>OY998180.1:102212613-102547613 GCA_963921935.1 Galeruca laticollis | reverse complement strand
TTCTTTAAGTAAGGGGTGGGGGAAGGTTCAACCCAAAAAACAAATGTCGTAACACTTTTTTGTTTTTTAATCGATATCAATGTTTTTGGCGTCATTTAAAAGAGTTTTTCTCTTTAATAAGATATGCCTAACAAAAATAACAAAATTGTATAATTTTGTCAACGCTATGTGAAAAAGTAAACAATTTTCTCATTTTTCTCGGAAATTTCAAATGTAATGAGGCATTTTTTATATTCTGATGAAAAGGGGTTAAAAAAATAGGAATCTATTCCGAGATATAAGATTTACGATATCAGATATAAAAATTGAAAAAATGCTCCAATTTTCATTTGAAATTTCCGAGTGGATACAAAATTACCTAATTTTGTTATCAATCTTATTAAACAGAAAAACTCTTTCAAATGCAGCTAAAATCAGTAATATCGGTTAAAAAACGAAGAAGTTATACATTTGTTCATAAGTTTGAACCTTCCCCACCCATTATTTGAATAATATTGGCAAAAAATCTCCTTAATTAAATTTTTCCATAATCTCATCAAGATTTCAAAAATTGTATTTTTAGGACACCTTTAGTATGTTTTTTTGAAGTATTATGTTTTCGAGTGTTCATTCCACCCCTAGCGGATATTTTAGAGACTGCAAACTATTTTCCAGCAATTTTTCAGGATCACTTACCTTTTTTTGAAAGTTTTACCAAGATTCTTTTCTGAGATGTGGCCTACAGTCGTTCTTAGTTCTTCACCCTGTACATTTAAAATAAAATAGCAAAAAACGTTTATTCACTATTAATGAACAGTACAGTAAGTTTGAAAAAAACAGATACAAAATTAGAAAAAAAATTATCTTGTCCAGGAATCGAACCTAAAAAAATAAAATTGTGTGAGCATATTACATAACAAGTGTGGAAAGTGGAAACTATTGAACGCATTCAGTGAAAGCAAGAAATAAAAAGGGTATATTAATCTGTAGTTGTCATAACGTAACATACTTTGAAACTGAATTAATAAAGTTTAACGGATACACATACATTACAGCTAGTTTACAAAAAATTTACTAGAATAGTTTTTTAATAATATTAAGACTAATAAAAATTTTATACCATAATGATTTTATTAGACAATACGTTAAATCAACAGAAATCCAATCTGATTGAAGAAAATTCTATTGTTTACTTACGGTTACTTTTTCTCACGCAAGAGTCGCTGTTTCGAGTGCCTCAACCATTCCATAACGTACACTTCAAAATCCTTATCTGTGAAACATATAAAGGTGTTCTGAACAGCAGCTAATAAAACAATTAGTTTAGATCAAATTGTGCCCATGGAGACCTTTGACCGATCATCATAAACTACATCAAACTTGATTTTCAGCCAATTGACTGGGACCCATTTTCCATAAGATACATGCGGGGTTCTTCAAAGGAATAATAACATATTTTATTTCGAGAAGGTACTTTTCATAATTTACCTTCTATTACATGCCTCACTCCGCTTGGCAGGTAAATTCAGGTGTGCCATGAAAATTCATACTTCTTTTCTGTCTAAAATAATATACTATTCTCATCTTGTTATTTTCATCCTGGAACATATTGTATATTAACATCGTGAAATTGTAACTCAATGAAAACTAAGCATTATTAATACACTGTATACAAAAAAAAACTACTTATGAAGAAGAGATATGAACACATTATCAAGTTAAATGAGTTTATAATTAATTGTATTCAATTGAGTATCCAATAGCTGTATTTCTACAATAATAAATAACTGAATTCTGTTTGTTGACTGGATCATTCAGTGTCATAAGTTACATATTCTTCAACTAGATTAATATAGACCATTGTAAGGGACAACTACAGCTTATTTATTGTATTTAGTGTATTTTCAAATGGAAATGAGCTTATTAACAGAAATTTCTGTTTTTAAAGTCTTAAACAGTCTCTGATTGTTTACAAGAATTGTTAGTAATAATGGTAAAATTTTCTAAACCTGCAAAACTATATTGATGGCCATGACTACTATTACAAAAACTAGAACTAGAGATACTTGATTCAATATTTTTTGTACTGTTCAATACAATGTATGTATCAGACTATCTGAAATAGTTACTCTCCTTTACATCATTACCAACTATTTGTTTTTTATTTTATTTATGTAAGTAGCTTCTGAAACATCTTGAACATTGAAAAGATTTTCTTCTAGATTCAAATCTCTGCCAACATATGATCATGTTTTATTATTAATAATAATATCTACCCTATTGCAATATTAAGTTTTTTGTAAGGTATAATGCATATCTAGGATTTGAAATATTGTGAATCGTTTTTAAAATATTCTTACTAACTGAAAAATTTTAAAAGTTGAAAAACCCCTTATTTTGTAAACTTTATTATATAATGTTAGTGTACAATTCCGCCACCTGGAATTTCAATGTACAATAGCCGATTAAAGTATTGAATGAGTATTAAGTTTTAATAATTATGATTTTGGAATAGGTACTTACCGATAAAAACTGTTGTTCGTCCATTATAAGTATAGAAACTGTAGCTAAGTAGGAACTAACGAAAACGAAGACCACTTTATTCAAGTACTTTTTCTTGCAAAAAATGTGCTTCCTGCAAATAAAATATAACACAAAACTGAAAACCACCAGCCATTTCATGCTTGTCATTTGTTTCACAGATAACTACTGTTTGTTTCGTTCGTCACTTCCTCTTCTGTTTGCCTCTCTTTTATGTTACTGTGATGTTTAATATGAGATATTACTGAGAGTTTTATGAACTAACATCGCACAGACGTAATCGTAGGAAGCTACTAAAAATTATTTCGAAAGATGTAAAAGTAACTGCAACACATGTGATCATCTTAGAAACATGTTAATTTGTAATATTATAGTAACGTTCTGTATGTGACATTAGTGAGAAGTATACAAATCAAAATCGTATGAATGTTTCCTATAGGAAGTTGCTAAAAAGAAGTTCATAGGATGTGTATGTAACTGCGAAACCCAGTATTATTGTGTACATCAAAAATATGTTTTATTTACATGACATGGATGTTAATAGAGTTGGTAATAAAATTAAGACATCTAGGAGATATCTTATTAACGTTTTACATAAACATCACGAAAAGTCTCTAAAAAGAACATCACGAAAAGTCTCTAAAAAGAACATCACGAAAAGTCTCTAAAAAGAACATCACAAAAAAAGACTTGTTATGTTTCTTGTTTAGTGGGATAGATATCTGGTAATTTATCCCAAAAATCGAACGTTATGTATACCTATATATTGATCCTATACAATATGTAAATAAACAATAGTACTTTTCATCACATGACAAGCGCAAGCGCAGCCACCATTTTGAAAGAGCGGGAGTTTAAAAGCTTCGTACTGTTTTGTACAATAATAGCTGGGAATGCAATATTATCTCCACAAACAACTCCATCATTAATACAAATTATTGATGGTGTGGTACTTGTTGAGAAACCAGTTGAAGCGTATAATTGTAAACGACTAAAATGTGGTGAAAGTGTTATAGGCGTTCTCAAAAAGGCAAAATAAGTCTGCTAGTTGAGAGGTTAGCTGTCAATACAATCTATTATCTAAATGAAATTATACAAATAATAATCTAGATAGAATTAGGTAAATAATTTTATCCTACTTAACCATAACTTATTGTTAGGACATGTAGAAACACTCTAAAATTTACACCTGGATTGATAATGAGTATTATTAACAATATTAAAATAAAAAATTCTGATTTAAACATATTATACTTTTAATCATAAGATTCCGCGAATATATTAAGTACATCTATATATTGCAAGTAAGGTTTAGGAAAATTAAAAAAATAATATATATTATGCATTGGTTTCAAATAATTTATAACATTCATCACTCTCACTTACACACTCTATAAGTGGACTTGAAAAATTTATTTTTTAATTGAGACACTCATTATTTTAAATTCCTCTAAATTTTATTTTCAATAAGTATTATTTGTTTAATGTTTGTTGATTTTAACTATTTGTACACAGGTATTTTAACATCCTTATTTACAATACAGTACGAAAAAGATGGCTGAACTGCACGCATGCGCAAAAAAATAATTGTGTGAAAAGGTCTATTGACAAATCATAGATGAATAAACGTTAGCGTAATTTATTTATTAATATTTTTAATATAAAATTTATACAAATTTACCTTTAAGACCATTTAATATAATAATTTGCCAGCTAGATCAACGCTAGACCATTTTATAATTTGTTTCAAGGTTAAAGTGAAAGGTCAAATGAAAATACATACTACATACAATAACCAAATGTATGACGCTAAAAATTACTAAAAAAGTGTTCAAAGTACTTAATGGTGACACTGTAAACAATGTTATAATGAAGTCTCTTTTATACGCGAATTATAAAAATATTATTTTAACATGAATATATTATTTTTGACAACTGCTTAAGATTTGCTAGGTGATTAAAACAAAA
Source organism: Galeruca laticollis (assembly GCA_963921935.1). Taxonomy (NCBI): domain Eukaryota; kingdom Metazoa; phylum Arthropoda; class Insecta; order Coleoptera; family Chrysomelidae; genus Galeruca; species Galeruca laticollis. The sequence continues at coordinate 102,543,125 of OY998180.1, read as the reverse complement.
CCAGGTGCTTTTTTAGAGCTTAGATTAGATTTTATCTCCTTTCGAACTAACAAGATTGATTTCTTTCGATTTATTCCTTAGTTCAGTTTTAATGAGGTCATTGTGAGCATATTTACACGAATATGCTAATCTTCCCAAGTAAACCTTAACAAGCTTATATTTAAATCATTGGAAATGAAATATATTAGATAATATGGCTTCCTCAAGATATTAAAACTATTTGTTGGGGTTGTAAGTAAAAAAAACAGGGCTTCACTTTTAAAATCCTACTGGCCAAAATACAAGAGATATTGAGCTTATATTTCAAATGGTCAGTTTATAGGGAACTAAAACTGAAATGCCGTAAAAAGAAGCGTTTCTAAGTCAAAGTATAGACGCTGAAAAATAATACTCCACGTTCAAGCTCTATACTAAAAAAAACAGAGGTGAAAGCAATATGTAAATTTCACATTAATCGATAAAAATGTTTAGAAAGCTCCAGGAGAGTTTGAAAGTCAATAGCAAAATAAGAGGTGTCTCCTAAAGTGACTCTAGAAACTTAATTAATTTAAAAATTGCTTTTAATAGTATTTCTTCTCGTTATGAAGAACTATCCAGAAATCAAGTGAGTTTTTAAATATATATAGTTTACATTTCTTTCTAGATTAATTTCGAAGTTGAATAAAAAAATTTCCACGAATATTGAATCAATAGATCGGATCAATCTCGAAGAAACGACCTCTGGTCCCATAGATAAAATCAATCCTGGAATAGAAATGGAAGAAATTATTGAAATAGAATCCTGCAATACTGGAGAAGATAAACCGCTTGAAGACATCGATCTTGAATTCCCTTCAAAAGAAAAGTTATCCGAGATGATCAATCCCTGTAACGCTGAAACTAAGATGCTGTTATCTGTTGTGAATTTTCCAAGGTGAGAATGATTTAAAACCCCAAGGTACTAATTTAAAAGTATTCATATATTGCAGGTACCGTTCTCTTTTAAAACAAGAAGCCACAAACAAACTAATGAAAAATTTAAATAGAAAAACTACCAACAGCAGAAATCTTATTAAAGACAAACGCACAAGCATAACTGAAGATATGGTTAGTGAAATAGTCAATTACCATGATACGAAAGAAGATACAATGATGTCACTTATGATGGAACTAATTTTAACTGATGTTGATTGTAATTTTGAAGATATTGTAGAAGTAGGTGAAAAAGAGGAAAACGTTTCACAAGTACCTCAGTTTGTTATAGAAAATTGCGACTCAGGTGAGTAGATATTGTCTTCTACACCTTCTACAATCGATATTTTTCTTATATATCATCTAAAATAGGAATAGAATTTACGTTTTACTTGTGAAGCTTCTTGTACCTATGTCAATGGTAGATGATATTGAATTCTTATTTGATTTCCTGTCATCTCAACCAATTGGCTCTTATACATTTCAGTGAACACTCTGTCAAGTATCAGCTCAAACAAAAGCGAAGGTATTGTACGTAACAATTACCTGCAAGTGCCGAACCGGGAGAATATTTTGAGTAGGTTGGGTCTTAGTGAGGAGGATAAGAGCATACAGAGTTTCTGCGAGGAAACTTTCGAGATGCACCAGGAGTTGGCCGATATTAAGAAAACCTTTCAGGTAAGTATGCGGGTGTGGGAAGTTGAAAGTGATCACTTATGCTTTTCTGAGAGTTGTTGGAAATTGGATCGACCTGATTGTTATTTTAAGCAAGATTCATGTTGCTTATTATGGAAATGGAGGGATTGAAATATAGAACCTTGTAAATTTACTGATTCGACCCTTACTGTGTGGAATATAACTTTTTTAAATGAAACTAACTGTTTCTAAATAATTCCACAATATAAGGAAATTTTTTTAAAAATTCTAAAAAATTGAAAGTTGTTTCGATATTACCGAAATATCATAGCCAGAATGGCAGAAAATACAATTCATGCGATGCCTACCTGATGTTTAACACATTGCCTGCCACACACCTATGTTAAAAAAAGTGGTAGGGGGCATCCCAACAAAATTAAATTCTGTGAAAAGTGTTGACTAGAAAATGTCACTTTTATAAGACAGATATAGTTTTTGTGATAAAAACGAGTTTTTATGTTATAAATTTGTCATATGTTATGATTGACGTGGCCTCTCAGAGTAATTTAGTTCAGAAAATGACTATACGGAGCTTTAGAGAACAACTAGTTCAAGATCTGTTATAACTAGAAGAAACACAGCCACACATAAAAAAACTGGACATGCATTGTCGACAAAAAATGATGATAATAAAACTTCGTCGAATTTTCAAATCTTGTTACAATAATTTAAGAAGTTCAGAAGACAAATCTGCAGTCAGAAAGTCAGTGAAAAAGGTGATGACCTATTGTACTGCATGCCATGGTGAACTTTTGATCGGTTTTCATTGTTTTAAAAGTACTCACACTTAGTTCATAATTTTTTTATTAAAATTTAAATGAATAAGGGTAATTTTTTTTGTTGGTAAAAATAAATTAGATTCCCGGCAATTTTAGCCCTGGAGGCCACCCTACTTGAATCCTATACAAAATATATCTAGTCTCATCCAAATTTGACAGACACATCAAGATGCAAAAACCAATATGTCATTCATATTTGACCGACATGGCCTCATTGAAAAAATACGAGTCAGTCATGTATGACTAACATGGCAGGCAATGTGTTAATAATTATTTTGGCTATACCTTGTGATTGACTTCCCATTTAAGATCAGTATAACTGTATAGGAAATCAGGAAAACTAAATCAGATGATCTTTACAAGTATTACTTATGAAGACAGTTTAAAAGTGGAGAACTCCCTAGATTTATCTGTTCATTGACGACTTCATATTGTGGATCTCTTAAGTGTCTTCTAATTTCTAATTCTTCAAGGAAATCTAGTTCTTGTTTCTTATCACAAATATGTAATACTTCTAGTTCTGTGTTAGGTGTTAATGAATATTTGGTGTAGTAGATGTTTTGTGTATTGGGATTTCTCTGGTTGTTTTCATCTGTATAGTCTTAAGTGTTCACTGTGTCTAATTTCAAAATTTCTAAGGCTTTGACATTTAAGTTTATATTTACCAGACTTTTTTAACGGAGTATTTTTGATTTTACATTTAACAATTTTTTACTCACATTACTTTCTGTTTTAAACGAAATTGTTGTATTTGTTGCTACAGGTACTATCTTTGAAAAATTATTAGAAATATTACCAGCATATTATGTGGTGTTTTTGTAATTTAGTATTTATTTAGTTTGTTTAAGAAATATTCGTTGTAATGCCACTTTATTATTTTTTATTAAATAATTTAGCTATTATATGTAATGGATAACCGTTAGATGTGGCTACTTATGTAATTGTATCTATCAATATATTTCTTCATAGGAACTGAAACTGCTCTATGTATCATTGAATTATACACTGCTAATGTATGTGACATGGGATGATTAGAATTATATGGAATAGTCACATCAGTGTGTCTTGGTTTTTTGGAAATTGAATAATCTAGTACATTATTAAATCAAGAAAATTGATTGAGCTATTTTCATCAACTTCTATTGTGAATTCATTTTCTGGGTGTGAATTATCAATATGATTGGAAAATGCATCTAATTGCCGTTCACTGCCTGTAAAACACCTCAAGCCCAAAAAGCTCAACGAGTCTGGCTTAAAGAGATAGTAATTTTACAAGTAGTGAAATAGAATTTTCAAATAAATGCTTGAAGTACAGCATAGCACCAAACGAATACAATTAAACAAATATTAGCTACAGAATCGGAAATATCTTTAAAATCTAATTCAAATAATTTCATTTATGATAAATATTTAACCCTCCAATGTTTAGCGTCAAACAAAAAATTACATTTCAGCTTTAAATTCAATAAAAAAGAAAATTATAACGTCACAATCACAAAATTTAACTGGTAATGTTACTGTCCTATTGAAAACTGTAGATTATAAATCCAAAGTAAATAACTTTATAGAATCTTGTGATGTCCAAATTCTAAGAGCAGATCCAACAAAAGAGTTTTCTAATAATGTAAGAGAGATAATCCAATAGTTATTTGTAAAACAAGTGTCACAATGACTCGTTTTGTAGTACGAGTGAAGTTTGCACAACGAACCGCGAAGCGGTGAGTTGTGCAAATCACGAGTAGGGGAAGTGTCCCTAAAATGGGATACTTAAGGTTTGAGTAGCCATAAATAATCGAGAAATCAAGAAAATCTCGCCAAAAATTTACAAACATGTTCTCTAAATTGTTTTTCATTATATGTCCAAACAATTTTTACAACAACATATAAATATCAAAAATATAATGCGTTTTTAAAAAAAGTGCAACTGTCCCCTTTTAGGGAGTATTATGTTTAAAATGGGATACCCTATATTTTTAAAATGGGATAGTAATTCATATGTTAATTTACTTGTCAAACTTATTCCAAAATGATAACAAGGTTTTACTGAAAAATGTTTTATTGGACATAAAAATATTAAAATAAACAAAAGAAGCGATCCACTATTAAAATAAACAAACAAAAATAGAAATTAGGAAGAAGTGCAGTAATCGCAGAGAAAATTTTCCTCGTCTTCCTCTGCTCCGGAACAAGCATCATGCACCCATCGGTTACAACCCACACATTGGATCCAGCCTTCTCCTTTTTTACTCTCACTAAAATTGTTCCCACAATAAAAGCATTCAGGGTCACTGTCGTCTTCAGATGTGCTAAAATCCACGTCCTTTTCAATCTTTGCAACAGCTTTCGTTTTGTTTTTAGTTGTTCCAATTTTTCTCTTTATATTAGGACGTTTATTGATTTCTTTCGATCGCTTTTGTTCCAATGAATTTCTTAATTCTGTTTTGTAAGGAGTGCTGGTTAAAACAATAGTTTTACCAGTTTTCTTCTTTTTGGAGGTCTGTTGTGTTTTCTTAGTCACTTTGGGATAAGGTAGAATTGTTTCCGGTGAGAAGTACAGTGTCTCGCTCAAAACATCTTTTTGGCCTTTCGACGTTGAAGGTTGAGGAGTGTAGGGGGTCTTCTCTTTTGATATTCCCGACGGTCTTGCTGGTGTTTCAGGTAGCACTTCTGGTTGAACCTCATCTACGTTATCATTTTCATCGAGATGTGAACCAGTTTCCGTAACTTCTCTAATGTTATTGTGAACGGGAACTTCTTCGGGAACATCAGTAGGTTGTGCAGCAGAAAACATATCTTCGGTGAATACATTACCATCAACTGGGTATATACCTGTCTTCCTAAAACCATTTATTGCGTTTGTAGGAACGCTGGCTCGCAAATAAGCCTTACCAAATAATTCTGCAATTTGATATATAGTGACTACTCTTCCAGGATGATTACGTAGAAAACATTCAACTTCTTGATTGTGGAAAGTTGAAAGGGGAGCCATGAATGAAACATCAAGGGGTTGCATTTTGTGGCTACAATGCGGAGGTTTTCTTAGAAACATTATCGGGAATATTATTTTAAAAGAAAGTAGGTACATTAAATCAGTACTTAGTATTAGTTCTTTGAGTAAAGTTGTATGGTTGTCATAATATCGTAAACAGTTGGAATATATTTAAAACATTTGTTGAATGTTAATTGTGCAAGTACCAAACAATGTCGATAAGCCAAGGACTATCTAAACGACCAAAAACAGGTCCATTATCTTTAAATGAAAAAACTCTGATATTGAATTGTTATATATCATTGAAAAACAAGGATCCAAGTGCAAGTGTTGATGATATTGTGGAATTAACTGCTGCTATGTTGTGTGTTGCCAAATCAACAATTTATAGATTACTAAAAGAAAGCAAGAATGGAACTCTTCAACCCCCTAAAACTCCTTCAGGCCGAAAACCAATTGAGATCGATGAGTCATTAAAACAAAGACTAAGGCGTAAAGTCCATGGATTTTACTTACGAAAGGAAATTCCAACACTTGACAAAATTATGACATCAGTGCAAGAAGATACGGACTATCCAAAATTCTCCAGAATGACATTATGCAAACTTTTGAAAGATGTGGGTTTCAGATATACAAAACATAATAGAAAATCTCTCTTGATAGATAAACCGGAAATAGTTTTTTGGAGAAGAGACTATTTAAGAAGCATTCGACATGCCAGAGAACAAAATTTGAAAATCTTCTACTTAGACGAAACATGGATAAATGCTGGATATACAGTTTCCAAATCTTGGCAAGATGAAAACATTAAAAGCGGAAGGCAGGCATTCCTGGAAGGTTTGTCGTTAGGTTTGCAGCCACCATCTGGAAAAGGAAAAAGACTTATCATTGTCCATGTTGGAAGTTCTGAAGGTTTTGTTGATGGTGGATTATTAACTTTTATTTCAAAACGCACGGGGGACTATCACGAAGATATGAATGGGGATGTCTTCGAGGAATGGTTTGTTCAAATGTTGGATCTGATTCCAAAAGGGGCTGTTATTGTTATGGACAACGCAAGTTACCATTCACGGTTACGAGAAGCATTGCCCACAAGTCGTTGGCGTAAAGCAGAGCTTTTGGAGTGGCTTATTTCGAAAAATATTAAGTTTCCAAAAGATCCACTAAGGAAAGAGCTTTACAGAATTGCAAAAATGAACAAGAATAAATACAAAACCTACATTGTAGAAGAAATGGCTTCTTCTCGTGGTATATCAGTTCTTCGACTTCCCCCTTATCATTGTGAACTTAATCCCATAGAATTAATATGGGCTCAGGTAAAGGGGGAAGTTGGAAAAAAAAATACTACTTTTAAAATAAACGATGTTGTGAAATTGTTTGAGAGTGCTGTAAGTCATGTGAGTAAGGAAAATTGGACAAACTGTATCGAGCATGTTATCAAAGTAGAGGCAAATATGTGGAAAATTGACAATATTTGTGATGATTTAATCGACCCTATTATTATTAATGTCAACAACGATTCTTCCTCTTCCGAGTCGGATATAGAATAAAATGTAAGTAATAAATGTATTCCAATAATTATTTCTTTTCATTTTTTATTATATTATAATTTAAAACGTATTTTTTCCCAAAATACACACCACTGCATTGCGTTATTGATTATCTGCTAATCCTTTAACAATGAATAAACCCTAAACTTTGCTACAACTGAAACAAATACGGGGTCGATCTACCTGGTTTTTAGATTTACGGAAGAAATGTAATTTAAAGTAAGAGATTTATCAAAAATTTCATGGTGCTCCCTGTAAAGGTTTTGCATACTTAATTAGGGTTTATTACTCCTCGTACTTTTTGTACATACTATAGACGGCAACACTCGTTTCACAAAAAAAACATGGTATCCCATTTTAGATTACTGTCCCATTTTGAGGACACTTCCCCTACTACAGAAAGTCATTGTGGCACAAGTTTTACACAATATTTTTTATAATTCTCATATATTTAAATAAAATAGAATTTCATATAATCCCTGTTTTTAAACTAGGAGGAGTGGTTTGAATTTAAGTTGGCAATTCTGTAGATTCCTAATTGGTCAGATCACAGATGGTTTTATTCAGAACTTCTGACTTTTGACATATTATAACCGAATAATTGTGTAAATTATAAACAAACTTTCATTCAAGCAAAAAGTGGATGATTATGTTTAAAAAAGAGCTTCTTCGTCTATGCTCTTGCGATCTATTTATATTATATCATGAACAGAATTATTTCTGTAATACATCTTCACATAGATATCTGGTAATTTATCCCAAAAATCGAACGTATTGTATGCCTATATATTGATCATATACAATATAAAAATAAACAATTGACAAATCATTGATAAATAAACGTTAGCGTACTTTATTCATTAATATTTTTAATATATAAATCATTCTAAGTTACCTTTAATATAATAATTTGCTAGCTAGACCAACGCTAGACCATTTTATTTATAATTTGTATCAAGGTTAAAGTCAAATGTCAAATAAAAATATAAACTAAATTCAATAACCAACTGTACACTAAAAATTACTATAACAGTGTTCAAAGAGCTTCATTGTGACACTGTAAACAATGTTATAATGAAGTCTCTTTTATACGCGAGTTATAAAAAGTATATTTTAAATGATTATGGAAAGAAATGCATCATAAATAAAAATCCTCAATCTCCACAATTATATAGATCCCTAAAATTACATTAAGTATCGAAACCAATTAGACCTGTAGTTTCTTATGTTAACACGTTCACGACCGACAGAAATAGTACCTACACCACTCGTAATCCAAGACTGTATTTTGAAAAGTACTTGAAATATTTCTATTATCTCAACACAGGTAGTATCAGCATCTGAAGAATGCACCCCAAATCAAGATATGTAGTATGTTTTGAATTTATCTTTATTGAATAGACTCAAGGAACATAAAATAATCATAAATAATATAACTTAAACACTGCTATAGGAAAAACAAAAACATATACATAAAAACTAAAGAGTGAAAAATCATTGATTCAAGTTCAAATGCCAATTTTTGAAACATGATTCAATACACAAACCAGGTGAATAATGATGATTTTGAAAATCGGGATCATTTGGGATTGATACTGGATGAACCTTTATAAGATCTTTATAATTTCTTTACGAAACTGCAGAAGACTTTTCTCTGAATGGCTCCTTTTTTTATAAATGTAATAGGCGTTCCATATACATATGATAAAGTAAATCACGATATTCTGCTATAAAAACTTAACAAATTTGGTGAATCAGATAATTTTTTAGAGATAATTAAAAGTTAATGAGTAGACAATTTATCGTTAGGCATAATGGAAACACATAAGGAAAGTTTAATGCAAATTCAGGCGTACCGCAGGGATCTAATCTGGGACCTCTTCTGTTTTTACTGTTTATAAATGAAATAATTGAAATATTCAGAATGTTTACTTTTTGCAATTATTTAAAAAAAATTAAAACTTTTCAAACAGTAAGAGGCTGCGTTTTACTTCAAAAAGATATAAATAGTGCAATTGAATGGAGTTATAATAATAAATTATACTGCAATATAAACAAATGCAGCGCTTTAACGATAATTAGATCGAAAGATAGTATTATTTTTGAATATTACATGAAGAATGCGGTCCTTCAGAGGAAAACTGAAGTCAAGGATCTAGGAATTACATATGATACTGTTTTTTTTGCGATTCATATTACACAAATAACAAGATCAGCTAATAGAACCTTAGGATTTGTAATTAGGGAAGTACGGGAGTTCCAAAATTTAAATACAATTAAACTTCTTTACTATACCCTAGTTCGATCTAAGTTAGAATTTGCTTCAGTAATTTGGTTTGGAGAATACATTTCTACATTGAGAAACATTGAAAAAATACAAAACAAATTTCTTCGCTACCTATTTTATAAAAAAAACAAACAGTGGCCAGATTATAATAAGATTCGATCAACTCAATTAAGAACTGAATTTGAAATTATATCGTTAGATGAAAGACGAATGTTGATAGCTTTAATGTTTATATTTAAAACTATTAACAATAAAATTGACGCGCCAGTGGTACTATAACTATTACCTTTTCATGTAACCTCTCGACACACACGTAATGCATTAGTATTTAATATATCGAAGGATATGAATATACCAAGGGCACCTCTTGCAGCCATATTAAAGCTTGTTAATCAATTTAACCATTTTATAGTTGTAGATTGGAGTACATCTCATTGATTGTTTCATAAACAAATTGTAAACTACTACAAATATCTGTATAATTTAAGGTGACTACAGTTCTAACATATAATATTGAACATAATGGTCTATTTTTAACTTAATTATGTATAATTATGAATCTTAATTAAGGAAACCCATGTAATAAAGTTGTAAAACTTGTTTGGGTTCAATTAAATAAATATGTCAATGATGTGAAAAAATATTTTCCGGTACCATCGAACAATTTTTCAGGAACGCGAATAATAAGACATCATCTGATCGGCCCTATCGATTCCTCTCATATGCTGATTATAGTCGACAACGCCTTTAGGCTTAAGTTTAACTCCACCCCTTCTTGGATTTGTTTCCACGTTTATGCTGCGTGCTAATCATGCGGACATTGCGTTTGTCTTTCCATTTAGTTACCAGCACAGCACCGTTTCGTTTCCAGACCGCCTCACCTTTCCTTCGTTTAGTTTTCAGCATAGTCTTAGGATTGCCTTTCCTATTCTCAGGTAGAGTTCCAGCCATTGCAGTTTTTTCCGACCATAAATATTCTGCAAGTGCGACGCTTGTGTAAAAATTGTCTATATACAGGACGTGACCCTTGCCCAGACAGTCCCGTAACAACTCCTTCACTACACAAAATGAATGTGAATAACTGTATGTGATCAATGTTCCCTTGCCAGCATATATAACTATCTCCAAAGCAAACCCATCATAAGTTGTTAGCTCATAAAGCTTAATTCCATTTATGTCGCTTGTTGGGTATGTATTGTCGAAAAACTAATTTTCCGCACCACAGTATAATGCTTCATCAATTGCTAGATGCTGACCAGGATAATATACAGATTTTATATTTTTGAGAACCTTGTCCAATATAGGACTAATTTTGTGAAGCCAGTCAGTTAAGTCAACGTTGTTATGATTGAGGAACCTTAGCATACCTAAAATAGTTGTAAAACGATTATGAGATATCGTTTTATCAAAAACTGGATGAATGCTTGTAAGAAAATTACTAGAAAATAAAAATATTAATTCAGGAATAATATCAGATATACTTGATCTATTTGATGTATGTATTAATCAGAATTATTTCACTCTTGAAATAAGGTATATATTCAAAATGAAGGTTTACCATTGGAAAGCCCTATATCACCAATTATGGCAAATATTTTTATGGACAGTTTAGAAAGAAAAAGTTTTGAATGTAGCATTTCAAAAAATATTTTATATTGGTATAGATATGTAAATAATAAATTAGCTTGTTTTATAGGTAGTGAACGACTATTAGATGTATTGTTCAATTATATTAATAATTTATGCTCAAAAATTAAATTTACATTAGAAATTGAAGAAAATAACTCAATCAATTTTCTTGACTTAAAAATACAGATAGTTAATAATGTACTTGATTATTCAATTTACAGAAAACCAACACACACTGATGTGTATATTTAGCAACAAATACAACAATTTCTGTTAAAACAGAAAGTAGTGTGAGTACGAAATTGTTAAATATAAAATCAAAAATATCCTCATTAAAAAAGTCTGGTATATTGTAACCCTGAGGGTCGTTAAAAACCTATTAACGTTAGTTTTAAGGATTACCGATGAAGGTAATTTTCACCTCTCTCAATGCGTCGTTATCTGGTTACCCAGTTTGCTACTCATAGTGACTATCCCCATTAAAAAAAAAAGGTATGAAAACAAGTACTTCGATTTTTTTTCCTTTTCTAGCGGTCTAAAGCTGTTCTTAACAAAAGAGCCTGAAGTTTGACCTCGGTTTACAATTCGAGGATTTATTTTTTAGAAACGATTTTCTCCTCCTTGTAGAGTTAAGGTTAGAGTGACTTTAAATGAAAAACCTGAGTTTAACTAATACATATATTCCCTAATAATTCAGTCAAAATTTTATAATTAACAAAAAAAAAATTAAACAGAATCTAGAAAGTTGACAAGAAAACTTTGGTAACCGCTAAATGTCACTGCATACGTGTTTAAAGAAACATGAATTAATTTAAACTGCCTGGGATTATTTGATCAATTAACTTATTCTTAATTAAAATATGGTAGGATACATTTTTTGTAAAGCCGTTGCAAACTATCGCCACTTACTGGTTTTCTTGATCATCATACCAATTAATGAAATTCGGTGGCAATATTTTGCGATACTTCATCTACTCTCTCCCTTTAAGATAAAATAACTACCCCGTCGGATCTGATTGATAGTTTATGTGCCATCGGCAGCGAGAAGCAATGTATTAAAGGTTTTCTTAATTTCGTTACTGATTCTGCATATACACACCCTCTAAACAATGGTCCGAGGGCAAGAGAGTTGCCCTACCAACCATCAGATACCTCACTCGAGCCGCGGCGGGGCAGGCACAAATTATATGCTCTGCTGTTTCATCATCTTCCAAACAAAGACGGCAAATCGGATCGTCCGACAGTCCAAGTTTCAGCATATGATGATTCAAACGACAGTGGCCTATTAGAAGGCCTGTTAGGCACCGTAGATCGTGTCTATTATAGCCTAACATTTGTTTGGATACATTATTCGAAGGATGTATGAAGGCCTTTGAATGAACCAATCCTGGTATATTATGCCAGAAGTCTAAAACTATTCTTGCAGTCCAGGTATTTAGTGTTTGTTTGACAACACTTGTTGCGATACCAATTGTAGGTTCTGGTCCGATAAAGTCATGAGCGGCACCCTCTCTTGCAAGAGAGTCAGCCTTCTCATTACCATCCATACCAGAGTGGCCAGGGATCCAAACCAGCGGATACCCTGTTGCGCTCTCCTATTGAGGCGAGTCTTTTTTGGCAGTCTAGAACCAATTTCGACGTTACACGATACGAGCTAAGTGCTTTCAAGGCCGCTCGGCTGTCCGTGAAAATTTTTATTGATCTGTTTGTGTGTGTGTGGTTGGATTGCCCCAAACTCTCCACGCATGAAGCAATGGCATACATTTCCGCCTGAAATACGGTTGCATAGGATCACAGAGAGGTTGAGATTTCTGTCCTAGGTCTTCGACCGTATACACCCGCACCAGAGCCTGAGGGGTCTTTGATCCATCAGTGTACCAACAGATGTCTGCTCTTGAGGATCCATTCATCTCTATTTGGAAATAGGACGGTATAAGGCAGATTATAATTGACTGTTGGGGGCATTATATCAGAGGTCATTCCCAGAACACTATGACTTTCGATGGGTGCTAGTATTCTACTTTGCTCTGTATAAGCCTGTTTTGTGCATTTAGAAATATGCACAATTCTATATGCTGTTCATCTGGCCTCCTTTTCCAGAAGTATATGGAGAGGAGGAAGGTCCAGGAGGATTTCTATGGCTGCTGACGGTGTGGTGCTGATAGCACCAGTTATAGCCAAACTAGCCTGTCTCTGTATGCCAGATAGCTTTGCTTGGGCCGTTTTCTGTAAAACTTTTGACCGCCAAGCAATGGCTCCGTATGTGATCATTGGTCTAACAATCATCACATATATCCAATGGATTTGTTTGGGACCCAAGCCCCAAGATTTTCCGCAGATTCTGCGACATGTCCACAAGGAAAGTCTCGCCTTATGGATGACTTTTTCCAAGTGAGCGTTCCAAGTAAGTTTTTTATCTAGGATGAACCCCAAATATTTTACTTCCGCTACAAATGGAATAACCTCACCATTATAGGAAAGTGGCGGAGGGTCCGCCAAATTCCTTCTCCTAGTGAAGGGAACTATTACAGTTTTACCAGGGTTAACAGACATCTGTTCCCTCTGGCACCAACTGTAGACATCGTCCAAAGTCCTTTGGAGGGTATTATGTGCAACCCGTCCTGACTTGGTTCTTGCCAGAATGACAAGGTCGTCTGCACACGCTTGCAGTTCTACCCCTCTTCCCACGAGAGTACCAAGCAGGTCATCCATCAGGAGTGACCACAAAAGGGGGGATAACACTCCACCCTGCGGGCAGCCCCTGTAAACCTTAAAGCTGATGGCCTCGTCTTGAATAGATGTAGTGACTGTTCTATTAGTGAGCATGGCATATATCCAGCCGGAAATCGTTGGTTTAATGCCCTTTCCAGTCAAAGCTGAACCAATGGAGGGCGGTAGTGCATTGTCGAATGCTCCATCGATGTCGAGAAAAATGGCCACCGCAATCTCTTTATTGTTAAGGGATTGTTTTATTTTCTCAACAAGGTTATGTAATGCTAAATCTGTTGATTTGCCTGTTTGATAAGCGTACTGGTGGATGCTCAGCGGGGAGCTGTATAAAGCTACCTGTCTGATATGGCAGTCCAGTACTCTTTCAAGTCCTTTAAGCAGAAAAGATGTTAGGCTAATTGGTCTGACCGATTTAGGGTGTGGGTCTGTGCGGCCCACTTTTTTAATCAAAAGCTCTAACGTTTCTTTTCTAGAAGTCGTAAAAGTGCCATCTGGTCGTTTCATCGACCCTATCTCGGCAATCGGCTCTTTAGAGAGAATCTTGTGTTTTCTAGTACTGCGAGGTATGTCAGATATACTCTCACAGAACTTCTTCCAAGACTCCCGTTTCGCCTTTCTAATTTCTTTGTTATAAGTTGTTTGAGCAGAACTAACTCTTGATAAAATGACTTATGTTGCGAAACGCACTACCAGAGCAATTACTTCTTGGTGATTCGCGTTTTTCGCGTGAAGACCGCGTGTGTTCACAGTCGCCGCCAGGAGCCCCACTGACCGAATCCAAAAAATAAGACTGCCCTCCTGGTCTTCGTAAGACCCCTGACTCAACTCAGTTTTTTCGTTGACTTTACAGTCCTACACGGGTGGATATTTCCAATAATGTTTTTAAAACACATTCACAATAGCAAAAATTGCGCATTCAATCGCCTAGTTTACGAAATTATAAACAATTTTTTGTTTAATATTATTTCGCAATTATTTCCGTCGCAACAAAGTAACTAACAAATATTAAAACTTGGCTAATACCGTTTGAAAGAGAATCGTTTACTGTATCGGATAGAATAAAAAATACCGGGTGTTATATTTACGATAAGCTTGTTTTTCAAGTTAGAAGGAGTCCATAATATTTCGCACTTTTGGAACACCCTGTACATATATAGATAATCCTAAATATTGCAAATAGTAGCCCAAAGGCTTCAAATCAACTGATCCAAGGTAATTATTTTTATTCCTATCCGTTTTATCGTTATTCTTTTTTTTGTGATATACTGTATTTCGAGAAAAACCGAGATAATTCGAAAACCATAAAAGATAGGTAAAGGCTATCCTCAAGAAACAGGCATTATTTTTTTCGTTGAATTAGGGTATTTATTCCATTTAAAAAAACATAACTTTGATATGCCAATTTTTTTTAACCACCCTGTATATGTATATAAAAGTTCAACCTTCCAGTCGGGGCACATGGAACTTTGACGTTAAACGGGGCGCCGGGTCTCGCAGACCCGATGTCATTTTCTTTTGCTAAATACTTTTTTCAATATATGAAAAATGGATACAATAGAACTAACCTTTTGTTACGAACTCGCACACCGAAGCAGATACTAAGTACGGCCCTGTAACCTTAGGTTAACGGAGTTAAGAAAATGGAGAGCGCGCCGAATTCTGAGAAGGTCTATTGGGATTTATTGTGACCGTCCTTTTTAAACATGTTCTCGAAAGGCATTTTAAGAAATATCGCGAAAGGCATTTGTCCCATCCGGAATGTTCTAGTAAAGAAAGCTTTGATATAAATACAGGACCGATCAGCGGATGAGTTTTAGTTTATAATTTGACATAGTGAGTTAAACAGTAAATAAGAGTGAATATAAATTAAGTGATTATATAAATTAGTTTAAGTGAATGTACTGAGTATATATAAATTAAGTGTTAGTGTATAAATAAATTAAGTAAGTGAACCTACCGTGTGTTTAAAATTTATCCCACCCGTTTATTGGTTAAATAAATAACAAAAACATTACATGGGTGTCAGAAGTGGGATAATATAAATAAATAGCTACATCAAAATGGCCAAGAGACTGTGTGATCTGAAAATGGCGGAATTAAGAGCAGAATTGGAAGATCGTGAGTTGGAAATGTCCGGTAAGAAAAGCGAATTAGTAGAAAGACTTAAAGTGGCACTGGAAAATGACGGCTTTGATCCAGAATCATTTTTATTCAATGACGAGGCTTCCACCTTAATCTCGTCAATTTCTGCTAATATTTCTGCTGATATGGACGAGAAGATTTCTAGTATGAAGAATGATATTTCTACCAATATGGACGAGAAAATTTCCACTATGAAGAATGATATTTCTACTAACATGGACAAGATTTCTACTAATATGGACGAGAAAATTTCTGCTATGAAGACCGATATTTCTGCAGATATCTTATCATTGAAAAATGACATTGCTGCTGAAGTCGAGAATAAAATCCCGTCTCTAAAATTGGATATTGAGGATAAGATGACAACGATGAACGAGAAAATAAAATCAGACATGGAGAATAAGATGACGACGATGGAAAATCAGATAGATGAGAAAATCAAGGAGTTAGAGACAAAGATTGCAGATTTAGGAACACAAGACACTTCAGCAGAAGAAAAGAAGATCGAGATCTGCAAGCCAGAAACGCAACCCAAGACAGATGATACTGGCAGTTTTGCCCGAGTCAAGGCTCCAACGTTCGATGGAAAAATGTCATGGACCAATTATGTGAAACAGTTTGAAGCAGCCGCTAGAGTGAATAATTGGTTCAATAAGGAGAAAGCAGTGAACTTAACCATCGCGCTTCGGGGAGATGCCTTAGACGTACTTCAGACGATACCACTTGAAGAAACGGATGACTTCGAACAGCTTAAGAAGAGGTTGGACATGCGATATGGTCACGAACATCTAGAACATTTGCACCAATCCCAGCTGAAGAACCGAAGGCAGAAACGTGATGAATCCCTTCAAGAATATAAAGTGGACATCGCCCGACTAGTTCGATTTGCTTATCCGTCAGCACCAGAGAACATGATGGAATGTCTGGGCATTCAGGCCTTTATTGATGGCTTACATGACCCAGATATGCAGAGGACACTTCGTTTAGCCCATCCTAAACATTAGTCGACGCATTAACAGCTGCTCTTGAATATGAAGCAGCAACGAAGGCTTCAGGATATAACAAAAATAGGACCGTCCAAGAAGAAGGTGACGAAGACAGATTTGACCAGTTCGTCAGTTTCATAAAAGGTATGATGGACAAGAAACCGAGAAAAATCAGATGCTGGAATTGTGGCGAGTTAGGGCATGTACGTAGTTCGTGTAAGCGCCCCAAGACTCCTGCAAACCAAGAACCCCAGACACAGGAAAAACTAGAACGGGTCGGCTACGAGGGGGCAGCACCGACCCATGACCGTTCCAAAGACCCTCTCATACTGATAGCTTCTCTCAGATGTCGCAACGACAGTGTATATGTGGATGGCGAAGTAAATGGCAAGAGATATGCTCTGCTGGTTGACACTGGGGCAACTAGAACCATTATACGACCAGAGATAATAAACCCCAAGAAGAAACGTCTACCAACGAGACTGCGACTGCGGACCGCCACAGGCGAGAGTGCCAACGTTCACGGGGAAACACAAATCCAATTGGGAATTGGCGCAGAAAAGTTCACGCATACGGTAATCGTAGCTGACATTGAAGAAGACGTGATTCTGGGAATGGACGTAATGAATGTACATGGATTCCAATTAGACTTTAGAAACAGAACCATTAAAGTGGGTTCCAAGGAGGTATTCCTGCATCCATATGAAGGCAGCGCGGTGTTGGCAGCTGTACAGGAAGATACCGTTCTACCTGCACGAAGCGAAACCATGATAGTAGCACAGCTACAGGGAATCATGGAGGAAGGTACACCGGTTATGATGGAACCAAGGAACCACGACGAGGAGCTTGGCAAAGGAGTACTAATTGGGAAAGGATTGGTTACGTCGGCGAAGGAGATACCTGTACGATTGATAAACGTGAACGATTACCCAATTACCATCAAGAAGAAAACCAAGATTGGATCCTGCGTACCAGTGACGTCTATAGTTCGTCAGACAACGACCACTGACAATTCCAATGCCAGATTCGAACAAATGTTATCAGTAGCTGGTCAATCTTTGGATCGAACTGAAAAAAAGAGAATGAGAGAATTTCTCTTGCAGTATCGAGACTTATTCGTACCAAAAGGAGGAAAGACTGGCAGGACATCAGCCGTCAAACACAAAATCGATACTGGTAATGCTAAGCCAATTAGACAATCAGCTCGAAGACTCCCACGAGTAAAGAGAGAGGAAGCTGAAAGAATAATTCGAGAGATGGCAGAAGAAAAAGTGATACAACCATCTACTAGTCCATGGGTGTCTCCAGTAGTGCTCGTCAAGAAAAAGGATGGAACTACGAGATTCTGAGTGGATTATCGCCAGCTTAACAACGTGACGAAGAAAGGCAGCTATCCTCTGCCCCGAATTGACGAAACGCTAGACACGTTGGCCGGCAGCAAACTGTTTTCCACCTTGGACCTGAAGTCTGGTTATTGGCAAGTAGAAATGGACCCAGAAGATAAAGAGAAGACTGCTTTTACCACCGGATCTGGATTATGGCAATTCAACGTCATGCCATTCGGGCTCTGTAATGCGCCTGCGACATTTGAAAGACTTATGGAAAATGTCTTGAGAGGGTTGTCTTGGAAGACATGCCTGGTCTATTTGGACGACATCGTTGTACTGGGGAAGACATTTGACGAACATCTGAAAAATTTGGAAGACGTATTCAAACGACTCCAAGCTGCCCAGCTCATGTTAAACCCGAAGAAATGTCAGCTGTTCCTAAACCGAGTCAACTATCTAGGTCATATAGTGAGCAATGAAGGAGTGGCGGTGGATCCAGAGAAAGTTGCTTCCATTCAGCAATGGCCGCAACCAACCGACAAACATCAAATTAGGAGTTTCCTTGGACTTTGCACGTATTACAGAAGATTTATCAGGAAGTTTGGGGATATTGCCAAGCCTCTAACGCGACTTACAGAAGAAGCAAGAGCTTTCCAATGGGACGAAGACTGTCAAACGGCTTTTGAAACTTTGAAGAGGCATTTAACCTCGGCGCCGATATTAGGATATCCATTACCAGAGGGAGACTTTATTCTTGAGACTGACGCAAGCAACGTAGGAATTGGTGGAGTGCTCTCACAGATCCAAGGAGGGCAAGAAAGAGTGCTGGGATATTTCAGTAAAGTCCTCTCCAAACCAGAACGAAACTACTGCGTCACAAGAAGAGAACTTTTGGCAGTAGTGAAGTCCGTGGAACACTTTTACCAGTATGTCTATGGTAGGAAGTTTTTAATCCGGACTGATCATGCAGCACTTAAGTGGTTGATGCAGTTCAAGAATCCCGAGGGCCAGATCGCTAGATGGATTGAACGACTTCAAGAATACGATTTCAACATCGAACATCGAGCTGGTGTGAGTCACCGAAATGCCGACTCCCTGTCCAGACGGCCGTGCCCAACAGACTGCTCCCACTGCAACAAGGTGGAATCTAGGGAAGCTGCAGTTTCAAGAACTACTGTAGTCAACGAGGAATGGTCACCCACCAGGATTAGAGAAGATCAGGAGAATTATCCTCACCTGAAGATGATCCGGCAATGGAAGAAAGAAAACCGGCGACCTACCTGACAAGAAGTGTCAAGATTTTCACCGAAACTCAAGGCGTATTGGGCTGAGTGGGACTCCCTTGTCCTGGAAGAAGGGCTGTTGAAAAGAGTCCTTGAAAACGATGATGGTTCTGAGATGAGGAGACAGCTAGTTATCCCGAGAGCAAGGGTAGCTGAGGCACTGAAGAAATTACACGACAGTCCATCGGGAGGTCATCTGGGAGTGAAGAAAACCCTTCAGCGAGTTCGTGAAAGGTTTTATTGGATGAACAGCTCCGACGATGTGAAGGACTGGTGTAAGAAATGTACGACTTGTGCTACGAGTAATGGACCACATCGCAAGAGACAGGCACCCATGAAACAGTACAATGTTGGAAGCCCTTTCGAAAGGATTGCTTTAGATATCGCTGGACCATTTCCGACGACAGAAAATGGTAGCAAGTACATACTGGTTGTAATGGATTATTTTACAAAGTGGGTGGAAATTTACGCTATCCCGAACCAAGAGGCCACAACTGTCGCGGATGTATTGGTGAAAGAATGCATCAGCCGATATGGAGTGTTCATGGAAGTCCACAGTGACCAGGGAAGAAATTTCGAAAGCCATCTATTCCAGGAGATTTGCGACAAGCTGGGAATGAAGAAGACCAGAACAACAGCATTACATCCACAGTCAGATGGAATGGTCGAGAGAATGAACAGGACTATTGGAAAATACCTGTCCAAAGTAGTATCCAGCCATCAGAGAGATTGGGACCAGTATCTCTCCCTATTCGCATTGGCTTATCGATCTGCCGTCAATGAGTCCACGGGTGAAACACCTGCGAAAATCCTGTTTGGACGTGAAATGAGGCTTCCTTGTGACCTGGAATTTGGCTGTCGACCTGGAGAAGATATAGCAGGCGAAGACTACGTGATCCAATTGAGAAGAAGGCTGGACGATATTCATGAACTAGTTCGAACAAATCTTCAAGTTGCCAGCGACAGAATGAAAAGTCGGTACGACACGCAGGCCACAGAGGGCGGTTTTAAAGAAGGGGACAAAGTATGGTTACACAACCTGGCGAGGAGAAAGGATTTTCTCCAAAATTACAAAAATCCTGGGAAGGTCCATACTTGATCAAGAAAAGGATCAATGATGTTTTATATCGCATAAGCAAGATCCCTAACGGAAAACCAAAAGTAGTTCATCGAAACCGACTAGCGCCATTCGAAGGAGACCATGACATAGAGGAAGGAGTAAACCTTATTCGAGATGTGTCTGACCCCACCTTCGATGAATTTATGGGCGCGTATGGAGGTACCGGGAAAGCTAGATATGGAGTCACTTCGGAACAACAACAAGATTTGTTCACTCTCCCAGAAGATTATTCACTGGCATACAACATCCCCGCCCGTATCAAGAACGCACGAGGGTTGGCAACCGTCTTTCGAAAGAAGTTCGGGCAATTAGAAAAACTTGAAGACCAGATTCCGGCCCCTGGCAAGACACTGAAACTGAAACATAATTCGCGGTACG
The DNA here is from genome assembly GCA_963921935.1 of Galeruca laticollis. Lineage (NCBI taxonomy): Eukaryota > Metazoa > Arthropoda > Insecta > Coleoptera > Chrysomelidae > Galeruca > Galeruca laticollis. The sequence continues at coordinate 102,522,277 of OY998180.1, read as the reverse complement.
TCTTCTACGTGGTAACTAAAAATGAATTCCAAGATCGATCTACCTACCGCGATGTGTGGGAAGCACTTCGAAACCTCCGAGACCATGTGTTGGAATCCAACGTGAAGAAACTGGTTATGCCTAAGATAGCGAGTAACCAGTTGAATTGGCGAATCATCAGGAACATGGTAGAGATTATCTTTCAAGGTACCGGTGTCCAGATATTAATTTGCAGCTACAACCCCCGTTATCAATATCCGATGAAGACGGTGCCCTGCTATTTCCATAAGTTCGGAAAGTGTAGAAATGGAGCTAGTTGCCGATTCAAACATCCAGTCTCGGCTACACAAGAGTTCCAGGAGGAACTTTCATTTAAGGAGGGGGTAATGTTACGAACTCGCACACCGAAGCAGATACTAAGTACGGCCCTGTAACCTTAGGTTAACGAAGTTAAGAAAATGACGAGCGCGCCGAATTCTGAGAAGGTCTATTGGGATTTATTGTGACCGGCCTTTTTAAACATGTTCTCGAAAGGCATTTTAAGAAATATCGCGTAAGGCATTTGTCCCATCCGGAATGTTCTAGTGAAGAAAGCTTTGATATAAATACAGGACCGATCAGCGGATGAGTTTTAGTTTATAATTTGACATAGTGAGTTAAACAGTAAATAAGAGTGAATATAAATTAAGTGATTATATAAATTAGTTTAAGTGAATGTACTGAGTATATATAAATTAAGTGTTAGTGATTAGTTTAGTGTTTAAATAAATTAAGTAAGTGAACCTACCGTGTGTTTAAAATTCATCCCACCCGTTTATTGGTTAAATAAATAACAAAAACATTACACTTTATCAATATTTTTAATACAAAAAAACAACTTTTTTGGGGTAAACCAATACTTTTCTCGCATATTAGATAGGTTGGGCGGAAAAGTGACAAACGCAGTTTTATTAGGGGCTCAAAATTTGAAAACATTTCCAATACCCAGTCGTTCATCCACCCTCCCTCCCCACAGGCTTCATCCTAGTTACGCCACTGAATTTAAATGTAGTACAAGATAAATTATTATAATGTTTATGTTTATAATAGTTTCAATAATAGTTAATTATGATTATTATGTATTGAAATGTACTCATATTCAATTAATGAATTCTCAAATAAGTTCCTGTTCAACATCTACATTCTAGAGCGCCAAAGTACGAGTATTTTGCGTTCTAGAACATAAAAGTTGATGGAAGTTTTCGAAAAAATTATATCACAAATATTGCGAATTTTGTATGCAGGCAAATTTTATTATTTTTTATATATTTTTGTTTTTCTTTATTCATAATTGCTTAACTTCGTCTATAAAATTGTAACGAAGAATATTCTCTCTTATACTACTACCCTAATTTTCAAGCAAAGCATGTATCTCATTCGAACATATTATTGATAGTTTTCCTTTAAAGTATTTATTTTCAGGAGGGCGTCAATAAAGTGAACGACCTGCTAAAACAAGCAAGCGCCTTAAAAAACGATTTAAGAGAAACCTTGTACCTCAATGATATCATCAATCTTTTGAAGGGCGACATCGAAAAAGTTAAACTGAAGAAGCTCCCCTTCCGCATATTTTACCCGCCAATCGAAGAGGGTGAACAGGAAATCAACCTCATTATTTAAAACTCTATTCCAGTTTTAAGATTACAATCGAAATTATAAGAAGAAATGTAAGTTTTATATCAAAATTGTAAATATGTTGTTATTGTCCAATGTCATTTCAACCTTCCAAAAGTTCGACTTATTTAAGCTTTCATCTTTCGCTTCCGAAACATATTTTAGTTTGTACTAAAATATCTGTGAACAAAACGTCGTCGTCACGGCAAGTCCAAAATAACAGATTCGAGAAAACGAACATGTTAGTTGTGTTTCATTATTATAAAACTCAAGGAAATTACCATTGCAATTGTACGAGTCTAGTAAATGTTTTGGGATATGAATACTGATTCATATTTTGTCCCCCACAAGTACCGGAAAAAATTATATTTCGGTGACTCTTCCAGGAAGGAATTAAAACAGTGTGCATTATTTGGAGGAGCCCCTCCATAAATACAAAAATTAAAGCCACATAATTTTCTACTGCAGTAATAGTATAAGGGTGATACGTACCTACTGGGGATTTGGAGCACACTTTGAAGGTCGAAAGTAGCAGTGACAAAATCAGGATTTTCGGTTGCTCTTTTCTTATCACTATCCTTAGCAGCATTAGCGTCCGCGTCCTTTTCGTGCTTTTTGTGTTCGTCATAGGCTTGCTGTAAATTTATTTTTTCATCACCTGTTAAGTTATATCGATTGCACTGTGAACACTAATCTTTACGCGGTTTAAAGAATGACAAGTTATATTTTCCTGACCAAATATTCTTTTGTATGTTGCCAAACTTTTTGGCATGCGACCATTTTGATCACATAGTTCCTTATATAGGGCATATATTTTTCCTATAGATAATGTAGCTTCCAAATAATTCCTTTTAGATGACTTTCTGCAATAGTGCGATTCTGTTAGGGGAAAACTTTTGATATGATTTTTAATAAATTTAATATCATCTTCGGCTGTTTTATTGGCAGGTTCATGTCTACCTCTTTTATCATCTCCTTCAAATAATCCTGTTATTTTATTCTTACCCTTGCATGCTTTGTTTAGAGGACCGTTATTAATAGACAGAATCTTAAGAAAAAAAAATTGACACACTCTGATTTGGACACCATTTAAAAAAACTCTCTGCTGATAGTGCGTGAATTGGCACATTCTTTTCGATGCTTTTGTCTTCTTGGTGCATGTAATTTTACATTCTGTATAATGAAGTCTTTTTTTAGAATGTACGATTCAAGTTCCCAGTACGTGGAACACAAATTGTATCCTTTCTTCTTCACTAAAATTTTCTGTGCGGCGAAATCTGCAACCAGAACAATTTATAAGCTTCGGAGTTTTTGATGGTACTTCTCCTTTTTTTGTAACATGCGATTTACCCAGGTTTCTATGTTTTTTTATTAAATGACGCACCCACTGAGACTTATCTCGTTTACTCCATCGACTTCTTTTCCGGCTTGTCTCTTGGACTTCTACAAAAAATCAATGGGTCCACTTGTACATCGTCTTCTTCATCAGCTTCTATTAATGTTGCTGGTTGATGTTTAATTAATGGTACCCTCAATATAGAACAATAATCACAAAAGAATATGAAACAGTTTCAACTACCTTTACCTTATCCAGCACTTGTTATCTCTGTACCAAAACTATTCTGTATTTTGATGTCTGATAGTATTACTATCTTATGTTGGCCTGTAATAAGTCTTTGTTTACTAATGACTAAATCACAAGACGAGTTACTTGTACTAGGAATATTACATATTGCTGTGGCTGCTGTCCGATCCATTTACGGGAAACAACCAATGTCATTATTTTGTAATCCAGTCTTTTTTAAAGACGACGGTGAACTGTACAATGTTTCTTCTACCTACAGTAATAACAAACACAAATACAAACTATTTTGAAACTAAGTCTACTAACCACACTCGTTTTGGAATTTTCTTTGGTCATTACAAGGTTAGAAATGCGTTTTCCCCTACTAGATTGCATTTTCGACTTATTTATTAGCACTTAACTACTTCAATGAACTATAAAACAATTCCTAAAAAATCACAGCAACAACACGTGCTCACACTACCTGACAGACTGAAGGTAGGTCCTCATGTGCGGACTATAAGCAGATAGCATTAGCGTTCGATGATGTGGTTGGTTGAAATGATCACGTGATCTATCAAAAGTGCGCTGTGTCTAATCCGCGCAGATTATGCCAACAGTCCGCTGAAATTTATTGTTGACCACGTTGAGAAATTTTGCTTTTCAGGTTATAATGGTTGCTGTTTGATTGCAGTTTCATTTTTTTTAATAGTATTGAAGCTTTGTTCTGCTGTAAATATTTCTATTATCCAAAATCTCTATCTTCTTCTAATTACTGATATTTCTTTTTGCAACTGATGAATTAAATGTAACTTTACCAGATTCTGCTTGATGGCTGGCAAAGATTATATATGGCAGGCCTTCGCCACGAAGGACATTTCGATAAATTGATTGCCAAATTAGGTAGGTACATATCGCTTTCCATTTTATAAGTATTCAACTGAAGACACAATAAAAAATACAATATTAATCAACTGTTAATGAATTCTTTAAATACGCTCTATTTGTAAACAAACTATCTATGCTGAAACCGAATAAACAGAAATCGTCAGGATCCGGTACGCTGAAACGAGCATATTGCGCTGTCAAATTGAGTCCGCCTTCTCACTGGTAACTGTCGCATCGTCGCAAACAGCATTACGTCCAGCTAGTGACTGACAACAAAATGGTAATTTAGGACTTAGTTATATTCAGTGCTATAGGCAACCAACTGTCCGTATTTCCTAGGACTTAGTTATTTGTGGCAGACTATGAAGATAGATATTGCGAATCGCTCAATACACTTAACTCACTTTTGACAAAAGAGGACTTAGTTAGTTTTGCGCCAAGAACGACGACGAAATCATAATCGCTTGAAATTAGGTTATGTTATATTAAATTTGAACGAGGGAGCTGGGGAGCAATTCATACCTCAATTTGAACAGTTTTGTCTGTACAATAAGTGTGTGAGATAGAAATATTATTATTTTTATTCCTTTTTAATGTCTACTTCAAATCGGTCAAATAATGCATGTTATCTTTCTTCCTTTTTCAAGATCCACTTGTTTACAAAAAAAGGTTTTTTATAACTAAAAAGCGGATTATATGCAAAGCACATATATTTTATTTTTTGCATATATATATATATATATATATATATATATATATATAAATTTAGTTAATTTTGTGGACGAATTACATGGATTAGCGTACATTAATGCTAATAAGTAATTGCATACTTGTGCATGCTCGTCCATATTCCATCAAAACTGCATTTTCTTGCTATTTAAGTCGTAATTACGATTATTTTTTTATTTCTGGAAATACATACCTACCACCCACGAAATTATTTGCTAGGGTCACCCATCTCGCCCATCTGCTCCCCAGATGCGATTTTGTCTGGGAAATTCCCACATTTTAATATATTATTAATTGAATAATTGCCAAAGGGGCGCGGGTTGTTTGTTGCCACCGTAAATACCTCAGAGGTAATTTATTTTCTCACTCAGTTTTCAAAATACATTTTATCATTCATTCCCTGTCACACCCACGTTTCTAACGGTGTTGGTGTCTTAAATATTATACAGTATCTACACATGGGTTGAGTAAGTGTAACAAAGCTGTTTCATGGATTAAACCATACCCAGAACTAACGATGAATGACGACAAAATATATTCTCGAGCCTGGAGTAAAATGGTAAGTTAATAAAATGTTAGTTTAATCATTATTATTTTAAATTGAGAATTAGGGTATGCAAGAATTTTTTTTAAAATGGCTAGTTATTTTTCATTTCTAAAATTATTGTTGCAGGTGTCTTCCGAGAGAAAATACTTTGTGGATCACCACGCTAAAACTCCTTCACTTATTGCAAAATGTGTAAAAGTGAAGCAAAACAATTGTTCCCGACAATCCGTTCTTCAATCTATAACAACAAATAAGAAGAAATAGGATCAAGAATTTAATAAAGACTAATATACCATTGAAAAAGTTAAATAATTTTAATTTTAAATCATTTTTACAAAAATAATATACCTCACGGGAGTAAAGAAAATTGGTATAATACAGACCACCACGATAAAACGGCACACCACTAATATTTCCAATTTGGCGACTTTTTCGGTTCTGTCTGACAATGTGACGACGTAGTTGGAGTGCGCTGGGAAACCGATGTTTAAAGGAAGCTTGTAGCAGTTCATGATACAATAAAATAGAAGATATGATTTCGCGCATGCTGGCCCCTCCGCTCTGACGTTACGCCGAGAGTGACCGCCTTGAATTAGTTTGCAGTTTACATTATTGGATGTGTTGATGTCGGTTAATTTCACATTTTTATTGTTGAAAATTAGCAAAAACTAGTCAAAATGAGATGTGTAGTGCATGGTTGTGATTCAGACAATTACGTGATAGGCTTTGCACACGATGTCAGCTTTTTTACCTTTCCAAAGGACAAAAAATGATACGGGAGTTGATCCGTTTGTCTAAACGCGAAGATAAATTTAATACCATAGAATATTACACCATATAATTATGCTGAAATTGAAAAACAAATGTCACTAGCTCCTCTTGGTAATCGTAGACATATGTTGCGGGCTATATTTATATTTAAACTCCTAAATGGGCAGGTTGATTGTGCGGATCTTTTGAGTCATGTGGGGATTAGCATTCCTTGTCAGGATCTTCGCCATCAAGTTACCTTTCATGTTCCCTTTCATAGAACAACATATGGTGCTGAGTCCTATAAATAGATATCTGTGCGTTTTGAATAGCTTTAATTTTGATAATTTCAATATGTCTTTGGGTCAGTTCAAATATTGCTTAGGGCTGTGATGTGTTGAGTTATGTTGTGTTCTTAATTTTTTTTATTTATATGAGTATTGTTTTTACCTGTAGCTACATGGAAAGTGCTATGTATTTTAAATTAATTGGTTATGCTGTATCAGTCTTTATACCTGTCCTTATTGTATTATTTATTGTTGTACTGTAACAGTTAGAGGGGTTTTCCCGTAATAAATAAATAAATAAATCTTTTCTTGAATCCAAGTTGACAAATAATATTTTTAAATCTTAATTTGATATTTTGTTATTACCAATAACAATTTCATTATTATTATTATTTTGAAGAATGCTCCACAGTCCCTGAGTTGTACTTTATTGTTGTTCTGTAGTATATGTACTTATTTTGAAATAAACAACCGATTAAGTATTAAAATTTGCTATTTGTTTTATTCCTTATATGTATTTACAAATTTAAATGTTTATAAAATCATGTCAAAAAATCCTAAAAGTATAAAAATGTTTTTTTTTGTATCAGTACAGTAATTATTTACTTTAAGAAGTGAGCAAACAGATTTCAATCAGATCTTAGTATTATTTTTTTGCTCTGGTAGGCTCTCCGATTCCATATAACACTTTTACATGAATTCTCTTTGCCTTTATAATACTAATAATATCTCATTCAGCCTGAACCACCCTCATTTTCCTTCAAAATGCATTAGCAAGGCATCATACGCAAATTCTATTACATCAAATGCTTTAAATTTTACTCTCTGCGTGACGTCATGCGAGCGGCGAACAATATTTCGAACGGCTAGAGATCATATCTTCTATTTTGTTGTATCATGGTAGCAGTTCGACTTAGGCTTTGGCAGGATGAGTTAGAATAATTTCGATGATTTTTAATATTCTTTAACACGTGGTTAGAATTAGCGGTTAATATAAACACGCAAACTATTTGCAATTTCTCTTTGCAAGGTAAGTGCACATCTTAAGTGTTTTATTTTTTTAATATTAAAAAAATAGTAGATCTATACACACAATGCCTTGGTTTAAAATGGCACTGTGCCGTTTTATCCAATTTCTTTAAATTTATATTGAATTATTTATACATAATATTTTTTGTTTCTCATTTTAGATCATGGGCCGATCGGACCGTTATAAAAGAAAACTAAAGGCAAAGTTAGAGCGAAGAAGATTTGGCTCGTGTTATTGAGGTCATCATTAGCAAAGAAATGGGATCGATAGCTACCAGCAAACGATTTAACATTCCTCCGAAGGAGATGTTAAGATCAAAACGTACGCATTAGGAAATCTTCCAAAGGCATGGGGCCACAACATTTTTCCCAGAAATGGAAACAGAATTGGTAAACTACATTAAAGAAATGGAAGAGCGGTTTTATATGGTTTGACAACTACAGAACTTAGAAAGATAGCATACCAATTTGCAGAAATTTTGTCGTAAAGAAAAAATGGCGGGACGGAATTAATTGTACTGTTTTCGTGAACGACATCCCAAGATTTCTTTAAGGGAACCAGAACCAACCTCAGCAACCAGGGCTAGAGCTTTTAATCGACCCCAAGTTACCCGGTTTTTTCAATTTTGAAAGACAAACATTAAAAAGTTTAAAATTCCGCATGAAAGAGTTTATAACATGGACGAGTCTGGGCTTCCCACTGTGCAAAAACCACCTAAGGTTTTTGCTACAAAGGGTCGAAAGCAAATTGGGGCCATCGTAAGTGCTGAACAGGGAGTTCATACAACTGTGGTTTGCTGCATGAATCCCCTAGGTCATTTTATACCACCAGCTCAAATATTCACTAGAAAAGACTAAAAATCTGTACTGATCGATAACGCACCAACTGGCACAATTCAACTCCGTCAGGAATCGGGAAGGATGACAGGACAACTTTTTCAAATATGGTTGCTTCAATGTATTAAATATTCAAGTGCGACAGTGGATAACAAAGTCTTATTAATTTTGGTATTTGAAAGCCTTGGAAATTGCTAAAGCAAATGGCGTAACCTTGCTGTGTACACCTCCACACTGTACCCACCGAATTTGGCCAAGAGATGTGGCATTCTTCAAACCACTTTCAAGCTACTACAATCAAGCCGTTGCCAACTGGCTTAAAAATAATCCTGGGAGAACGGTATCAGTTTACCAGGTTGCTAAGCTTTTTGCAGAAGCTTACGAAAAACCGGCTCTAAAAAATGCGGTAAATGGTTTTAAAAGTACAGGCATCTATCCGTTTAAAACTGATACATTTTCCGATTGGATGTATGCCCCTGCAGATGTTACCAATATTGAACGCCCTGAAGATCCTTCTGAAAATGGGTTTGGCCCGTCTGCTGCACTCAAAGGTGCACACCTCTTGTATTAATAATTTGGCTGCAAAAATCAAATGTTCAAAATTTCTCTGAAAAAACTCCCTTGCCTGAAGCTCCTTCAAAAGAGAAAAACATTACACAGCCGTTTGTCAAAAAAATACCTTTGAAAGAACTTGCGATGCTGCCAAAAGCACAAAACTTAATGACCAAAGGAAAAATCGGACAGCCAGGGTCCGATGGTCCTAAACTGACTCTTAATTTGGTGGAATTGAAAGACAAAGCTGAACAAAAAAATCTTGAAAAGAGAAGGTCTACAAGGAAAAGAAAAGCGGCAGTAAATTTAGGGCAGCGATTAGCTGCCTCTGACTCTTTGCAGCAGAAGGCGATGAAGATGAAGCAATTAGGTATTCTCCCAGTCTAAGCCCAAGGAGCAATGGATTCAATGCAGGGCTTGCAAAAACTGGTGCCATACCGAATGTGCAGGAGTTTCATAAAAAATCAAATCTCTTATTTGTAAATTATGTAATTAGATCCTTGTATAAGCTCTTTTCTTTGTAGTTTTTTAGAATAATTACTTTCTGTGTTCCTTTAATAGATTTTCTAAAAAAAATCCGGTCTTTGAAGTAAAGTGCAAATGAGTATGCCATTTGCACTTTACTTGCCATCCAACTTGTTGGATAAAACGTCACATTGGCATAAACTTTTTAAGTGTGTTCTTAGTACTTCATCTTGGTTCTTTTTTTACTCAATTTTATATTTCTAGTTAGTTAAATGTCTAATACAGGTAATGTATTTTTTTAGAGTTTTTATCTTTATTTCTTTTTTAAATATATGTGCATTAAAATAAAAAGTGTGCCATATTATACCAATTTCCACTTCTTTAAGAAAAAATTATGTAAATTCTTGTAATATTCAAGCAATGTTGGAAATTAGACAATTAGTCAGCAATAATTTTATTTAAGTATCGACAAATGTTGCCGTTATATTGCCCATTCGTTATGTTTTCAGACAGGAGACAAAAATTTCTGACAAAAATTTTGAACATTTGATTATCAATAGTTACAGAAATATGTTGTAAAAAACAGTATAGTTTGTGAATTGATCAGTGGTCAAGTTTAGATATATACTGAATTAAATAATGTAGTTATATTTTTGTTTAGTTAATAATTGTTAATTAGAATTAAGAAAATTTTGTGTAAATAAAAATATTAGACAGCGATAATTATTTCTACCTTTTTCATAAATTCCTGTCAAAGTTTTGCATATTGTACTGCATAGATGGTCGAATTGAGTAAATATTTCATCAAAAATTGATGCATATATATCAATGAGGTAAAAGAAATAGGAGGAGATGTAACAGTATAAAACATCAGAGACCAAAGCGGGTTCTGATTGTGGCAGACGTCCGTTTAAGCGTAAGAAAACCAGAGGCGTACATTTAATTAATTAATTAGGAAAACAGTAAATTGACCTACGCATTTTTTTCTAAGCTGGTATTGTTTTGTTATGATTATAAAATTCATACAACTTTATTTTGTTTTGTGAAATTTTACAAATTTCGGTTCATTAGTCTATATTTCATTTGACGTCTTCAAACATCAGGTGTTTTCGGCTCATATGAATTATCTAGTTTTTAAACAGTAATAATTTGAAAACTACAAAACAAAACTCGTTATAAAAAATCTCCCTTGTAATTTACTTCATATTTTCCAAAAAAAATCATTTTTGAAATATCGGAAATAGGTCAATTCATGTAAAAGATGTATTTATTCCCTTATGTTGATACATAACTAAGTCTTTTGAATGAAAACAATTAATTTTGTTCTGAAATACATTTTTCTTAAAAAAGAATGAATATTTGCATACAAAATGATTTAAAATACGATGTATTTTATATTTGTTTATCAGTAAGTAATTACAATTATTTTATTTAATAAAACAATATAATAAACTGAATGTTACACAATAAACAGAAAAGTATATAAGTAATGCAGAAACAATAATTAATTTGTATTGCCTTTCTTGCCACCATTTATAGAATTTAGTGAATACATTGCCATATTCAATTATATCTTAGTAGTATTATACGAGATGGTATTATACGAGTATGATTGTAAAGACAAAATAATTGACTCTGAAAAATAAGTGAAACAAGTTAGAGAAATTATCTAGAAAAAATATATCATTTACAAAAATAGAGCAAAAAGTTATCATTAGTGTCGATCATACAATCAATTATAAATTTAAAAATCTATGTGATGAGAAAATATTTAAATTTTTCATGCATCACATGAATATGCGAACATAAAACTATAGTCCTCAAAACTATTAAATTAGTACCTATTATAAGCTTTTCACTTGCAGTAATATTTCTACACACATATCGAATTCGTAAATTAAAATAATTTTCTATTATTGCTTTGAAAAGATAATATGATTTTCCAGTGGTCTATTATCAGTTGTATGACTTTTTGTAATTTGAAATATATTATCATCATCAATAAAGGTTTTTAAAATATTTACTGAAATGAACTCCTTTTTTATTTTTGGATAGGCTGTTTTTGATAATTCATGTTCATGGCCTGTTCAGATTTGAGAAATACTTTCACAACATCCTCTTAAGGTATGGTAGGCGTCCCCTAAGTTTAATATTCATTAGAGAATAAAAAAGGTCTCTTTTTGCCGAATAAACAGAAACACCAACTTTTGCATTTAATTTTTGGACTCAAAACCTGCAATATAATTGACTACTTCTGTACAAAATTGGCTTAAATTGTTATGTGCACCTAGGTGAACACTATCTTGTAAAATATCTTCTACATTTTCTAACTCATGTGAATCAGTGACACTATATACAGGGTGCGGCAGATAAACGGTCAATTAGAAATATCTCGAGAACTAAAGGTATCTGAATTATGAAAATTGGCATGAAGTGGTTTTGAATAATGAGCTATTTAATGAAAATATCGCCGTCACCATTCTACTTCCGGTTATACCGGAAGTTGCACATAACTTTGCAATTTTTAATGAAAGACCCTGTATATTTTTCAATTTTAGAAATATTTACGTTATTCTGAACATTTTTTGTTAATACTTCCCTATACCTATTTTGAATCGTTTTTGAGTTGTAATGTTTTTTACATGAAAATTACACTTTTTTACCATGTACATAAAACTCAATATCCTCTAATGTAATTTGAATAAAAGTTTAAATTTCTTAGGAATTATTTCCCAGCAAACACAAATGTATATGTTACATAAAAATATATAACAGGGGAGGAACGATTTTTATATAAAACGTTTATATATTTTTTATATAGTATTTATGTAACAAAATCTTTATAAATTTTGTTATATATTCTCAATATTTATATTATAAAATGTTTTATATATTGAATATATCTAATTTTATATGTATTCAAGAGGTAAATTCTGCTACATAAATATGAATTTTTTTTATATATATTTATTACGTAAAATTTGTTACAAATATTTTATATTTTTCATATGTATTTTTTACGAACCTCGTCTAATGTCTTTCTAAAGAAAAAGAAGAAAGTGTTCAATATTATAACCTTTAAATTGTCACGAGTCGATGTACCCACATACCTGCAAGTAGAATAACGTTTTAAAAGGTTTTTCGTTAGTTTTGTCTGTGTGTTTATTTTCAGTTTTTTTTGTAGTGAAATGGAGAACATATCATGTTATTATTATTATTATTTTCAACAGGCAAGGGACATCGCCAATGAAGCCGTTCATTCATCTGTCGTTTACAAAAGCTTATTTAACAAACATATTAAAAAGGTTAACTATATTAAAATATATACAATGAAGTAAACAATTACAAATCACATTATACCTATCTCACTAAAGTACTTTTCAAGATAATATTTTCGTTTTAACTTACAACTTAGACATGGTTTAACAATAATTCCTTGTGTAGGGAGTCGTTATTCTGAAACAAATACCGCCGCCCAGATATGCACTTAGGGCTCAAGTAGATTTTGTAATATCAAATAAAATACACATCTTTAATCCTCTGACCACAGGTAGTAAGTCAAGACAAAATATCTTGAAATTGATTAATTAACACTGATCTAACGTAAATATTTCTAAAATTGAAAAATATACAGGGTCTTTCATTGAAAATTACAAAGTTATGTGCAACTTCCGGTATAACCGGAAGTAGAATGGTGACTGCAATATTTTCATTAAACAGCTCATTATTCAAAACCCCTTCATGCCAATTTTCATAATTCAGATACCTTTAGTTCTCGAGATATTTCTAATTGACCGTTTATCTGCCGCACCCTGTATATGATTTGTATCATTCATTATGTCTTCAGGTTTTTTACATTGTGAAGTGCAATTTGAAATATTGATTTGGTGTAAGGGAACGCAGTTATCTACACCATATTCCCTGATTTCAGCACAAATCAATATTTTTTTGTATCTGCTTTAAAATTGATACAACTTGGATTACTATTGTGTCCACCATGAGATCTAATGGAATTTAAAAACAATTCCAAATGGTCCTGACTGAATTTATAAACAAGTAAAAAATGTATAATAGGATTGGAACCAATTAAATATTTGTTGTACATTTTATTAAGTGAGTAAAAGCAGATAGCTAGCCCTAGAAACCAGTATTATGGTTACTTTCAATTATTTTCTGTCCATTGGAAAATTTCAACGCATCATTCATAGTGGTTATGAATTTTTTTGTAGCCTCTCGGTCCCCAAATTTATCTACCTTTAATACATTCCGACAAAATTGTAAAGAATTCCCAACTGCCCTTCTTAAAAGTTATGTGGCCAATTTTACTTTCATTTTTTATTTAAATTAGTAACATGTTGCTTCCTAATTTTTATTTGCTACATGTAACCCTTCAGATTCTTGCAATGCTACAAGTTCCTTCATAACGGAGGTAAGTTTGAATACTCTCTTTTGAGCCTAATTCAAATTCTGAAGATTCCTGATTTTCTGAACTATGTTTACGAGGAGTACCTCCTCGAAATGTGGTTGATAATGTCACACCTACTGAATTTTGTCTTTTCTTAGGAGTGCTATTCATACTTGTTGTAATGTGAGAAGCTTGTTTTCATTTCTTAGGAGTACAGCTTGTAATCAAACAGTTCTTCCTTCTTCAAATGTAGGACCATCAATTCTGGGAAGCATATTTACATCAGAGACTTCACGAGTTATTGGTATTGTTTCATTAGTATTGTAATGTTTTTCTTATTTATTTAAACAGTAAACGGGTGGGATAAATTTTAAACACACGGTATGGCTACTTACTAATTTATTTAAACACTAAAGTAATAACTAACACTTAATTTATATATACTCAACTAATCACTTAAATTTAATTTATATGCACACAAACTTAATTATTTATTTATATCAATACTTTTCTGTTCGCTATTTCGGTGTATTCTTGTTTATTTCTCGAGATCACTTTGTCAACTAAACTAACCTTCTCAGGTCGGTTATATTTATATATATATATATATATATATATATATATATATATATATATATATATATATATATATATATTAGTGCCTTTTTTACTAGAAAACTCTGGATTTCCGCTTACACAAAAACAATTGACTCTGGCATTGTCTAGATAAGACTGGTCACAAAAACAATGTCTAGATGAGATAGATAAATACAATCGTAAACAGTTATAAAAAAACCTGCGTATCCACCATAATTTTAACTTTCATACCTGGCTTAGACAGAGTCGGATTTAGGGACTATACCAGTGTGCTGTTTCGTAACAGTATAAATAGGAGAAACACTAACAAATTTGGTATCATGTTCTCTTGCCTAGAATAAAAATGATTAATAGTTTGAAAAATAGTCAAATGGTGTAAACTTACGTATTTAACATGTAATACTGAAATTGTAGGAATGCAGCTTCTTCTCGACTGTACTATATTTGATGATCATTTCTCCTAAAATGTTGTGAACACAAATAACAATTTGTGGGTAACTCCGTTTCACTTTGATTTACAAAGTTAAGCAAAACTGCAAGCTGCTCAGGCTTTTTTGGAAACCTGAAATTCAAATAAAATTATGAATATTGTTTAAAGTTCGCTGCACGCGCTAGTATACATGGCGGGACATTTAAATAATCAAAAGAAGAATCAAATTTGAATAGAATTTTGCACTGCCGTGAATATTAATATAACTGATACTAGACAAATCCCGATGTAAGTCACCCATAAGTAGTTTATATTTTAATGTTGGTTTCAATCAGAGTGAAACAGTTTTTTTTACTGTGGTCTCAACCCTAAAATACACTGCTTACGGGTAACATACATCAAGATTTCTCTAATAATATCATTATGGTTTGTCAGGTAAATTAAAATATATTTACGTTAGAAATTTAAATGATACAAGGGAAAAAAATACTAGATTTTAGCTTGAGGTTGTATTGTCTCCCGACGCGTAGCGGAGGAAGACAAAAAACCGAAAGCTAAAATCTAGTATTTTTCCCTTGTATAATACACAATTTTTTTCTGTGACGGGAAAAATAACGATTTAAGATTGAAAAATTATATTATTACAATATTCAAGTCAGAAAATTATCGATGTAAAATTTGAAATTAGTAGTATGTTGTACTTATAGCGACAATTAGGCCTGCGTTGCTAAGGAAACTTTTAAAGTAATCAATTGGCTGTCAATTTAATTTTGTGATTTGATTTGAAAATTGTGAACTTAGTTGTTGTTTAGAAGTTATTTTCAATACTATAAAGTAAAAAATGTCTGATTCCAAGTTTTCTTTGACTCCACCGGAATTAGTAGTAGCCAAATTGCTTATGTGTTTATACAATATCCGGGAAAAACGTAACTTCATAAAAAATGACATTTTGTTACCTGTCAACAGAGATAAAATATCAAACTTTTTCCCGTCACTGAAAAAAAATTCAATATTCAAATTGTGATTTTTTTTTCATTTCTACAAAACTACATCCAATAACAACATGTAGGTATATTTGTATGAGCAAAAATAAGGATATAAATAAAACAAAAATATATTGCTTATATTTATTTTAGTAGGTAAAAGCAGATATATACATATTCAATTACAAAAATGTAATAAATTATACATTGTATAATTGTTATGTGTTTGTATCTTTAAAGGGTCTATGCAAGTCATATTTCCATGGACATCCATATATTTTATAAATTTGGAGTCTTTACCTGCCACTATTTTATCCATAGACCATTTTATTTTAACCCTATTCAGGTAACTATTATATGGGCTTGTACCTTTATAGGGTCTATGCAAGTAGCATTTTTATGAATATGCATATATTTAATGAATTTGGAGTCTTTACCTGCCGCTATTTTATTTACCTTTTTGCACCAAAAAAATATGGTGCATCTAATAATTAATCGGCAGGCTTTTTCTCCACTAGCATGTTCATTACAGCAATTAAAAATATTGAAATTTATTTCTTTTGACAATAAATCAAATAAATGAGTCAATAAGTGTTCTAGATGGCATAATTTTGGTATTCAATAGTACAAATAGGACATTGCCTGGTACACGATAAAATTGAAACAACAATTACCTCTTTGTAACAGACTATGTTTATACTGACGGGTGTACAACCAAATCAGTATCAGCAGTATTATTTTCAAAGAAAATGTTCATACACGCAGTGCACTTCACTGTTTTTTTAAGTTTCTTTATAAAATACCCACTGTAGGCCACTGTACATTTTGACACCCTGGTTCTGTTGCCCATATTTAATTTTGGCACTGAAATTTTTGGTAATTCTTCAAAGACATCGGGTCAGACTGCCTCCGTGACACTTAAACTGTCATGAAACGTATGCAATCCCCCAGTTGAAATATCCTCCTCAAGGTTGGAAAACATTGAACGTTTCGCCATAAAATTACTAATTACCAGACTCTTAAATGACGATTGGAAACTAGTAACGTTAGGCGAAACATTTCTAGCTTTTTGGGTTCTAATTAGCCCAAAGAAGTTTTCCAATGAATCTTGGTTGAAAGGCCTAGTTAGGACATAATCAAAGGATTCCCTCCTTAGCAGTCTAGCACTTAATCTAAAATACAAAATAATTATGTTAATAATAATTCTATTAAACTTGTCACAAAGCAGTGTAACTTATTCACAGAATTCGGGCACCATTTAATAACAACAGTAAAGAAAATTAATTTTTTCAATTGAAATATTAATGTAAGAGATTTTACTAATAAATTTGGTGTAAGCCCTTTTCTGGATGGGATAATTTGTCACAAATATCCAATGTTAGTTTTGACTTTTTGTAATATACTTATTTATATATTCTTTTTAATAATTCAAAATAAATATGCATAGTCAAATAATTAGACATGTCTATAATTTCCAATGTAGAACTTTGGACAAAGCACAGTTTCACAACTTCAGTTCCATGTCAAGTGTGCAATTGAATTAACTTCTATGATAGTGTTATTTGACAACACCACCAGATCAAAGTCAATGGTTAATTACATCAATTCACTTATACATCATGCTTCAACAAAACAGAGGAGAAATGTTAGTTATACCATTAGCATGTAATGTGGTATGTTCTAGCCATGATAAAAAACAACACAAACCTTTTGAATGCCTTCAACGTATGTATTGTGTTTTTAAATGATGGTACTGGGACGAATTTATTTTTTCTGCTAGAAAAAAATTTCATTTGTTGAATTGTCTCAATACATTCATTCCAAAAGTCTAAATGACCTGACTGCCTCGTAACTCTACCTTTCAGAGGTTTGTATGCAGGAGCAATTGAAGTTTGGATGCAGGAGCAATCGAAGACGCTGAATTGATACTATCAAATATCTGGTCCAAAAAAACTAATTCTGCAGTGTCAGCGGCTGAGGCAGGTAGCAAGTCTGAAAAAAATGTAAAACTTAGTTTGGTTCAGCCACTACATATTCCTACATATTAAGTGAAATTAAAAGTGGTATGTTTTAAATTCCCAAAAAAATTTATTTGTTTGTTAGTCCCTTAGAGTAATAATATACAATAGAGAGAGCTATTCATTCATAATTACGTTTATTTTTGCGGCCAACAATCCTAAATGCCAGTAATGTAATAATGAATGAATTACAAAAAGTGGGGATGGTATTATTGTAGACACAAGGCCTTGGTAATTTCGGCTGTTTTTCTGACAAACTAGGCACCGACAAACCATGATAATCCAAAAACATTAAATTAATTGACTTTATTCAGTTTATTTTGTCTCTAAAAGTCTTGAAAAACACATCAAAATAAAAGAACTAAATGTTTACTCTCTAGACGTAATGGCGATCCTATAAACAAACCACGTTTGACATTATTTACTACAGCCTTTTCGAAATGATTGTCGAGAATACTTCGACGATATTTGCATATCTCTTTATATGGTAATTAAACAAGGATAAAACTACTAGATAGGTTACCTTTGGCACATAAAACAAGTCCTGAAATTTCGAGCAATGTTGCCACTTTTAGTTATAACCATAAAGATATCTAAGATTACTAAAAAAATTGTTTAAAATTTATATAGGAATATGCCTTTATTAAATAAAATTCAAGTATTATAAATTAAATTTAAAAGCAGCGACTCCAATGCATAACTAGTATGACTTTTTTTATTTGCGTAGCTTTTTAACAAATTTTCAATCAAACTTCTAATTTCATTTTTCCTGCAATTAAAGAGACTTTGCAAATATGGCAAATCAGTGGAAGTGTCCGCAAGTGAGCTTATAATGTGACTCGATGTTTGGGGCAAGAAAAAATCAAAACAAACATCTATTTTATTTCTTAATCTGAGGTTAGTCTTCTTACCATCATTATATTTTTTAATTAATAATGGAACACAAACTTTTATGAGTTTATAAAATACATATGATTTATGTTCTCAACAGGTGAATCAATCCAAATTTATATGACCTTTTGCAAAGTATTAATTTTTTTCAGTAATATTTTCTACATGAACTAAAAGTGGTAAAATATGATAATAAAGTCATGCAGTATTTGAAAGAAACTTAACGACTTTTCTGTACATAAATCAGGCGTATTTTCTCATCATTTTCTTTGAAGGAAGTGAAACTATGGTGAACATTTAAATATCTCTCTGCAAATTAGCCTTACATTATTCACAATTAAAAGTTGTACGAAACCAGAAACATAGCTTATTGTTCGAGTCTCAACATTTGAATAATTTAATTATGTATCTAAAAACGGGAATTCAAAATTTTTCCAATTCATTAATATTTTGGTTAATTATGACAATTTTAAAAAGTTATCTAATAAATTACATCATCTGCTTCACAATTTGTGTTATAGTTATCAGCTATCAATATTACAAAAAATAATGTTTCCTTTTACAGAAAATACTGTACTTTAAAAAGCTTGGATATTATTACTATGTGGTGGTGTCTGATGTAAGGATTAAAAAGGTAAAGCAAATTCTAAGTGTTTTGCAGCATGTACTTGTAAGTGCATTATCATCAAAATGATCTTCACACAACCTTTGATCATTGGATGTATAAGGAAGTTCTAACATGTTGTACCACTGTTCTCTTTGATTAATGTCAGTTGAAAATTAGAAAAATGTTTTGTTTTGTTTCTAACCTAACCTAACCCCAAATTGCGAAGTGGCCAAAAATAATCACTATTAACAATACAACTATGGCGAATTATACCTGGTAATGTCATTTTAAAGGTTCACTTACTTATATTTACTTTATTAGAACGGAAAACCTAAATAAATTTAAAAACTATACTAATTTTCCTCGTTATTAAACTTGCAACCATAACCATATTTTTAATTTGACACTTTACTTTGACAAACACAAGCCGTATTCACACAAACCAATGTAAGATTGATTTTGTATATTTTCATTTTTAATGACTTAAAAGTTAATATACTAGAATATTTTATAATATTTATCCACATTAAAGGCGATATGTTGAAATTGATTGTCAATTATAATATTTTAAATTATTTTATTCTATTTTGCTTAAGTAAAACAGTCTTGTAGTTCGCAGAGGCAGAGACTCCTTGATCGGGCGGCGGCGCAGAAATGTTCTGCCACTTAGCGCCTATACATCAAACCGTATCTTATACTATTTGTCTATGCCTAGAAATAAATATGATCATCATTTGCACATACGTAATATATAATTGTATTTACGTAATAAATAAATTTTTTTATATGTATAATTAATTATTTGTCTATGGTTTAAAAAATAATTTGACACATGAATTGATGACGTGGGGCTTCTCGATACGGCGACTTCCGTCTAAAGTTATTTTACTCCCTACCACTCTTAACATTCCCTCCTCTTTATTTTACCTAGTTGATATAAACGCGCAAATATTTCGTTTCTTTTATTCATATAATCCGCCCTTTAGTTGTAACAGTTACAGCAAACTATCCGAACTTAGCTTTTTCATATCCTATGATTCTTGCTTAGTACTAAATACAAGTTTTGTTGAAATTATGGAGAGTAGATAGTACTTCTACCCTCCATAGTCGAAATGTATATCTCAGATAATTATTAATATTTCTATGGTTGGGAAGACATGGCATCGCATATTCAGTGGATAGTCTATGGTGCCTTTGTGTTTCAACCATAGCGATATTCTCACAAAAGTGACTACCTATAGAAAGAGACAAAGCGACTCTGCTGCCCATAGAGATCTTTTCTATCTCTATGGTGCTGCCCATAGAGATAGACTATCTCTATGGGCTGCCCGCTTAGTCTCTCTCGTACAGTATTATTACAGAACTGAATAAGGAACGCTCAGTCCATTTATATATGTCTATGGTTTCAACAAACATCATGTAGCACTTCAAATGTCCATCCAAAAAAACCAATAAATTCAGGAGGCGCCACTGTAGCAGGAGTATCATATTTAACAAATAATATTCGACTACGTGAATAGTTGAATTTCTTTAAGCCCTATATCATTAACATCAGTCGAATTATTAAAAATATTGAATATTCGAGCTCAGCATACATCACGTCCTCTATGACAATTGCTCATTATTCATATGATACCACTTTTGATATTAGGGGCATGTTGGACATTTTGAAATAAAATTTATCGTTTAGTACTGAACACTATTACATCTAAATCCCCACATAAGATCGTTCTCCCCAATGACATTAAAAAAGAATAGATCTAGCATCTCATTAATAATATCGGGATGTTATGTAGACTTCAGTAAAATATGTAACAATGTGCTAGAAAAATACAGCAATACATTCATTCTCCTGCATGGGCATGGCTCAGATTAACAATAAAATAGATATGTTTGTTTTAGTTTTTTCTTATCTCAAACATCGAGTTAAATTCTAAGCTCACTTGCGGCACTTCCACTGCATTGCCATATTTACAAAGTCTCTTTAATAGTTGTAGGAAAAGTGATATTAGAAGTTTAATTGAAAATTTGCAGATACCACTTACTAACGGCAGCTGGTGGCTGAACAATGAACTATAAATCCTACAAATCATAAATTGAATAGAAAATCATTCTGACAACAAGAGTTTGCATGAAAATTTATTTAAAAATGAGGAAAATTAAATTATGTAATTCCGCAGAATTCCGTGTAATTCGACTATGAATGTTTAAAATATGTAGAAATATATTATTATATTTATTATAGTTAAAAAATGAAACTATCGTTATTAAAATAAGCACTTGATCTATATTTTATTTCCTCTACACTGTTTTTTCGATTTCACTGGTTTCCATAGCAACGCACAAATTTGAAATCGTCAAAATGGCTAAAAAGGGTCAGCAAATACAGCTTCAAACTGAATTAACTAGCGATGAAGAATGGGAGAAATTCTTATCAAAAGACGGACTTCTTCGTAAGTATTATTTTCCGTTAATTATGGAAAAAAACTTGTGAACATAATTGTTTGATATTTGCAGTAATCGATATTTATTCTGAATGGTGTGGACCATGTTCTGGAATGGCTGCTAATTTGAAGAAAATCAAACTGGAATTCGGTGGAGATCTGCTACTCCTAGCAATTGTGAGTATATCATTCTATTTTTAGTGATTCCAAAGTCTTCAATAAATACAAATATTAAAACTGTTTTCAGGCAAAAAATGATCACATCCAAGATTTGGAAAGATTCAGAGGAAGAAGCGAACCTACCTGGTTATTCGTTTCGGTAAGTATAGCATTTTGTTGTATTGCAATATTTAAAATATCTTACATATAAATTAATTGAGTGATTATGATTTTTTTAGAAAGGAAAAAAAGTTAATCTATTGTTTGGATGCAACGCTCCTTATCTAAAACGCGTCATTGTAGAAGAAATTAAGAAAGAAGAGCAGGCCGCTAGCGGAGAAAAACAAAGGTAAATAATATCTTTCCTATATATCAGCAGCGTTCATTTTGCAGAAAATCTCACCTCACATTGTTGTGTGCCTTTTACAATAAGTAAGACAAACTAAGATTTCTACCTCCCCCCCCCCCCTTTACCGATCATGAGCTACCACTAGACTCATTAAAAAAATACGGTTAAGTCTGACTGTTGATAATCATTTCTGTGGTTTAGGTTTAAAATACTAGCTCTTTATTTAAATATTTTTGTTCCCTGTTTACAGCTAGTTAGTCTAAAGGATGCCGATGGTCTGGCGATACTCGAACTTCCTGCACCCTTCCTGGAGTGAATGGTTCCTTGTGTCTACAGCATTATCCATATATGTTCTGGTTAATTTTATAACTTTGTCCCCAGTATATCATTTCGGCTCCTATTAGAATATTTCTGCTCGGTTATCCCTGAAAATCAGCTTAAAAACAGGGTCTCAATAGTTGATTTTGGGGTTTTAGTCTTGGCGAATGCAACATGGCAGACATTGATTTTGTTTTTATTTTATTGTTTAAGAATTGGGGTTAGTTCTGTCCAATTTGTGACACTGGGCTGCATTTACTCCTGGTTTGAGATGTATGGGTTTGGGATTGAACAACCAAGTTATATAATTAACGAACCAAGCAGAAGCCTACACTCACTATCTCGGGTTTCTTCTGCGCGATTTACGGCTTTAATTGCATTTCGAAGATTTCCGGGCAGACAGTAGTTGTAAAAGTTTGTTAATATTTTTGTTATGAATAGTGGGTATGTCGGCTTTGTCATGTAACCATGAGGTTCTTGTAAATTTGGATAACGTGTTGGATATTTAATTGCCATTATTATACACTTGTTTTGTACCATAGGTAGGGAGTGAAAGTTGTATTTGGTTCCTCTAAGGTAATCTGGTGCTGTGGTGTCCATGTTGACTGTGTTTTTGGTTTTGCGATGGATCATATAAGCATACAACGCTAAATACGAAGGCATCATTTGTACAACTTATATTAGAATACTTGAAATATTATGGTTCTAGTCTCTGAAACATCTAGATCGAATATTCAGATGATGATGAAAGTTCAAACTCAAGAGGAAATCGATTAGTGTTTCATGTGATGATGCCTCACCAATGCCAATTATGACAGGTCGACTCAGTTGGTGTGTCGTTCCTTTTAATCGACGTAGACGTTCTGATGTGAAGTGAGTACCTTACCCCACCTCAGTTACGCCCAGATGCACCGTACATACTTAATCTCGTTTATCTGTCATTTTTGTTGTTATCCTCCGTTCTCATTTATAGAGTTTAACGGATATTAGACTAATCATAGAATATTGGTAACTTAAGCGTGATTTTTTAACTTAAAATGTTAGAAAAGTATTTAATCAAATAACATTTTGCTTTCATTGTATATAAAAATATATGTAACAAAAGAGAATTTTCGATTTTTACAAAAATTGATCATGGACGGTGATAAAAAAATCTTGGATATCATCAACTTTAGTTTTCCTAGGAGATACCAGAGGAGCGAACATTTTGATAAAATGGATAATTACTCATTCTTTAGGATGTTTCTACTAAAACCTACAGTTCTTGACATTTATAAAACATTACAGGGGCAACATTGTTGAACTGTACCTCTATTTTCTTCTTCTCAATACTGGTGCGATTTGTCGCTTTATCTTCCAAAATATCTGCGTGAATAGCTACTATACTAAAAAGACATTCTTTTTTCACCTCCAGTAAAATTTGGAGTGCGTTCTAACTTATATTCATCATTCTTTTGTGACTTTGTTAAGAAAATATTTTGTAAGAGAGTCTGTAGGAAGTAAATGTTTTAATCCATGTATTTGTTTTAATCTATGGCAATAAACAAAATAAATCACAAATTAAATAGGGTTATGTTAGTTTTTTCCGCAAGAAAAGTGAAATAAATATGTTGCCAGATTGCTTAGGAATATTGGCTAATCTGAGTGCGGTGCATTAAGAATTCTAAGCGCCAGGTCTGATCAGGTTTCGTTAATCGCAATTATATTGCATCTGGGCATTAATCTCAGCGCAGTTTCAATATAAAAGGAATGTGCCTATCATTAATTGTTCTCATATCAGATTAAAATATCAAAAACAGTCGCATAAGGGAAACAGCTGGAAATTATTTTCAAGTTTAGTTCACAATAAACACAAAACATCAGTTTTCTATTGTTATGTTATTCTAATTTATTTAAAACGTAAACGGGTGGGATAAATTTTAAACACACGGTATGGCTACTTACTAATTTATTTAAACACTAAACTAGTCACTGACACTTAATCTATATATAAACTTAACTAATCACTTAATTATTAATTTATATCAACAGTATATTCACTCAAACTAATTTATATTCACTTATTTATTTGTTTATTTCACGATGTTAAATTATCAACTGCCCTGGTCCGCTGATCGGTCCGTTTTATATACTAGTGCCTTTTTTACTAGAGAATTCTGGACTGCGGCTTACACAAAACAAATGCCTTTCGCGATGTTTCTCGATTGCCGGCTCAATCCTTAAAAGACCTTCCGAGAACATGTCTATAAAAACTGTCACAATAAATCTCAATAGACCTTCTCAGAATTCGGCGCGCTCGCCATTTTTTTAACTCCGTTAACATAAGGTTACAGGACCGTACTTCGTATCTGCTTCGGTGTGCGAGTTCGTAACACTATGACAAATACAATTATTGGAATTTTCATAATCTTCGGATCAAGTTAGGATTATATGTTACGTTAGTTCGTTCTGGTACTTTTTCCTCTATCTTGTAGAATAACGGGTAGGGGTGAGTGGGAAGTTGACCCAATAAAGTAGTTATAACTTTTGTGCCGCTTTTTATGAATTTTGACGGAGTTAATATCATTTGAAAGGGAATCCAATGCTCAATAAAATATCGTATCAATGTTTTATTTCAGTTTTTTGTAACGATCGCTAGGGGGCGTTGCTTGAATAATTGTTATTTGTCAACATGTTTTGGAATCTTCAATTGCGATGCTATATTTTTCAACCATTTACTTGAAACAGCATAGAATTATAAAAAAATGGTGAAAATCGGATCCCAATATCTACTTTCTAAGCAAAGATACGAGAAAATAGGTATACTAGAGTATCGAGCCTTTTATAATCTACTACATATTTTGATGTGGGGGCGCAATTACCGAGAAATGAATTAAATTACTTCACATTTAAGAATTTATGACATCTGAACGCCTACTAGATTATGTAAAGTTTCCAACTTACTTGAGTATAAGTTCGATCCCCTAGTACACCTATCTTTTCTCGTATCTTCGCTTAGAAAACAGATATTGAGATGTGTTTTTACCATTTATTAAAATTCTATACTCTTTCATGTAAATGATTAAAATACATAGCATCGCATATGAAACTTCAAAAAAAAAGTTGAAAAAAAAACAAATGTTCAAACAACGCTCCCTGGCGATTGTTACAAAAAACTTCTATTATTCTGTAATATAAAATCCACTAAAAAAGTATCAGTATGGCGCAGAACCAAAACAATCGTAAAAATAGTAAGAAATTTCAATACTCTTTTTATCTGACTTTTAATTCTCTTTTGTAGTCCGGGGAAGTAAGGTCGAAAAATCTGCTCAATGGAAAAAGTTATGCGTAAATTAATTCTCATTTTTTAATGAAAGTACATCCCCCCATCTACATTTTCCTAGTTCGTCTAATAAATTCGACTGACGCTAGCGACGGAGCTTGCAAGTACAGCTTGGAACACGTAAAATTCGGGTGTTTTATGCTCCTGGCATTCCTGGATGTGCTTGTACAAAAAAATTGTAAAGGTAAAAAATGTAGAAAATCTTTTGCTCTAAAGGTGACGTAATTCGATTTTCCAATAAAAATTTTTCCAACTTTTGGATATTTTTTCGAAAATTACATTTTTAATTAGCAATTATGAATAAAATAAGAATATCGAGGTCAAAACAAGGATAAACATAGAGGGCAAAAGTCTAAAAATTTACGTTTTTTCAGATTTGGAAAATTCAACATGGCGGCCGCTCAAAATGGAATTACATTTTTTTTTCAATTGACTCTAAAGTTATGAACATTAATGATATCGAGACGCGGTTGATTGCAATCGATAGAGTGAAAGTTATATTTATGTAAATAAAACAAACACAATTTTTCAAAAATTTTTTACATCATTTTCAACATTTACCGAAAAAAAATTTTTTATCTCGTTTTTTCCATTTTTTCCTTTTAAAAATGTAATAATAATAATAATATCTTTTTGCATCATGAGTATCTTTGTCTTGGAAAGACGCGTATTTTAAAAAAAATTCCAGATACAATTAGTACACTGAGCAAAATGTCCTAATTAGATTTCTTTCTTAAGATGCCCTTAATAACTGGTACAAAAAATCAAATAGTGGTTAAAACAATTCAAGTGATTACTAGCATGTGCATAATTATCACAAGTATGTTGACTTTGTTGAAACATTTTTATAACAGTTATTCGATAAAATGATGTAGTTAACTGGAAATCTAATTGCTGTTATTATAGTCATTCCGTTTCAATTCAGCACCTACTAGTCCTAATTAGGTACCCACTTAATACTATTCAGTACCAACAAAATAGATTACCAGCTTACAATTATGCAGTCCTCGTATAACGGTTATTAAGATATCCAATAATTTTTTAAAAAGAAACGGTTGTTTAGCATCGAAATGCAGTTTTTTCTGGTCCGAACATTACCGATGTGATTGTCGATCTCGTCTTATCGGTTATTTGTGGTTGGAACCTTGGAACACCCGCGCGCCGCGAATTTTACTTTCACATTTGGTTTGGGAGTGTTGAGTGTTGAAAGTTTGTGTGCGGTGTAGGTGATTATTTTCAGTTTTTGCAATTAACTGTGAGGTTGGGTTGAATACGCCGACAGTGTTAAATTGGGTTGAGTAAAAATGGCGTTCAAAAACCTATTAATACAGTGGCGATTAAGTGACTATATATCTGACTATGTTCACGATTCTTAGACACCAATCAACCGAAATACTGAAACATTTATAAGTATGTAAAAATTACGTCTCTCATCCTTCTTTAAGTTTATTTTGTAGAGAACATTTTTATTTGAATTGTTGTATTTTTGTTCTTCTTCAATCTAAGAATTTTTGGGAGCTTTGATATCTAAACTTAACTGGAAAATATGTTTATTTGACTTTATACCTATCATGTTGTATTTTTGTAGTTATCTATAGTTAGTTCCATTAATTTAAATATTTTGTTAATATAAATGTTTTATAGCAAATTTAGTTTTATTTAAAAATATCAGATAATTATTCGAAAATATAGTAATATTTATTGTATTATAGTCTAACCGCTATTAGAAAAGTTTATAATACTTATAAAAGTGCACTCGATATCGGTTATATGACATATCACATTCTTAAAAAAATCTAATAATGCTTACTTTTTACCAGTATAATTGTTACAAGAAAATCCCATAATCTAAATTAAGTGCCCTCGATTTCGATTGTACAAAATTCCGTTTATTTGAAAATCTAATAACCTTTACTATATGACAGTACAATTGCTACTAGAAAAGCCGATAATATTTATTAAGTGCACTCAATAACAATTATATGCAATTATGTTTTTTATTTGTAAATCTAGTAACCTTCACTGTATGACAATATGGTTACTATTAGAAAATCCTCTAATATCTATTAAGTGCACTCGATAACAGTTGAACGAAATTCTGTTTTTTATTTGAACATCTAGTAACGTTTACTATAGGACAGTATGACTGCTATTAGAAAATCTTATAATACTTATTAAGCGTACTCGATAACGGTTATACAACATTCTCAAAAATTATATCTATTGACAGTTATTCAGTGGTGTCCAACAAAGTGACTTTAATAACCATAATCATGAGCTTTCTTGATGCCTATTTCATGCAAGTTTCTAATAACAATAACTGTTATTCAATTTTTGCTAACGGTTAATGGAAATTTCTTTCAGTGTAGAAGGTGAGATAAACAAGTGCAAACTCTGCTCGATACTGTGACAATATTAATTAAAATTTTCAAATTTTGACCGCTTTGACCCATCTAGTGCAACTGGCAATTTTCTCGATTTCCTCTTTTTATTGGGTGTTGAAAACGTCGGTATTTCACCCTGTTGCCTTCAATTTAAATTCGTTTAATCGTTTTAAGAGTCACACCAGTGGCAGCACCAAAACGTTCTTGAACCTTAAACACATTTAGTTTTGTATTTCAAGAAGAATATAGAAATGATGTTATTTTGAAGTTGTTTTACATATTGGAATTCATTATAAAAAAATATTGTGTTCAAAATAAGTTAAACAACCTAACCCAATCCAATAGTTGAAAGTTAAATAAATTTTTCACTAGAGATTTTGAGTTACTACCTTTTGCACCAAAGGCTTCTTCAACTGTTTAAAATATTAATTAAGAAGTGAAACCTTAAGATTAATAAAAAGTTTAGAACTATATTAAAGAATTGAGCATACCTTAGAGATATTTATTATGGGAGTTACAGCTTCTGCTTCTTGCTTAAAAAAATAATACATTGTTGATAATTTGACGACTTTGACCTGTTAAAACTTCATTTTTCATCTTACTTTTAAACGGCATTTTGTTTACCAAAAAAAACTTTTGAATAATATACAAACTAAATTATTTTCAACTTTTGTCCGAGACTATTCCAACGATACGAAGTGCAAGCACACAAATTAAAAATGAGCTCTCTGCATTTATTAGGTAGTCTACGGCGCATCAAAATCTCAAGGGTTTTCCTACGTTTGCCAAGCTGTACGTAAAATGATCGGAGTATTAAATTTTGCGGCATCATTGTGCATTGGTCGAATCCAGTGGACGTAGCGCAAAGCGTTACTGCTACCTACCGGTAGCGGTCATCGGGAACGTGTTGAACGTTCGTTGTCAAGCCGTTTTTATCTTCTGTCAATTGTTAGTTTTGACAGGTGAATTTTTTACATAGAGGTTATTTCGGTTGCATTTTGTTTAGTTTTTTCCCAGTTTTATTCAAACAAAAAGTTTTTTATTAAACAAGTGTTATGTTATAAAGTGGTAAGTGTGGTGGTATTTTGTCTAGTTTTTTTTTAAAGAATTAGGACCTACTTTTGTATGTATATAAAAATGGGCATAATAATTCAAAATGAAATTATGGAGAATAATTTAAATATAAATGCGCTTGGAATTAGCAGAACCAATTCGATTTGAGGATAATGATGGTGGTAGACGTGTGATATCAAGAAATCAAAATTATTAAGAAGTTACAATACGGAGTTATGAAGGAAACTTATTATTAGAACATTTTCGCTTGATGATACCTACATTTGAGGTAAGACATATTATGAAACATGATTGTAAATTATTTAAGCGTTCTTTTTTAGAATTTACTACAAAATCTCGCAAGCATCGGAGCTGTGAGACCTTCGGTAATACCTTTTGGAAAAAAAGTGTTATTTACTATATGGGAAGGGTAAAGTGAAACATTTCAAATTTCGCGGGCGTTTATCATTGAAATTGTAAACAACTGTGTGGTAACATTGACCTGTGCGGGACCGTCAGTTGATGTAACGAGTTGGTTTAGTTGAGGTTGTTTGGTGATTGAGAGTGGACGTTTTCGAACTGTGGGTGATTATAGTAAATATTTGAACTAGTAATATATCTTCTGTAACGTTAATGTTGTTTATAACTTAAATTTCTTTCTTGGGTATATAAAACGAGTGAGTATAAGGTGGATCGCCATATTATTCTTGTTATTAAGTCATGCTAACAAGTTGTGTTGAACTGTGGTACAGTGAAACAAATTTTTTTGGGGCACACTGAAACACGTTTCACTGTACCCCATTAAAATCTTTAATGCTAAAAAATATCTTAATAATTTAATAACATGAATAAAATTGATAAAACAAATGATTTTGTTTTATAGAAGAACATGAGAAACCGTTTAAGAATAACCAATATTGGATCGTTCTCTGACGAACAAATGGAGAAAGCTGTTAAACTTATTATTGAAGAGAGATTTACCTTAAGAAGGGCAGCAGACGAATGAAATGTCAGTTTTTGTACATTGTATAGGTAAGTAATAATTTAAATAAATATTAATAAATAATAGGTATTAATTATTACTTTAAATTGTTTTCTTCTGCAGATATGTGAAAAAACAAAAAGCCGCAAATGAAGAAGAACCTGACGCAAAAATTCGATTCCCTCCGAATTATAATTGCCGATTGGTATCCACTGCTGATCAAGAACAGCTTCTATCGGAATATTTATTAACCTGTTACAAAATGTGTTATGGAACATCAACGCGCGATACACGTGAGTTAGCATATGAAATGGCAGTTATTAATAATATCACTGTACCTCCAAGGTGGCATTTAAACAATGAGTTGATCAATCCTTCAGCACTGCCTGGTCCTTCATCACAATCAAATAGAGTGCCATCACTGAATAATTCCGAAAATATTTTGCAAAGCACTAGTGAAATGGAAACAACTGATAATAAAACTTTTAGAAGTCCGGCGGAGTTCAAAGGGTATCCGAAGCTGGCCCTCGAAAGACGACTGGGAAAAAAAAGGAAATCTGGAAGAAGCATGATCGCCACGGATACTCCAGAAAAAAATCTAATTGAAGAGGCAGCACGTAAAACAGCTGCAAAAAATTTAAAAATTAGCATTTCTAAAAGAAAATAAGCAACTAAAAAATTATTTGTCGAAGATTCTAGTGATGAAGATGATCCACTTGATGAATGGTCTGCTAGTTCATCAAATGGAGGGTCATTTAACACTGACGATACAGAACTGGAAAATTCTGTAGAATTATCTTTTACTCCAGTAGAGGTTGTAAAAGCTAATGAATTTGTGTTGGTTGACTTTACAGATAAGAAAATTTTTTATTGCGTTGGCCAGGCCACTAAAGAAAAAAATGACGAAAATGAAGTAGAAATTTCATTTTTAAGAAAAAATGCTAAAGTAACTCGAGCTTTTTGCTATCCCCAAGTTGAAGACATTGCTTGCATACGTTAACTAATATTATCTCCTCCAGAACACAGCATTTCCGAACTTTTGAAATGTCATTCGCAAATCTGGATGTACGTTGATATACCCATATATTTTTCTTTGTAATGTTCCATAATAAAGGTTTTTAATTTCAAAACTATTTCTCGTCGTTATTAGATTATTTCTAATGTTTCACTGTGTCTGCTGCTTTGTTTCACTCAACCCCACGAGTGGGGCACATTGACACAAAGTACAGGACTTGGTATCAAAAATCAGTTTTATATTTTTTTCCCGATTTCTAACCTGTAATATATGTTGAATACATACAAAAATATAATCACTTAAATTTTTTTATGAATTGCACCACATAAGCCTCACTTTACCCTACTTGCTAAACCTGAGTCATTTTTGGCAGCTAGATAGATTTGGATTTGCAAGAAGGACTGCTCATATGGTTTTTAAAGTGTTGTGGACATTATTGGGCAAATGATGCCCTAAGTTAATATCTTGTCTAGTAAATCATCAACAAGCTATTAATGTTAGTTTTATTTTAATGCCCTAACGAAAAATGTATTTAAAAAGTACATTTTAGGTATTTCAAGAAAGATCCCATTGTTTTCCTGGTGATGTAGGAGCTATTGATGGTTCTTACATCTCAATAAAACAGTCAAAAAACAATGCCAATGATTACTACAACAGAAAAGAATTTCATTCAATAATTTTACAAGGTACTATATCAGTTTTGTTTTTTATTTTATTCAATTTTGCTTCGAGTCTCAGCGTAACAATTTTGATATTAGTTTTCTGAATATTTAATTATCAAAAGTGTTCACAAATTTTAAATTAATGTTTTGTATTTCTAGGTGACTGTGACTATCAAATGCTTTTTATTGATGTATATTGGGATACCAGGAAGAGTCCATGACGCAAGAGCATTTAGATCCAGCGACATTTATCAAAAATTGATTAATGAAAATAACTTCTTGTTACTTAGAGATTTGCATTTGCTAGGAGATTCTACATATCCGCTACTGAGAAATCTATTAAAACAATATAGAGATAATAGTAACTTGAAAGACGTCCAAAATAATTACAATTATAGAATGAGTTGCATTCGTTCAGTAATTGAAAGAATATTTGGGCGATTGAAAGGCAAATTTAGACGTTTAAAATATTTAGATGTAGGAGATCCAGATTTTGGAACAAAAATCATTGGTGCTGCTTGTGTTCTTCGCAATATTTTAATTTGAAATGAAACAGAAGAAATAGTAGAACAAGTAATAGAAGAGGATCTACTAAACCTGGAAGGGGGCATTGCAGAGATGAGGGTGGAAATGACAAAAAATACTAGATAGCAAATATGTTATTATAATAAAATTTATTTAAATACTTATTGCTTATTTTGCGCTTTACAAAGTTCTTTTAAAATTATGTTTCTCTCTTCCTGAATCTCGTTGTTTCTGTCTAAAGCATTCCTGAGAAGTCGAATTTCTTTTAGACGTGCTTCGTCAATGTCAGCCAGTCTTTTTCTTAAATAAAACACTCCACTCATCGAATACATTTTCTTAGAACTTCTACAATTAAAATATATTATAAATCAGTTTTATTATTATATCTATTAAAATAATATAAGAAAAAATATAGCTAGAACATAACATATGGAGTGAGTGAAATGGCCTTCTGAATTTGAGGAATTGCTGAAAGCTTGGGTTGGGGTGGTTGGCCTTTTATACTAGGTTCCTTCAGAGACTTTAAATTTATTGCGAACTTCTGGACTACAGACACTGGTGCTGATGTTATGTCTGTGGTGGATATACAGTTTTTGTTGTAATGGGTTCTACTGCAGTAAAAATGCACTTGAAGAAGCTTTTATTTTATCAAGTTTACTAAACTGACAAACGTAATTTTTTATTGTCAATCTTACATCTCAAGTGAACTGTCGAAATCTTATTTCTAGGAGTACAAAACTATCCGACACACAACATAGAACACTAAGACAGAAACTCAAGCTATATTCATCACGCCCCCTCAATTTTAATGTTGGAATTTTAATAATAAACAAACATTCAAATTGTTAAATGAAATAGCAAAACTTTAGGATTCTACAAAAGACCTATTCTGTAATGATACTATTTCTAAAATTAACAAATTTTTCTTTTGATAAAGACTTCGTGAACATGTCGGCAATATTTTCAGAAGAACAAACATACTTCAATATAAATACCTTTTTCAAACATAAATCTTTTATAAAATGGTATTCTATTTCAATGTTTTCCCTTTTTTGAATTTTCAAAATTTTTAACTTTGGCAATGGCGCTTAGATTGTCACATTGCAAAATAACTTCACTAAAATTTCCAAACTCACTCAAAATTCCTTCAAGATTCACCAGTTCTTGTGCTGCTAAGGACGCTGCCACATATTCGGCTTCCATGGAGCTTATAGCAACACAGGTCTGCTTCCTCGAAAACCATGAAATAGGATTATTGTTGTGGAACACTATAAACCCACTCACACTCTTTCTGGTTTGCTTGTCTCCAGCCCAATCTGCATCGCACATCCCGACTAATCCTGTCCTTCCTTTCGTGTAAGTCAAATTCTTTGGTAGTGTTAAGATAATGTAACACTCTTCGCTGCATTCCAAGTACTAGTAGTTGGTTTATCAAGGTATCTGCTCAACAGTGATACACTTTGACATATACCAGGTCTCGTCGTTAGTGAAATATACATCAGACTACAAATCAATCTTCTATATGGAACATTTTCTATGATTTCCTCATCTGGAGATACATTGAAGTTGACTTCCATTGGAGTTGATATGGATTTGGTTTGTTCCATGTCAAATTCTTTCAAAAGTCTGTTTATCATTTTTGTTTGATGTATTTTCAGTCCATTTTCTGTAAATTCCATTTGCATGCCTAAGAATGTTTGAACATGTAACATTCTTTTGACTTTAAATTCATCATAAAGGCTTTGAATTAATAATTCTACAAGTTTTTTCTTCTCCTATCATTAGAGCGTCGTCAACATATAAAACTAAGTAGACATTTTCTGTAACATATAAGCAGTAATCGTAGTCCGATCTTTTAAATTGTAATTTTGTCATAATTTCATTAAATATGATATTCCAGCATTTTTGAGTTTCTTAAACCATACAATGCTCTGCTTAGTTTAAGGTATCGACTTTTACTTGCCAAACCTTCAGGTTTTTTGATAAAAACTTCGTTGTCTAACTCGCTATTCAAAAATGCCATTGGAACATCTATTTGTTTGATCATGTAGTCTCTTTCCATCGCAATTGATAACATCATTCTTATTGTTGAGATTCTACAAACTGGTGCATAGTCAAATTCTTCCCCTCCGTAGGAAACTTGAAATCCCTTTGCAACTAACCTTGCTTTTCTCGTACCATCTTCTTTTAGCTTAAACATCCATCTAGTCTCAATTGCTTGTGCATTCAGTCTGTCCATGTCTGTAATGTTTCATGAGATTTTAGTTCCTTTTGGATTGATTCTTGCCATTCTGGTTGTTCGATGGCTTCTCTAAATGTTTTCGGTTCTTTATATGGCTAAGAAAGAAGACAATAAGTAACATAAACATCATAGTCTTTTAAATATGATGGCATCTTTGCAGTTCTTCCTGTTCTTGTTATTCTCTCTTCTTGTACTTCAGGTGTATCATGGTCTATCTCTTCAGAGTTTTCTGAAGTAATTTCTTGATTTCAGTTAGTTTCATC
This sequence comes from Galeruca laticollis, assembly GCA_963921935.1. NCBI lineage: Eukaryota > Metazoa > Arthropoda > Insecta > Coleoptera > Chrysomelidae > Galeruca > Galeruca laticollis. Next base: position 102,487,348 of record OY998180.1, on the reverse strand, counting down.
CATGTCATTGTCACGTTCAGTTTGGTTCTGTTCAATTTCTGGTGTTTCGATTTCTTCTTCAGTAAAATGTCTTACTGTCTCATTATCTGAAATTGTTTCATCTTTGGTTTTGTTTCTTTCTTTATACTCCATAACTGATTCATCAAACTTTACATCCCTTGATCTTATAACTTTTTGCTCATCAGGTAACCATAAACTCCATCCTCCACCGCAATAGCCAACCATTACAGCTTTCTTTGCTCTAGCATTCAACTTGTTACCTATTGGCAATACCAAGATCGACAACCAAAAACTCTCAGTTTACTCAAGTCATTTCTATTGTGATAAATTTGGGATGGTGTCATTCCTCTTGTTAAAGCTCTTGTTGGAAGGCGATTCAACTCATAAACTGAACATTTTAGTGCCTCATACCACAAATATTTGGGTATTTGTGATTCAATTATTTTTGTCCTGATCTTATCAAGTAATGTTCTGTTCATCCTCTCAGCAGTCCCGTTTTCTTGTGGCGTATGGGGCATGGTATACTCTAATATTATTCCTTTTTTCTTGCAGTATATTTTAAAAACATGGTTAATGAATTCTCCTACATTATCTAGACATATTGTTTTAAATTTTACTTCTCTGTCTTATTTCTGCTTCTTCAATATAATCTATCAAATTTTCGTCTGCCTCATTTTTAGTTTTCAATGTCCTTACCACTACAAAATGTGAATAATCATCAATAATAGTTTGTAAGTACCTTGAGCCATCAAAAGCTGTTGGATTAAGTGGACCGCATATATCTGTGTGGATTGATTCACCAATTTTTGTGGTTCTTTATCAGAATTCTTAAATGAACACCTTGCACCTTTGCCTTCCATGCAGGTTGAGCACACTTTAGTTTCTGTGGGCAACTGCAACTGTACCAAGGCGTCATTTCCTGGATGGCCCAGTCTTCTGTGCCATAAACTTTGTTCTACAGTCATATTGCACTGTTCAAGTTTATCTTTCCTTTCTGTTTTATCTATTATTAATAAGTACAATCCTTTATTGAACTCGCATGTCAACGAAAAATTCTTCCCAGTTATGGTTGTTTTGTTCTTTTCTACAATAATCTTGTGTCCCTTTGATGTATCGATATATTTTGTCCTTGGCATTCTGTTTTCAATGTTCCCATTTTATTAGCTTGTAATGTCTCTCCGTTTGCAATATGAATTGTTACTGGTCTTTGTAAGTTTTTAATATTTATCATGTATTTCTCCAGGTCTTCTTTTAAGAAATTATTGCTCGCACCTGAGTCCAAAACCATTAATATTTTCCCATCAATTTATGAACATAAATTTGCTGCATACAGCCTCGCCTGTAATTTCTGCCTCCTCTGGAACGTCTATGCTGCAAACCAATGCTGTTGGCTCCCACATTAGTAGCAGCCACTAGAAGCTTTAAAACTAGATTCAATGTTGTTAAATTGTGTGTTGAGTTTGAGTTCTTCATCTAGTAGTCTATGTTTCACATTTTTGATAGTTTCTAAAGCAGTCACTACATGGTTATATTTCGATGGTAGAGATAAAAGTGACATACTTTGTCTCCTTCATCTAATACTGATCATCTCTCTTTCAGTTCTCTTATTGTGGTATCAAACCTCAAATAAATCTTCTAGTTTCTCAATTTCTTCTTTTTTCAGGTTAATCAATTTTCTCCACAATGCTAATTTAGTCAACGATAAGGTTCTTACAAAGACAGCATTCAAATCTTCGATTTGTTCCTTTGCACTTGTACTTTCTTTTATGATGTCTAGATGTTTATCAGAAATACCTGACACTATGATTGATTGCGCTTTCACATCCTTTTTGCTCCAGTTGTCTTTGTCGGTCTGACTCGCTGTTTCTGCTGGTGGTGTTTGATCTATGGCATCACTACATCCCTCTCTCCTACATATTGCCATTATTCTAAACAGCCAATTATTAAAATTATTTGCTTCTAAAACCGGAATCGTATTCGAATTCATTTTGCTTGGTTCTTCGGCCTCCTTTTTTTTACGTTTTCAGTTTGACCTTGCTTGTACTTGGTATCGATTTGTCGACCCTTTTCTCAGTCTGCTTACAGCCGTTATATTTAGTTCTTCTTGCGCCCTGGGCCCATAACCTGTTGTAATGGGTTCTACTGCAGTAAAAATGCACTGGAAGAAGCTTTTTATTAACTTTACTAAACTGACAAACGTAATTTTTTATTGTCAATCTTACATCTCAAGTGAACTGTCGAAATCTTATTTCTAGGAGTACAAAACTATCCGACACACAACATAGAACACTAAGACAGAAACTCTAGCTATATTCATCAGTTTTGTCTTCCCTGTATATATCAAATTGGTGATAATACTCACAGTAGATTCTACCCCTTCATGTTTTTCGAATATTATCCTTTATTCCCGTATGTCTTTTTCATATTCCTTCATTTTCGATCTAATACATCCTCAGTTACACAATGTCCTTTTGATATAATTGTATTTTTAATTTGAACCCATTTTTAGTTTGGGATCTTTAAATGCATCCTTAAGATGCATATAGTGTTCAACCAATAAGTGGATTGTATGTTTGTTCCACACAAAAGGCTGAACTGCATAAAATGAATAACATCAATCATTTATAAGTAAATGACATTTGCAAAGAAAAATATGATTGTTGTCAAAAGGATGAAAGTTTCTTTGATAAAACTACATACCTTGATCCGAGCCTTGAATAATCATGATGTTATCCATTAAAGGTTCCATCAGAGACCCTGAAAAAATAAAAATTTATAGAAATACATTTTGTATATATTGTAATTATCTCTTCAAAACGATCAATAGTTTCTGAGATACAGCGGGTTACCTCTATTAATCATCTTGTGCAATATAGTTTTTTTTTTATTTAAATCATTTTCAACTTCTTTTGTAGAGAATATTATTCAGAAATTACTGATCTGGAGGAAGTAGAAATGGAGAGGCAAGCCGCAATTGATGCTGTAATACAAGCTGCCAAAGAAAAAGAAGAAGCAAAAAGAATCAAAGAATATCAAGAAAGAAAAATTGCAGAGTGTAATAATATTCTTGAAAATTTGCCGAATATTGGTACAATTTTGGTATTCCCATGTGGAAGGGATAAATATCATGACGTTTTGAATGAGTTGATGAAAGAAGCAAGCGTTATTATAACACAATCCGAAAAAGTAAGTAATTTACTAACATGTCAAAGTTTAATACTATAACCACAGATCATATAACTACTATTAAAAAAAGTAGACTTAGTTACGGCTAATATCACCAAGGCGATGCCCCATTACAAAACTTTTTGTTCTGTGAGTGACATAGAAACTGTCATTGTTAGTGTTCATTGGCGGGAATATTTAAAAATTAAAAATGGCGGGAGTTTCTAAGATTTTAAATTGTCGGGTACATCTTTCAATTTTGTTATACTAGTACAAATCAACCGGCTATATTTCACATTGAGAACATTACTACTAGTAAATATATGCACAGTTTCCAGTATTTGTTTTTAATTTACAGAAATCATGGCGAACCAGCATTAATCTGTAAATAATTTCATGCCACATATTTTACATTATATTATTTCAGTTGATTGCATTTTTTCTGCACAATTTACAAGGTCTAATTTTGTATTGGGTAAGCTATTCAATATAAACTAGCAACAAATTCATCGATACTATTTTCAGAAAAATTTAATTATACATTTTACAGAATTTATGTTCAACTTAAAATTACAATTCAGAACATAACCATTACATTTACATATAAATACACATAAAACAATTCTAATATTACTTCCAGATATAGATACATATGTAATAAAATTCAGTATTTTTACTTATCAATTAAAAGTAGTTATTATAAAAACAATATTTAAAACGGGAAGGGAGTCTGAGTTAAATCAGAATAATGGACTTTTTACTTACTTCTAAATCGATTAACAAAAACCAACAAGGATATTTATATATAAATAAATAAAAACAATATAATTAAACTAAGGTACATAATAAATAATATAATTTAGTTTCTTTATAATTTTTATTGTTATTATCACTTTAAACCTGTAGGTGTATACTATAAAATATTTTAAATTAATGAGTATTGTCCTTATAAATTTTTAAAATATATGCTATAGTCTATATAGAAAGGACAAGGAGTAATAAATCATTCATTTAAGTAGATTTCATAGACGTACCAAAATATATTTTAAGAGGGTATACCGTAAGGTACATTTTGTATTGAACGAATGAGTTGCAGCTATGCTAAAGACTATACGATTTAGGTCAGAGGTAACGGGATGTACTAATTTTAATAAAAAAAGTGATAGAGGTAGAGGTCATTCGGAAGCAAAAAATGTAGTTCATTATAAAAAAATTCTACAACTTCCTCAGGACTAAGATACATAATACCGAAATGTACTTTTAAGTATTCGCCAATTACAGAACCTTTCTGTCTGTACTCTTGTACCAAATGAAACTCCTGAATCTTACGAAACCAAGCTTGACAGAGATGAAATTTACAACCAAAAAGAATTTGATCTCTGCCAAAACATTCATATATAGCGTTATGAATGCTTAGTTCAAAATCTACTACGACTTCTTTAGGTTGAAAATTTAAGCCTACTTCTTTACATTTTTGTCTTAAAATTAAAAACAAATTTGAATATGTTTGACTTGATTTGTCCGGCAGCAAACAAAAAACAAGAGGTACGTAATAGCCGTTTTTAAAACCATGAATGGTAAACATTTGGTAAAAAAAAGTTGAACAGTATTTAAAAGTCCCATCCATCAAAATACAATCCGAATTACATAAAAAATTAAGGTTGGAAAAACAGGAGAACACAATAATTTTAAATACCTGGTCTGCTGTTAATAGAAATTCCTCTTCTCGGTTCGTTCGTAATTGTAATTCACGAACACTATTAAATACTTCTTCCTGATTTTTAGGCAATAGTGTAAGTGCATCAACATCCTTCCCCTAATCCCCTAAATATCGATCAAAACAATCAAGATTTCTTCAAAATATTTAATTCAAGATATCTTTGAAACCTTTCAGAAATATACATATGGGCCTCCGATTTTATCTATTATAAACCCTAATGACTCTAATAGGATTAAACTAAATGGTTGCGGCACAGTTCGAACATTTCAGTAATCCTCAAATTGATACAAGTCAGGTAAAATTTTATTTTGTGGCAGAGTTCGGGTATGCCCGTTTATTCATAATATTTTTTATTTGTATTACTCCTATATGTAGTGTTTGGGGAATTTTTCTCAGAAATTTTAAATGGCAAGTGGCCTACTGTAATCGGCTTAATACGATTACACCTATTTACAGATTATTCGATTATTGAGAGGGATTTTCCAAACAACCCAGTTTTCTTAGAAACATTATCGGGAATATTATTTTAAAAGAAAGTAGGTACATTAAATCAGTACTTAGTATTAGTTCTTTGAGTAAAGTTGTATGGTTGTCATAATATTGTAAACAGTTGGAATATATTTAAAACATTTGTTGAATGTTAATTGTGCAAGTACCAAACAATGTCGATAAGCCAAGGACCATCTAAACGACCAAAAACAGGTCCATTATCTTTAAATGAAAAAACTCTGATATTGAATTGTTATATATAATTGAAAAACAAGGATCCAAGTGCAAGTGTTGATGATATTGTGGAATTAACGGCTGCTACGTTGTGTGTTGCTATCAACAATTTATAGATTACTAAAAGAAAGCAAGAATGGAACTCTTCAACCCCCTAAAACTCCTTCAGGCCGAAAACCAATTGAGATCGATGAGTCATTAAAACAAAGACTAAGGCGTAAAGTCCATGGATTTTACTTACGAAAGGAAATTCCAACACTTGACAAAATTATGACATCAGTGCAAGAAGATACGGACTATCCAAAATTCTCCAGAATGACATTATGCAAACTTTTGGAAGATGTGGGTTTCAGATATACAAAACATAATAGAAAATCTCTCTTGATAGATAAACCGGAAATAGTTTTTTGGAGAAGAGACTATTTAAGAAGCATTCGACATGCCAGAGAACAAAATTTGAAAATCTTCTACTTAGACGAAACATGGATAAATGCTGGATATACAGTTTCCAAATCTTGGCAAGATGAAAACATTAAAAGCGGAAGGCAGGCATTCGTGGAAGGTTTGTCGTTAGGTTTGCAGCCACCATCTGGAAAAGGAAAAAGATTTATCATTGTCCATGTTGGAAGTTCTGAAGGTTTTGTTGATGGTGAATTATTAACTTTTATTTCAAAACGCACGGGGGACTATCACGAAGATATGAATGGGGATGTCTTCGAGGAATGGTTTGTTCAAATGTTGGATCTGATTCCAAAAGGGGCTGTTATTGTTATGGACAACGCAAGTTACCATTCACGGTTACGAGAAGCATTGCCCACAAGTCGTTGGCGTAAAGCAGAGCTTTTGGAGTGGCTTATTTCGAAAAATATTAAGTTTCCAAAAGATCCACTAAGGAAAGAACTTTACAGAATTGCAAAAATGAACAAGAATAAATACAAAACCTACATTGTAGAAGAAATGGCTTCTTCTCGTGGTATATCAGTTCTTCGACTTCCCCCTTATCATTGTGAACTTAATCCCATAGAATTAATATGGGCTCAGGTAAAGAGGGAAGTTGGAAAAAAAAATACTACTTTTAAAATAAACGATGTTGTGAAATTGTTTGAGAGTGCTGTAAGTCATGTGAGTAAGGAAAATTGGACAAACTGTATCGAGCATGTTATCAAAGTAGAGGCAAATATGTGGAAAATTGACAATATTTGTGATGATTTAATCGACCCTATTATTATTAATGTCAACAACGATTCTTCCTCTTCCGAGTCGGATATAGAATAAAATGTAAGTAATAAATGTATTCCAATAATTATTTCTTTTCATTTTTTATTATGTTATAATTTAAAACGTATTTTTTTCCCAAAATACACACCACTGCATTGCGTTATTGCTTATCTGCTAATCCTTTAACAATGAATAAACCCTAAACTTTGCTACAACTGAAACAAATACGGGGTCGATCTACCTGGTTTTTAGATTTACGGAAGAAATGTAATTTAAAGTAAGAGATTTATCAAAAATTTCATGGTGCTCCCTGTAAAGGTTTTGCATACTTAATTAGGGTTTATTACTCCTCGTACTTTTTGTACATACTATAGTTCTAATAGGCCAGAAAAATAATAATTTATTATTATAGTTTATTTACGATAAAAAGACGATGACGTTGCAAAACCAAATATTGTGATGTTGCCAAGCTGTAGTTTTTTCCTTTACTTAACGAAAACTAGAAGTCAATCTGATGTTAGATTGACAGTTCTTCTTTTTCATTGTTCCGTGCCTCGTAGGGCGTAAGTCAAAAATATTTATTTAAAAATAAAAGGCTTGTATGTTAGGCTTGATTAATTTAATATAAATATTTATTCATGAAAAACTATGGATAAGATACAAGAAACAGTAACCAATAATTCTATATTCGAATTAACATTTAATTATTTTACATCGAAGAGGGTTAAATGACGAACTGTAAGTCCTTATACCTTATTCTATGCTCTATAGAACCATCTTCAAGAGCACTGCAAGGATTTACGCTAAAAGGAATCAATACAAGCTGTAATCATCTTCATGCAAATTTAAATATTGTTTCTTTATACAATACCTATTATATTTATTATAATCGAAATAGAATGGAAAAGAAAAATATAGATACACAAAATAAAATTTTGTTACAAGATATAAAAATAAAAAATCTCCCATTTTATCAGTATTATTTATGTAGAGATACTGTGGTCATTGTTTAAGTGGAGGCACATTCTGTCTATCAAATACTACTTCTCTATCCCACCCATCTTGTATAATTTTTTCAGTGTTCTCTACTGTCCGGACCAAAAATCAGGAGTCACTTTTTCTAAAGACTTTTTCCATACACCTATTGTTTGTTCTGTTGAAGAACCATCAGTTCCCACATGATCTCTATAAAAATTTTTAACTATGCCCCCTTACAGTGGTAAGGGGGAAGTTGAAGCACTTTGTGACCATATTTTTCAGATAATATGTCAGCTTCATATACTGTTGGTGGTTTATTCCTACAAAAATGCATATATTTAAACAAAATAAGTTATCTAAGTATTACCATAATATATTGAAAAATGTTTATATCAACTTACCGTTGTACTAAATTCAATAATTGGGTTTTGAGGAAAGTATTTTCAAAATGAATATCATTTTGTATCAACCAGTTCTGTATATCAGCCTTTTTGGTAGCAGTTGTTGGTACTTTATTGATCACTGTACTGTGATAACTTGCATTATCCATTACAATTGTGGCAGGTTCTTCCAAGTTCACTAAAAGCTGGTATTCAAACCAATGCAAAAAAATTTCTTGGTTCATTTCGCCGTGGTAATCACCATCATGTTTCTTGGAAGAAAAAACCAGCCCTGCTCCAGGAATAAATCCAGAAGAGGAACCAGCATGCAATACTATATAGCTAAAATAAGGAAATGACAAATTACTACTAGGTTTCCTAGATATACTGCATAGCTCAAAACAACTATTAATAATTATATAGATTTAAATAAAATAGTGTGACTAGTAAATATTTGAAGGTCTTAAAATGGCAGGAATGTAAGTACATCATAAATTAATTGCTAAATTTTATTATTCAATTACCTTGGACCACAAATTTTGGTTTTTTCATGCTTCTATGATTAGAATCTTGACAAGAACGTCCAACAGTACCGTCATTAAATATCCAGGTCTCATTCAAAAACGCAAATTGATATAAACCTTCCCTTTTTATCTTGACATATTCATGTAGAAAATGTACACGTTTTAATGCAACATGTGGCAACTCCATTAAACCACGACAAGGAGCATCTTTTTGGTATTTGAATCCAATATTTTTCACTATCTTCCAGAGCGATGTTAAACAACCATTAAAGAGTTCACGCTCCTGGAGTTTGTCTCTTAAAGTTTTCAAGGTTATGTGTTCCTCTGAAAAATTATTGTGTTAGTTAATTGTGAATAAAATAAAACAGTAAATTCAATATACTCACTGTTTCCATACATTTCGTATATAACATTTCGGAAAGAATTTTGATCAAAGTTATCAATTTCAACAGTAGGTTTTATGCGTTGTCTCTTTTTAGGTGGGCGGCAATACGGTTAACAGTGGTAACGCTAAGTTGTAAAGCTTCTGTAACTCTCTACAATATAATTACTTCAATTTATGAAAGAACAATATATTATCAAGTTTAATTAACCTAACCTAACATTAAAAACATTTAATCATTTACATTTAAATATGTAACAATAATATTAATAATGATGAATACAAATAGCGAATACTATTACTTACCTCTCTTACAGCAGTAAGCGGCCCCCCATTTCGGCATTCGTTCAAAATAGCTCAACAAAGATGTTACCATCTGTTGACATTTTCTGTTCAGCTGCTTCGGCATTTTATTAACCACACACTGCAGATTTGCCTAAATAATTAGTTATTAAAATAACTGTTTTTTTAATCTTAAATAAGCAATAAATTTAAAAGCACCAAAAAAACTTGTAAATATTAAACGATGATCGAATGTCAATAAACGTCAAAACAAACTGGGGAATTTTACCAGTTGATTCGACAACGTCTTGAAGTTTTGCCAACCCGTTAGCTGTAAATTGCCCTGGCTGTTGAGGATAAATTGTATTCACTGTTGGTAAATTAATATTTATTCTGATAAGCAAGAAAGTAACTAAAAATGACATCATCATCTTTTTATCGTAAATAAACTATACAACACAATCCTGCACTATTACTATAATTTTTGAGTTTAATATTTAAATCCTCTTATTTTGTAGCAATGTAAGAATACATAAAATTACAAATTATAGTAATATAGTGCCTCAACTTTCCATTGTTTTTCCATTAGAACTTTGACTTTAATCAGGTGTTGGCTTCCACTTTCTAAAACAACAAAAATGAAGTCGATATAGCATGCCTGTTACACCAAAAATGTTTTGTTTATTTTTATTTCTTATCAAAAACCATTCATCTTCATAAAACACACTAAATTATAAAAATATCCTGAATGCCTTCAGGAATTATCTTAGAACACATTGGATGTGTTTGGCAGAAAAAAGCGCTTACTAGTGCTAAGAAACGAACTATACAGTTGTTGGCCAGGACACGTTTGCTAACTTCAATATCGCTGACACGATTCACCATTTTGCTTTTTTATTGTTTGTTTTGAAATAAGTTGTTTTGTGCAATTAATTTAAAGTATTATAAAAATTAATAATGTCAGCCCAAAAAATAGTGAAATATATATTTAATCAGGTTAGGTTAAACCGCGTCGAGGAAAATAGCTATTTAGCAGTTGGGTACACAACACGTAAATACCATTATTAAAATCAAATAAGAATGATGATATTGAAAGCACAAAATAACGAATAAGCAATCCTTTGACATTCAAACATGAAAGATGATTAGGTTCACGTTGATATCGACATCTTTAATTTTCCGTATATTAAAAATATAACGGTTATCTATGCTTTGATATACCATAGAAATAATATACGATATATATACTTTTTCTATTAAAAGCACATTTTACCAACAATAAAATATGATTTATTGCTTTTCTCCCATATGACATGATTCTCCTTACATCTACTCTCAATATTAACAATGGATAGAATACTGGTATTCGGATAAGGAGAGCACTGAATCAAAATTGAAAAAAATTATCGTCTAAAAACCTTTAATATTTCAGAGTAAATTTCATTGATATTATTAATTTTCCCCTTCACTCACATTCCTCTTGTTATTAGGTACATATGACTGAAGAAATGTTAGAGGAGTTGATGTACTTTGAAGAACCAAGAGAAGCGGACGAATACATATTTGATGGATATTCTTTGCACAATCTATTGACTGAAGAAGCACTTTTCTTAGCAATCAAACCCTCCCATGGTGCAGAAATCGAAGATATGGACAAGCTATTATTGGAGATGGTATTTCCATTTGTATCATAGTAATTTTTTTTCAACATTCAACACGTTAAGGGAACGCTTGTTTTTAAAATCAAAATAACAACTCTATTATTGAACCTAGGTATATGGACCACCGTTGAGACCACCTGGATCCAAAGATTGTCCATACGCACAGATGTTGACAGAGGCAGAAGATGAAGAAACTAATCAAATTGTTGAACTAATAGGAATATGGGCACCAGCTATTCCTTGCGTTAGAGCCACGATTCTAAGGTTACAAAAATTCTTTAATAATAGAGTAAAATACAGTGCAACATATCCTTCTACTTATTGGCTTATCATTATGCATTCATTGCTTTTTCCTTGGTACCTACCTCCATTATTTTTCTAGCTATTCTTTGTTGGATCATTCTCATTTTATGTCCATACCAATATAATTGTTTCTTTTGTATTTTATTAATTATTGATGTTCGCCCCGACATTTCCATATGTGTTCGTTTCTGATTCAGTCCCATTTAGTTTTTGCTCCTATGTTTCATTTCAATAACATTACTAAAGCTTTGAATCATCTGAAGGCTTCGAAGCCTTACATCAAGGGAATTGGCCGAAGACATAATCCCTCCTCCAGGGCCTGAAACGTATGAAGGTCTATGTTAGGCGCACCACAAACAATATTTTAAATTTATACAGAATCGACAAAACTATTTTTGGTTGATATTCCACATTATATAGCTACTATTCTGCCGTCCTAAGAAAAAACGCAGTAAGTGCAAAAAAGTCGAAAATCAGTTTTTTATCTACACCTATGTATTCGAACGCGCTGAATTCGAATATGCAAGAAAAAATGCAGTATATACAATGATTGCTGAGATATCGTCGTGGAAATGATCACAGTAAGTGCAGAAATAGTTCCTTTTGTACCTCAAAATATAGTATCTGCATCTGAGTAAGAAAGAAAGCAGTATCTGAAAATAGACACTATGTTTTAACTTACAATTCGTAGATACTACATTTTCACTTACTGTCTTAATAAGTGTACGGACAAGAATCAACAAGTAGATTATTTCAACTCACTGAGCTCAGCTCAGTTGTCTCCGTTGATTCCAGAGAGTAGGTTCATCTATACGCGGAAATGTTTGGAAGTAGATCAACAAAAATAATGGCGATGGTGCGCGATAAAGAATTACAGAAAGTGTTGCAGCAGCAAGCAGAGGCATTACCAGAAGTAGAAATGGCTAATCAGGAAATAGATTGTTTGCAGAGAACTGAAAATATCGAAAGTGGGAATGTTCTTATTCGTAAAACTAGTGCAGGACGGAGTGAACTGGTACAAATACCAGTTGTTATTCAAGAACTTGTTCAATTAGATGCCCATGAAAGTATTCTCATTATGCCAGAACTAGCGATTGAAAGTCACAAAGAAATAGACGACATACCAATTATATTTCAAGAGGATCTTGAAAACAAGAATAGTACTATTATAGACTTTGTCAGCCTAGCAGAAGGTTGGTAATCTTCTTCACATATTACCAAGGTAATTAATTAACGAAATATTACAATTTCCAGACCCGAACCAGCAGTTATCACAATTGGAAGAAGTATTGCTCGAAGAAGAATGAAAAGAAGAACTAATCCAGATATCACAAGCAGAAATACAAGAAACAAGTGTCCAGTCAAATGAAAGAGGTTAGTATAAGTTGCAATATTCATAGTATTAATTCGTCTTACTATAATAATGTTTTAGAGTCATTTAGATTATACAAAGAAAGGAACAGTGAGAAAAAGAAAAATCAAATGGCCCAAAATTGAAAAATTACAGGAAAAACGATTGAAATTGCAAGAAAATCATAGAGTTTTAAAAGGATGTAATGTCGATAAGTGTAAATTGAAATGTGGTGACAAGTTTGATGATGAGCAAAGGTATAAAATCAATAGCGAGTACTGGAAGTTAAACTGGGAACAACAGAAATCTTTCATTCTACATCAGTGTTAAACGCAGAACGCTCAAAACAGAATCATCTCAACGAAATGTAACTATACAATATCATCTCCATAGTAAAGAAGGGACAAAGCGGCAAGTTTGCAAACTCTTTTTTTTTGATGACTCTCGGTTACAAACCCAAGAACGACGGCATTGTTTTCCGTGCTTTATCAACAGTTGCGAGGTCTTCAAGCACCCCTGCACCCGATCGGCGTGGGCATCATCGCAATAAAGCTAAAATTGACAGAGATCAAATACATTTGCACATGACGTCACAATTAACTTCATGTTCAGCGATTTTTGTCGTAAGTACCCGAATACAAAAATTTCATATGAACTATACCGAAAAGTAGTGGGCGAAATGAACATTCATTTCACAAAACTTGGTCACGAACAGTGTGAACATTGTGAGACGTTTCGTTTACACAATTCAGAACATACCAAGAACAATTGACACAAAATGTGAAATATGCAGTAAATGGTCCGCACATAATTCCAAAGTTGTAGAAAGTAGGAGACGTTACAAAAAACATGCAGATACGATATTTGATGAAAACACCCTGTGCATATCAGCTGACTTACAGAAGATAATTATGTTACCTCGTATGGATATGTTCAAAGCAGTTATTTTTATCAGATGCCTCACATCTTACAACGAAAGTTTCGTACCGGTGGGAAAAGTGGAGAAATCTCGACGACCATTCGCAGTTTTGTTTGCAATAACTTCTCGAAAAAAGGAGGATATTATAAGCACCTTTTACCAATTCTTCTTGCATAATAGGGATACCAAGAATATAAAATCATTTGGCTAGATAATTGTTCCGCTCAGAACAAAAACTAGTGTATGCTCAGTTTTTTGTGCATATTATGAATTATAGCATGGTGTCACTTGAAAGTTTGGTAGTTAATTATTTCGAACCAAGACACACTTTCATGAGTACCGACAGCTTTCACCACCAAGTCGAATTAAGTTTAAAAAAGAAAAATAAAACATATGATTTCCTGGACTTTGTAGATTCAGTTTCAAAATCAAATTCAGGAAAAGTTGAAGTAAAATCCATGCAGATCAAAGACTTTTTCCAATGGAAAGACCATCATTCCGTGGCAAAGACTAATAATACAAAACTCAATAATCCTAAGCCATATTTGAGTGATATTGTACAGATCCGCGCATAGCGAGGAAAGTTCACATTGAAGTACAAAACAGATTTCAGTTCCGAAACAGAACTTGAGCTGAATTTCATCAAAAACGCTTCAATGAAAACGTTTGGTACTGAACCGACTGCTCTGAGTGTGGAAGACGGCATCGAGAAAACCAAAAAGGAGGCTTTATTGAAAGTAGTGGGACCATTGATGGACAAGACTCATTTACAGTTCTGGAAAAACCTTCCAGTCAAAAAAAAATTAATTCTACTTAGAATACTCATTTAATTATTCTCACAGTTGATATTTCGTATCCATTATTATTTTATATGTTCCCTATTGATAATTCGTTTCGTTTGTTTTTATTTACCAATGCGGCATTGCAGTTGTGATCTCAGTTTGTGAATAGTAAGAAAAGTTGAATAAAAAATTATTAAAAACACATACTGTTTCATGATTATCTTGATATGAATATTTTTCATAAATTAAAATACAGTAAGTAGTTACTTACTACGTTTTATTTTATGGAAACGGCTCAGCCTCGTGTTCATAATCACAGTAATTGATATATTTTTTGTAATATTCTTCGAATTGTTTGAAAATTCATAAAACATGAAACTGGAACAATAATACTCAGTTGAACTGAATTTCATGAATATATCTTGAATTGAACGACCTCAAATGGTCTTTCAATTTGTGTATGTGTTTAACTGCCATTTTACTTTTTTGTACTTACTGCGTTTTTCCTTGGCACGGCAGTATTACGGCTCTGCCTTTATTGGGAGATGAGCCGAGGGGTGGTTAACTCCTTAAAATATGTACACAGATTTTGAATCTTTATTGATTTTATGAATCGTAAAAATGTGAACATACTTTTCGATTTTTACAATTTCAAGTGATTTTAGAGGATTTTAAAGAATCTTTGGAGATTTTAAAGGATTTTTGATGATTTTAACGGATTTTTGAGACTTTAATCTTTGGGAATTTTCTAAAGGATTTTTGAAAATGTTGAAGGATTAAAGTGATTTTGAAAGATATGTGGCCATTATAATATGTGTGTGTAAGTTGAACAATGTGTCAAATAAACTATAATCCTATAAATAAATGGTATGTACCGGGTGGCCAACTAAGAACGGCCGTCGGCCATATCTCAGGAGTGGATTATAGCACAGGTTCGGGAAAAATTTTTTTATAACAAAAGTGGCCTCGAGAAACACCTGGAAATTATTTTCAGAATTGTAGGTCCACCGCTAGAGGGCGCATTTGACAGTTAAAATTTTAAAATGCAAATTTTTTCAAAATTTACTCAATTAAGGAGCATATTAAATATTATAATCAGATTCCTCGACAAATTCTGCATATTTTTAACATGACTAGTTTAAGTCTATCTCTTCAAATAAGGGGTGGGGGAGAGTAGAAACCTTGTTACGAAAAAACGCCTGTAATTCTGGTTCTGCTTGACCAATTTTAATAAACTTTATGTTGTTTGAAAGAGGTTTTGTTGAACAATCGAAAACTTGTAAATATGAAGCAATCTGATTAATAACATAAATGCTAGAGGGCGCTGTTTTATTTTTTTAAATATTGTGTTTTCTCGTAACAATTTTAAATGGAAGCATACACATTGAAGTAGGTCGTTAAAAAGTAGACTAAATTAGTAATAAAACAGTGCAAACCGCAAGGCGATATCTCTTTTCTATCCTGAGATATCGTAAAAAACAGCTAAATGGCGGGAATTGATCTTCCAACATCTAGAAGGCTACATTTTTTCAATTTTATAAGAATGCTATATTTGTTTTCAAGTGATATGTTAGTAAATCAAAAGCATAAAATATCAATAAAAACCGATATATGTATATATAAATGATGGTAGTGTAAATCGACATAATATGCACTACTGGTCTGATACGAATCCCCACTGGATGCAGGAGGTCCAACATCAGGGTCGTTGGTATGTAAATGTGTGGTGCGGGATTCTAGGTGGAGAAATAATTGGGCCTTTTGTTAATGAGATTGTTAATGGAGAAAGAAATTTAGATTTTTTAAGCAACGAATTTTCACTTCTTTTAGAAGGCATACCTTTGGCCATTCGTCGTGACATGATCTTGCAACATGATGGGTGCCCGGCACATTATTCTAGAGATGTTAGAAATTTCTTAGATCGATCATACCCTGGAAGGTGGATAGGATGTGGAGACCTCGGTGGCCAAATCAATGAACTTTCACATCCTATCCACCTTCCAGGGTATGATTGATCAAATAAATTCCTAACAACTCTAGAATAATGTGCCGGGCACCCATCATGTTGCAAGATCATGTCACGACGAATGGCCAAAGGTATGCCTTATAAAAGAGGTGGCAATTCGTTGGAATATACTTCAACCATTGTATATGTCAACCAAAGAAGAAGGCGACTGGATTAAAATCGCAGACGAATTCTATAGTCGCACAAACTTTCCAAACATCATTGGAGCCATTGGTGGCAAACATATACGGATGATACAGCCAGAACATTCCGGTTCATCATATTTTAACTACAAAAAGTTTTTTTCGTGCGTGTTAATTGATTGGACAGAGGCAGATTATAAATTTGTATATATAAACGTTGGTTCTTATGGTACAGCTAGTGATTCGGAAATACTTAAATCATCAGAAATGGATAAACGGCTGTCCCAAAACCGATTAAATATTCCCTCCGGAAGGCATTTGCCTAATGATAATGTCGGAGATGTTATTCCATTCTCTGTCGTAGGGGATGAAGCGTTTAGACTTGGCAACCATATACTACATCCTTATGCAAAAAGAAATTTAAACTACACCAAACGAATTTTCAACTATAGACATACAAGAGCTCGACGAATGGTTGAGTGTACTTTTGGGATTCTTGAATAAATTTCACAGAAACTCTCTACAATTATCCCATGAATAACTTAACTATAAATGAAGACAACCGAGGAAGAAATAATATGCGACAGTACATATCATACTTTATTTCTCCCGGAGGCGCGATTCCGTGTCAATATAACAAAGTGTAATAATTGTAAATAGATAAATAAATAAAAATTCACATGAATACTCTAATATTTTTATTTTTACGTTCCTACCTTTGATTGCTTTTTCCTCGGCGCTAAGCCGATTCCAATCAAGAACAACTGCATCGCAAACTTCCTCCCACAGTTTTTTCTTCACATTCGCGTCGGAGTACTCTTTTAAACTTTTTTTATATAGCGCAGGTCTTTTATCGACTTCTTCAATCAACTTTTCGACGGAACTTTCTACAATCAACAATTGTGATTTGGGCGACGCCATATTCAAAATACACTCACACGACGCCAAATCACAGAGCGAACTGAACTATCGGCCGACTAAACAATCGTCATGTATGCACAGGCGTGTATGCGCCAATACTGATTAAACAGTCGGCCGACAGATTAGTTTGAATGTAACCGGGTAGCCCATCAAACTTTTTATCGGCCGATACTGAATCGCTGTAGTGTGCGCATATGCATTCCTCTCCATACTGATTAAGAAGCCGACCAAACTATCGGCCGATAAAAAGTCTGCAGTCTGCGGGGGCCCTAAAAATATGCAGAATTTGTCGAGGAATCTGATTATAATATTTAATATGCTCCTTAACCCATTGAATGCTCATGGCACGGATCCGTGCCAGTCTGGCTTTTCAGACAGTGCGCATGGCACGGATCCGTGACCCTTGCACATTCTCATTTGTATTGCCAGTAGGAACTAAGCACTTGTGGAAAGTGCACGTAAGTTGACGAGTGTGTAGCGTATGTATTGAGACTTCTAAAAAGTTTGTTCGTTTCGGATTTTTTTTTTCGTAAGTTGATTAATATGGATGATAGTCAGGC
The DNA here is from genome assembly GCA_963921935.1 of Galeruca laticollis. Lineage (NCBI taxonomy): Eukaryota > Metazoa > Arthropoda > Insecta > Coleoptera > Chrysomelidae > Galeruca > Galeruca laticollis. The sequence goes on along the minus strand of OY998180.1, from coordinate 102,469,331 downwards.
GGGTCCGTCAGGTATTAAAAAACGTAAATTGGTGTGTAAAGATCCAAAAAAACTAAATAATGATGAACTATCAAAATACTTGGAAGAATCGAGTGACGATGAAAAATATTTAAGTGACGACGGCGACAAGATGAGTTAAGTAGTGATGAGACAGATGATAGTAACGACGAAGAAGGTAGGATTTTATTATTTGTTTTAATTTTTATTTTTGTAGTAAAATTCACAAGGTTGGTAAATTCTAAAAGTGACCACTGTAGTATTATACGAGGTGTGTCCAAAAATTTTTTAGTCAGTTTTTCAACAACTCAATGACATATTTTATTGCAGGAGCAGTTTTGTCGACTACACAAGGACCACCCCAAGTTCCAGTTGTTGCTGCCATAGGTGCAACTCCTGCTGCCACTTTAGCAAGTAACATTCCAAATTGGTCGGAAGTTCCTATGCCTATGTTAAATATTCCATTCTCTAAAACTAACTAGCTAGTAAGGCAATACCGGGAAATGAACCAGTAGATTACTTCAGAGCAATATGTGATGACCAAATTTTAAACCAAATAATAGAGAATACCAATACTTATGCAGAGGAGGTCTTCCAGTCTCAAGGTGCTTTTGAAAATTCTCGAATTAGTAGGCGGAAGAATGTAACTTTTCAAGAAATGTTAACATTCATTGGATTAGTGTTACACACAGGTACAATACGATTGAATCGCCTCCAAGACTATTGGAAACCCCACCCATTATTTAATTTGAAATGTTTTTCACAGTACATGAGCCGTGATAGATTTTTGCTGATAATGCGTTGCTTACATTTTAATCGAAATATACCGGGAGAAGCAGCTAAAGATCGATTATTTAAAATAAGACCAATTATAGATTTTTTTAACGCCAAGATATCTGATATGTACCACTCTGGAAAAATCTTTCACTAAACGAATCCATGGTGCTATGGCGAGGTCGTTTGTTGTTCAGGCAGTATATAAAGAACATTCTGTAACTCTTTCGACCTAGCTGACAAGCTAACTATGCGCCAGACTTATTGTACTGGAACTCTAAATTCAAAAAGAATTAATAATCCTACGAAACTTCTGTCCAAAAAACTTAAGAAGGGTGAAACATCCGCAGTGTATTCTCACAACATTTTGGTCTGCAAATGGAAAGACAAAAGAGAAATTATATATATATATATATATATATATATATATATATATATATATATATATATATATATATAATTAATGAACAGGAAAACGAAATGATCGAGTTTGTAGATAAAAGACAACGCACCAAAGAAAACCCTAAGCCGATTTTTCATTACAATAAGTAGATGGGTGGAGTAGACCACCATGACCAAATTAATGCTTATTGTCCCTGCGAGAAAAACACTGAGACGGTATAAGAAATTAGGCATCCATTTTATACAACTTATGCTCCTAAATGCCTTTTTTCTTTTCAAAAAATATTCAAGTAGAAACATGAGTCTTTACGATTTTCGACTAGCTGTCCTAGCAGAATTGTTGAATCTTAAAATGTCCAATACAACAGCTGCCCCGACCAATGACCTAAAATTGCATCTGTGAACAAAAAAGGCGAAACAAACAGAAAACGTTGTAGTTTGTTCCCAGAAGCCAATTTGAAAAATGACATTGTACCACTGTGAAAGATGTCCTGAACTACCTGGATTTTGTGTGGGAGACTGCTTCGACGTTGCCCATAATTAGTTTTTTTACTATTTTCGTATTTATAACATGTATTTGATCTTTGTTGTGATTTATGTTCATTGGAAAATGTGAATTAATTTTGTTGCTCTTCTAATTTTATTTAAGTCTAAGTGTTTGAATATTTTATTTGTTAGCTATCAATAAAATAAAGATTTTCTTTGAATCATTCATAATTTTTTTACATAAATTTGTGCCTAGACTCTTAAAAATATACTTGTCACGGATCCGTGTCGGCGAGCACTACACAGAAAATTTGTTGACCAATGCTCATGGCACGGATCCGTGACACATGTCAAAATTGACAACTGAGTAATAAATTTACATTACTGAATGCAATAATAGACTTTTCCAATGAAGAATTTTATTTTTTACTGAAAAACTAATAGCCGCTTCTGAGCACGTCTTCCAGAAAAATGTAGCAGTGAATGGGTTAATTGAGTAAATTTTGAAAAAAATTGCATTTTAAAATTTTAACTGTCAAATGCGCTCTCTAGCGGCGGACCTATAATTCTGAAAATAATTTCCAGGCGTTTCTAGAGGCCACTTTTGTTATAAATTTTTTTCCCCGAACCTATGCTATAATCCACTACTGAGATATGGCCGACGGCCGTTCTTAGTTGGCCACCCGGTACAACAAATAAATCATTTTTAAGTTCGTACAAGGGAAAGATACACCAACGATACATAGCTTGTCAAGAGAATTCAACAAAACCTAAAAAGTTTGATGAATTTTATAGTATTCTAACCTTAATATTTTATCTTCAAATGCTTATTATCTTATTGGTATACATACATTACTCCTTTGATCATTACTAGTGATAAGTAAATTTAAAGTAATGCTGCCCATACACAATTTTCTGTCTATAACATTGGAATTATTAAAAGACGAGATTTTACTAAAGAGAACTGAGCTTAAATCTCAAATAGAAGCCTCAGAAACTCGTCTGTTAATGGAAATAGAAAATTTGAAACTGACAAACAAATTCTTAATAATGAAGTGGAACTGTTATGGAGAGAAAATAAATAGAACTCAATAGTGGCCTTTGGACTAAATATCCTGCAACCAATAAATATTGAATCCATTTGTGCTGAACTAGAAAGTTTGCTGGAAGTTCATATTACTCCTAACGACATCTATCTCCTGGGTAAACACACAATGTGTCCTTTAAAAGTTGAATTCTCAACCAACTGGAAAAAGAAAGAAGTACTTAAAAACTACTTTAAATTGAAAGGAAAAAACATATCAATTGCAAACGACCAAATGCAGCAACAAAGAAAAGGGAATAAAATCCCGAAGAAACATTTGAATCTGGGAAAAGAGGACAATAGAAAGTTATATTATATGGATCCTTATATTAGAGAAAATATGTATGAACCAATAAGAGCACACAATATTGAAACAATTAACCAATATAATTTGATGTTGATGTTCAGTATAGTTCATCAGAACATTCGTAGCATTAACAAAAATTTTGATCAGCTTAATGTATACTTAGATCAATTAAAAAATAAGTTTAGTGTCATAGTACCAATGGACACATTTCAAATAGCTGACTAGAACTGATTTGAGATTGATGGTTATGAAATGTATTACAATGTCAGATATTTTAATAGAAGTGAAGGAGTGGTAGTTTTTATTAGGTCCAACTTGCCATTTACTTTCAAAGTAAGTAACATTGGAGAATTCAGAGTAATTGAAAGTGAAGGTAGAATTAATGACAGAAATATTTTAATTACTTCCATTTATAGTTCACCCTCATCTAATACAAACATGTTTATAACTGATCTTCAACAGTATATATCTACTCATACTGGTAGTAACTATAACTATCACATACTTGTGGGAGATATAAATATTGATTTGGTGGACGAAGATGATAATGCCAACAACTAAATGAATCTTTCAAGTGAATACAACTATAACTATAAATGATGTAACATGACCCAATTGGAATGGAGGAGCAACCTGCTTGGATCATATTTTCGTTAAATGTAAAGGGATATGTGAGCACAGCACTAAATCTTTTATATTTCGTTTAAATATTACTGATCACTACTCTGTAGCACTTCATATAATTGGAACACCATTTTGTTAATAAACTGCAAAAAACAAATACAAATACAAGAATTGTCAAACATAATTAATTCTTTAACAAATAAAAAAAACTAAAGCGTAACTGCTAAACAAATAATAACTAGCGAATATAAAATGCTCAAAAATAAACTCGATATTGCCAATGCATTTAACAAATACTTCACCAACGTTGGTATATTTCTGAACAGCAAATAACACCAACTTCTGAAATCGTTGATGAAGGGCCAAGTATTCCTCACTCATTTTCATTATATCTTATGAATGAAAACGAGTTTATGGACATCATACAAACATTAAAAATCAAAAAAGCAACATGGAAAGATGGAATATCAGCAGAAATCTTAAAATCTGTTTCTAAAGAAATATCAGCTCAGATTAGCTATCTAATTAATAATATTTTCGAGCAGGGAATTTTTTCAATGGTTTTTAAAATTACTGTCATAAATCCTGTATATAAGAACGGAGGTCATAAGATCTCTTGAAATTACAGACCTATCTCTGTAATCAGAAATCTGGCCAAAATATTTGAGAAATTATTAGTATAAAAAATTATACTAAAAAATGTAAACTATTAATCATCAGTCAATTTAGTTTCAGAGAAGGAAAATGTACAGAAGACACTATTTACACACTAATGTCAGAAACATATTGCTCCCTAGATGAAAGAAATAGTTATTGTATTGGTGTTTTCTTGGACTTGGCCAAAGCATTTGACACTGTTAATCATCAACAGTTACTAAAAGTCATGAACAATTTGGCATTCCTCTAGAAGTTATCCAGTGTCATATTTGAATAAAAAACCCCAATATATTAAAATTGGAAACTATATTAGTAAACCACATATGTTGGGACCCATATTTTTTAATAAGTACATTTAGTTATGCAAATGATAGTCATCTTTTATAACGACACTTCATGGCCAAAATTAAACGAAATGACAGAAAGAGATCTCTCTCACATATTTAATTGGTTAAATTATAAAAAGTTATGAACAAATTACAATAAAACTGTTCTCTTGCCTTTTGCTCCTAATTCTTTGGGACTCCCAGCATTCAACCAATTAAATTAATTTCTAATGGCCAAACTGTCAGCATATACTCAACAGATAAAATAAAATTCCAGATTAAGGATTCTCATATACAAATTTAAATACCTAAAAAGATTTAAAACAATTACAAATAATTTATAATGCATTGATTGAATGAAGAATTTCATACGGTCTTCTTAGATGGAGTGGAATTCTTGACTGTCATTTAAGGAAGTTGGATATATTACAGAAGTATTAAACTTATTTATGGAAAGCCCGAGTTATATTCTAGTGACCTATTGTTTGACAAATGTAAGATTATGGATCCTAGAAAATTATACTTTTATAAACTATCATCATATTTTCACAAAAATAGAAATATAATGAATATAATTGAACATAAATATTCAACACGAACTAAGAAAGATGGCAGAGTACAAATAACAAATTCTCACTGAGTCTTGGTCAACGTAACCCAGATTGTATTGGTCCTAGAGTATATAACTCTGTCCCTCGATGAATTGTACATTTTAATTCATTTATATAGTTTGTTCTATTGTTATTTGTAGTGTGGATATTTGGTCTATACAAGATTTTCACCTTCTAAATCCTGCTTGTTCATTTCGTATTTTGTTTTCTGTGTTTTCTTTTATTTGCTTATTATTATATTAGTTCCTATTTTTGTTATGCTGTTTAGTAAGGTCATACCTCTCCAATTATTGCAGTCCATATTCTTTCCTTTCTTAGGGATTTTTGATATTATTCCATTTGTCCATTCCCTTGGTATTTGTTCTTGCTCCCAGAATTCATGTACTAAGGAGGTAATTATTTTTAATGAGCTATCTATGTCTATTTTTCCAAATTCTCCTAGTATATTGTTGCTACCAACACTTATTCCATTTCTTAATTGCTTTATACTTTCTCTAATTTTCTCTTCTGTTGGTTTAGTCTGCTCAATTTCTAATTAAGTAATTACTTATTTGTTGTCCCTGTTCATTTGTTAAAATTGTTCGTCTTAGTACACATTTTTTATACTGTTCCTCCCATCTATGTACTTGTTTATCTATCGTTGAAAGCAGTTTCCCCTTAGGTCTTTGTTGTTTCTGAAATGTTTGTTTGCTAACCTCTTTGTGTATTTGTATAGCAACTGCATATTGTTTATTTTTGTTGCCTCTTCTGCTTGTTTTGCTATATCTTCAACCCACAGTCTTTTGCTCCTTTTTGGACTTTTTTGTTTAATATATTGTACTGTTTTAGTGTTTCATTTTTTCTAACCATATCAGTTGTCCTATTTAGTTACTCTTTTATTCGTTTTCTTCTTTTTAATCGGTCCCGTGTATTATCAGTCAACCAAATTTTCCTTCCCTTCATAGCCAATTAATTTTTCTGGGTTTTTAGTATTTTCCCATTTTTTATTTAAATTATTTTTGCGATTTGGTAAGACCTTTATCTGTATTTCCATGCACTTTCTCCATTTTTCTTTTATTCTTTGGTCCCTTAACAGTAGTTTTTCTTTTCCTTGATCTCCGCTTTAACTTTTTGAGCACTTATTTTAAGCTCAATTTCTGCTATTACCAGATGATGATCACTTGCTACCTATGTCTGCTGGTCTTTTATTTCTCACATCGAGAAGACATGTTCATCCTTTTCTGTTCCTAATAGTAATAAGATATATTTGATTTTTGGTCTTTTGATCAGGTGTCCAAGTTGTTTTATGTACATCTTTATGCCTTCAAGCATAAAATACTTTTAGTAAGATATTTTTATTAATATAAAAGTGCATTAGCTTTTGGTTTTATAATGAAGTATTGAAGAATTGCTTTATTTGTCAGTAAAAAAATTTATGCATGCATTTAAGATAACTATAAAGTTTCTACCCATGGAATGTGAAATAGTTATTTAAAAAAATTAAAATGTATGAAAATTATGCCGTAAAGAAAAGTTTGTAAAAAAAATATTCTCAATATTTACTTTGTAAATGCAAAGTTGGAATTGCACTTCTTTTTACCCGCGTTTTATCCTGTTTCTCACACATGCTACTACATAATTGACCAACATTTTTGGAAATCCAAGTCGAAAAGTTTTTCATATGCCACATTAGACACCAATTGACTGAATATAAATATCTGGTTCTGATTTAGGAAAACGATGTTTTCTAAGCTCGGAAACAATACCACCGGGTGCAGAACACTTCTTAGCATTAATTATTATTAAAAACACTAAATAATCCTATTGAAAAATATTAAAATCACAAAAGAAATGAAAATCGAAAAATCACTATAGCCTCACTAATAAACCTAGGAAACCAACACTATCGCCCTGTTCCAACCAACACAAAAACCGTAATATTATTATGATACAAACCCAGTTGACCTGCTGATTAGTGAATATAATAAGTCTGTGTAATTTACATCAATTTTGCTGTGTTACTGAGATTGTACGGTAATTAAACTGTCTATTTACTTCGGTTGGAACCATGGAGGTTAGAAAGGAGGAGACTAAAGGGATATTTCCTCGAGACTAACCACGCTAACCTGGTTAGAAAAAAGTTAACTACTCAAATTTCCTCGATACATATTCCAAACAATGACGTCACATTTAACCAACATCTCAAACCACCTGGCGGAGGTAGTTTGTCATGTGGTTTGAAGCAATGATCTGTCAGTTTGTCTGTGGTTTATCGTTGTTATTGAGGATAAATGTTAATAACAGCGGGACTTTTGTTGAAAAAGTAAGTCAGAATAAAGAATGTATACAAAGTATTTGTAAACAAAGAGTTATACAGTATCAATGATACAGTAGAAATTATTAATCTTCTACAAAAAGGTAAAGAATTCCAAATTGTGAATAGATATTCTTTTCTCTACCTATAACTGATGAACATTTTATATCATATTAGCAATATAAATAATATAAAATGACGATATTGACATTTGACATGCCCCTATCAAAATGGTGATGACATACTACAGATCCAAACTACGTTAACCACTGACGTCATAGTTTTGTTAACCTGGTTAAGCTAGTTAGTCTCGAGGAAATTCGCCTTAAACGACAATATGCGCTGTCAAGTTAAAATGGCACACATTTACGTTCCATAATAGATAGTTCGAAATTCCCCACCAGAGGCTCTGGGCTACGTTTCGCCATTTACCCTATTTAAATGCATGTAACTGTAATGAGAATGTTTAGAAATTGCTCAATTTTTTGGGAAAATATTGAGATTTTTATAGTTTATATTTACAATCATAAGCCTAGCTTTAAATAGGATTATTACCAACTTATTTGTTTTTAAGAACACTGTGCCTTTCCCCATTATATTTGAATTATTAGTCAGCCCGGCGCCGTTCCTAGCGGTGGTGCAGTAGGCGCCTTCCTCACATAACAGTACGGTATCGGTGCAGCATCTGTATGCGGTATATCGATAGTAAACTTTGTCGGCCAGATCTCCTCACTTATCGGTTTACTGTCCGTAAGTTGTCTGCATGCTTTCGGTGCAAACATTCAGATGCGTTTGTGCCGTCATCGTGGAATGATGTCATCGGATGAAGATGTCATTGCGTGTTACATGTACTTACGATTGCTTAGAAGAAGAAATAAGTATTGGGTACACCCGTATATTGCCAAAAATATTTCATGCAGACTTTTCATTGCGGCACAACAACTTTCGCAAGATGATGTGAAATTCCGAGCGATGTATAAAATGTCAAAACAAAGTTATCGTGAACTCCTGTCTCTTATTGCACCCCACATTACGAAACAAAATACTACATATAGAGAATGTGTTAGTGCCGAAGAGAGATTACTCATTACTTTGAGGTAAGAACCTGTAAATTTCTTTAAATGAGTGCTTTGCAATACACTGCTGGACGTACAGTTTGCGATACATCAAGTCATCTATTTTGATAGCTGTCACGCTCTTACGTCAATACAGTAAAGGTTAGTTTCCCTGATAAAGTAGATGAGTCGCACACTGTACGTCTCACCAATAGTGCTCCAATCGTTCAGGATTGTCGGTCCATCTTGAGGGAGGCACCCACTTCTATTCTATTCTATTAATGTTGGGGTGTCGATGCACTGCGACCTATAAGATCTATTGTGCCCCCTTCTGCTGCCCAATCGTTGAGGATGTCTCAGCGATTAGAGCAGTTCCTCCATTCCTATTGCTTTTTCCGTCAGGTCGTTCCTCGAATATTCCGGTAACTTGTAGTTATATAAAAGTGGATATTTTCCTACTTCAGCCACCAATTTAATACACGTGGCTTTTTCATTTGCCATTCTCAATACACTCGTATGGTAGACTCCGTACGATTCACACAAGTTTCGCGCTCGGTATCTCGGATCTTACTGGAAAGCCGTACTGCGATGCAGTATGCTGAACATATACCGCCCCGCTCCCGCGCAGCCCGCGCCAGTCAGAAAGCGTGTATGCAAATATAGGCGCTCGGTAACGAAGCGGTAACAATTTTACTGCATTTAATTTACTGCACCGATACCGTACTGTTATGTGAGGAAGGGGCCTTAGGCAGTACGTGCAATTGCACAGTGCGGCGGGAATTATAGGGAGCGGCCTTTCGTTCACTAAACATTCTATAAGTTATAAAAAAAGAATTCTTGAAATGCGTATATGAATTTTAAAGAAATACATGTTAGACAATTTGAATTATATTAAAAGTCGCATACTACCTCATTATTTATAGGTGCACTTCCAAAATGAAATAACAGTTAATTTAATTGGCGAAGAAGTGAAATCCAAAAAAATTGAGTTTGAGTAAATCAAAATATGTTTCATTAGATTGCAATTAAACTTTTAATTTTAAATAAAAAGTGGCCAATTCGAAAGCAAGCCGTTTAGTCTCCTCCTTTCTAGCCTCCATGGTTGGAACAAACCTTATAGGTTATGATTTATTCTTCTTCTGTAGATCTTCTTCTTTGACTTTTCTGGCTTCAGTTCTTATGGATTATTTGCTCAAATAACTCTCATCTTTTTCCTTATTGGGCGTTTTTCGGTACTGAAAGAAGTGTACTTTCTAGAAGATTTTTCTAAAGGTATCTGATGAATACCAGACATATGGTTTACAACCACGGACTTAGGATCCTAAGTCCGTGTTTACAACATTACAACTGAAAACCATTCTGATCTGCCTAACTGATCCAAAATTAAGTCTATTCAGGGTAACGCTTAGAACATAAAGTACTACTTTATGTTCTAAGGGGTAACAGAAATTTATCTGTGACTATTTTCTTATTTAGTTGCCTAAAATCGATACAAAAGGTGCGTTCTTTTTGACTGAGATCTCAGATCACTTCAGTTAATGTGATCTGAGATAAAGTGATGTGAGTAAGCACCAAAAAGAACGACATCTCAATTAAAGCGCGCGATCTGTCCGCATGCTTGAATAAGAAACAAAACATATAATAATAATAATGCTATTGTATCCATAATTTGTAACAAAATAAAAATAGATTATGTGTGTTTATATGTCAATGGTTAAAACTATAGATATCCTTGGTTAAAACTACAAATAACCTAAGCAAATCAAATATTTGTTCATCCCCTCCACTTTATTTCCGACTCAAGTCCAACTTCCCCCTTACAACACATTCAGCATCGGTAAAAGGCTAGATCTTAAGTCCGTGGTAAAAGGGGAGAAAAAATCTCAGCTCAGTTAAAGTGAGTAAAACAAAAAGAGCGCTCACATTACTGTTGTGAGCTGAGATTAACTGAGATCTCAGTAAAAAGAACGCGCCTAAAGCCTCCATGCTTTTTCATGACTTGTCGATTTTTTCGGAACGAGGGTTCTATGATTCCTTGGATTATAAGTTTATCAACTTGACTGTTAAGCTCTGACGTTTGTGAGTGTGGAGTGCGATATAGTATATTACATTACGAGTGCGGAAAGTGACACTTTCCACACGAGTGGGAAATATTGTAGCATAAGGCGCAAGCCGAGTGCGACAATCCCACGAGAGTGAAACGTTACTTTCGCACAAGTAATGTACAATATTTTTCCTACGACCACCCATATTTTATTGAACAATATGTAAATATCAGATCGTGTATATTGAGTTGCCTGACTAATGTTACGTTTTATTTGTGACAGTATATGATTGAATAATGTTTCTATAAAAAGTGCACATGAATTACTTTCATAGTGAAATATAGAAATAATGATAATTGATGTTTATTTGAAAAAATGACAATAAGTAAGTACTTATTAGATACAACTGGGGAACAAATTGAATGATATACTTTACAGGACGAGCATGCGAGCCCTGTAAATACACTTTCCGAGTGTGGCGCGTACAATATTTTTTGTGCAGCCACCAATAATTTAAGTTAAAAAATGATCGGAAAACGCATTATCTAAAGTGGCAGCATAAAAATTTACTTTCCGCACGCGTGAGTATAAAGGTCACTTTCCATGGGAGTAGAGAGTGCGATATGTGTTACTGTCCTATGTGGTCGTAGGAAATTTTTTTATGTATACTGGTGTATTGTCTATTACCAATAGCTTTTGCTTATAAAAATTATTGTGAATTAAAATGTCATTTTTCAAAGCAAATATGTCTGCATAATTTTCACTCAAATTTGTTAAATCGTTTCTCACATATTCCGGTACTTCTAAATTTAATGACTCTCTCAGTTCTTTCATTCTGTTCTTGCTATCATTCATAATTGTATATACATCAAACAAATCTAAGTCCAAGATTTCAATATATTTAGTTTTTACTGAAATACTCTCGCAATTAGTATTTAAAATTCTAACATATGGGTTTTTCCCTGATATGATTGATCTAGCTATAAATACTCCCGGCGCTAGACCCTGTTGATCCACTACTTTATCTTTTCGCAAATTCTTAAAAATTTTCACTAATCTGTACACCTCACATCTAGTTGGTATTGCTAACGCATCACATACTCCGGGTCACCGAAAATCTGAATTGTTACTTGATTTCTAGACTTGCATTTATGTGTAATTCTGTTTGCGAATAATCTAATATACAATTATATTTACTCATGAAATATCTACCTACAATCCCATTAGTTGGTATAGGAAAATTTTCTTCCACTACATGAAAGCAATGATTTAATGTTACGTTATTAATCTAAAAGTTAATGTTTATTTTACCTGAAGTTTTAGCTAAACCTTGTGTTATTCGATAAAGTTAGAGAGTGATAAATCTAAATTATATATTGAATAGGTTTCTGAAATCGTGAATTCGTTATTTGTTTTACTATGCATATTCAAAACCCCAATTGCTTTTGATTCACTCTCGACTCCTCATTTTCTATCTCACATATTCTTATGTTATTATTATTGTAATTGTTATTCCTGTTGAATTTTCTATCTCTATTGCGATGATCTACTTATCCATTTCCGTGGTTGTACTATGCCTTCAACTGACACCAATTTAGATAGAACTTTTTGCGTAGTTTAGAATTTTTTTTATTTAAGAAAAATAAAGCGCATCAACCCTTTAGGTTATTAGCTCTACCAAATGTTACAATAATAAATCTTAAATAGTACTACAGGTATTACAGGTATAAGAACACAAACGATTATAATATTAAACGTTCAAATTTTGTGCCAAAATTGAATAGTTCGTAGATAAGCTACCAAGTTTTCCATAATGAATTCTTTTCCGAGCAAATGGTACATAGTAGGTGGGATGTTAAATGACACTCTTTGCTGTGAAAGCTTTGAACAGTCTATTAATACATGTTTGACTGTTAAAGGGCATTGACACACTGTACATCGGGATTGTTCGGATGTTGACATTAAGTGTTCATGGGAAAATAGGTGTGACCTATTCGAAGACGGGTCAAGATAACTTGTTCCTTCCTATTTTCTGGAACGCTCCTCCACGGTTTAACTGTTCTTTTCACTTATCTAAGTTTATCGTGAGATTGAGACCACCAAGCGTTGTTAACCGATGCCTTAATATGTATTTTGATGTCTGACATCGTAGCTCTCGTGACTTCGGTGACATTAGGATCCTGAATTGCTCCTGAATTGTATAGCTGGGATAGTTTTTGCTTAATTAGTATCAGTATTGGATTTGATGGATATGTCTGACGCAAACTTTTAATTGAGTTCAATGAATCCGTTACTATGAGCAAGTGTTTTAAATTTTCTCTATTGGCATACTAGAGCTTGAAATATCGCATACAGTTCTCCAACTAGAATGGTTGTAATATGAGATAGTCTAAATTTGATTATTGCATTTGGTGTTACAAGTGCTGCTCCAACTCCAGTATCCATTTTAGAGGCATCAGTGTAGATATGGGTATATTGTTGGAAATAAGATATTTTCTCATGATATTTTTCTCTAATTAGGGTATGGTTTGTTTCGTTCTTATCAAAACTTGTCAACGATGTATCACATAGTGGTAGTTTTATTATCCATGGACGAGGGGAGGAAATGAATTGAGGAATCGTTGGAGGAATAGATATTTTTAGAAGGTTGAGGGATCTGTTAATTCTTTCATAAAGGGGTGGATCTGTTGTTTTCCTCTTTTCATATTCAGCCGAATAACGATTGGAGAAGATGTTGTCATAAACTGGGTGATTGGGATTTGCAGATATACTGATCGCATAAGAGAGGCTAAGGTAAATCCGTCGGAGGTGGAGGGGGGTTTCGGATGCTTCACTGAGAAGGCTCTCGGAGGGGCTTGAACGAAATGCACCCAGGCAAATTCTGATCGCAGTATTCTGGACTGGATTTAAAAGATTCAGTACTGTTTTTTTTGCTGACGAGTAGGCTACGCATCCGTAATCAAGACATGATCTAATTAGTGAACGATATATACGTATCAAAGACGTTGAATCAGCGCCCCAATTCCTATTAGATAGTATTTTGAGCAGATTAGAACTTTTGTGAGTTTTACAAATCAGGTCGTTAATGTGAGTTGTCCAAGTCAGCTTGTAATCCCAAATCATACCGAGATATTTTATATGATCACAAAGATTCAAATTATTGTTGTATAGCTTGAGTGTAGGGTTGAAGAAAGATGGTTTTTTGGAAAAAATTATGTATATGGTTTTCTCTGTGGAGAATTGGAATCCTGTAGACTCAGACCAGGTTTCAAGATGTCGAATATGTTGCTGCATGACAGACGTCATGTATTTTATGTTTTTACCCTTAATATATAAAACTAAATCATCTGCGTATAATTTCTCCTTCAATGGCTTTTAAAGATTATTTAAAATATCGTTCATTGCGATTAAAAATAGTGTTACGCTTATTATCGATCCTTGAGGGGTGCCATTTTCTAGTTCTTTGTTATTCGAGAAATGCCCGTTCAGTTTCACACGAAAGTTTTTAATGAATGCAAGCATATTTCCATTTATTCCCCAATCGTCTAATTTTAATAAAATTTTATGCTTCCAAGCTGTATGATATGCACGTTTGATGTCAAAAAACACGGTTAGAACTGTTTGCTTGTTAAGGAATGCTTCTTGAATGTCGGATTCTAAGTCAATTATATTATCAATTGTTGAGCGTCCTTTTCTAAAACCGTTTTGTTCCCTGATTAGTAAGGAGTTGGATTCCAGGAACCAAACGAGTCGGTTATTAATTATTTTTTCTAATAATTTGCAGACACAAGAGGTAAGAGAGGCCTATAGGAATTAGCAGTGTTTTTGGGGCAGTTTGGTTTTAAGATCGGTACTATTGCCGCTTCCTACCAAGTATCAGGGAATTGTTGTTGAAGCCAGTAATAATTGAAAATATTTAAAAAGAATATTGAAGCTTGGTTGGGAAGGTTCCTTATGAATGCTGTTGGAATATTATCTGGACCGGGGTTACTATCTTTGACCTTTTTTAGGGCTTCGTAGAACTCATCCAAGGAAATGGAAGTGTTAAGGGGAGAATTATTGTTGGAATCGGTACGAATGGGATTGAGTTTTTCAGTGAGATGTTTATACTCAAGGAATTTACTGTCATAATTGGTATTACCGGAAAATTGTTCAAAAGTGTTTGCTAATGTATCGGAAATTTCCTGAGTACTCGTTAGATCTTGTCTTCGTTCTGTCAGTATGATGATATTAAAATTGATGTAGGAACCAGATATTCGTTTGATTCTATTCCAAATTTATGTGGGGGGCGTAGACATGTTTATGCGAGATACAAAGTTTATCCAAGACTCTTTCTTAGATCTTTTTATTATGTACCGCGCTCTAGCTCTGAGATTTTTGAAATGTTGTGGATTTTGTGTGGTGTTATGTTTTTTATACTTATTAAATGCTTGTTTACTCTATTTGATCGTTTCTTTACATGCATTATTCCACCATGGTACGGTAGGACCATTATGAGTTAGAGATGATTTACCTATCGCTATATCCGCGGCTTTTGTGATGATGGACATAAATTTATTCAATAATTCACTATTGTCGATTTCGTTAAAGTTAGTTTGACTTAAAAGGTTATCTACAAGGCTTTTATACAATGCCCAGTTTGCAGATTTTAACTTCCATTTACTAATAGGGTGATGTGATGTCTGGTTATATCGGTTATTTGTTGAAATTATTGCAAAATGGTCGCTTCCGTGAAGATCTAAAAGTACGTTCCAAGTAAGGTTAAGTGCTGTGTTCGAATCGGAAAAGCTTAAATCTATGTGTGACAAATTACCATTATAACTGTTGAAGCATGTGGGACGGCCATCGTTTAGGAGTGATAAGTTATTTTGTTCAATTGCGTTGTATATTATTTTACCCCGTGGGTCATTATAGGAGGAACCCCAATATACATTATAACCATTGAAATCTCCGACAATTAGTCTAGGAAGAGGAATCTGATCAGTAAGATTGGTTAAGCTCTCAATGTTAATATCCTTACTGGAAGGAAGATATATGTTACATATATTTAATTTGGTTATGCCTTGTAAGCGAACTGCAATTGCTTCTAAATTAGTTACTAATGGAATTAAACATGATTCTATATCTTTTTTAACATAAATTGATACGCCGCCGCTGGCTCGTCGTCTGTTTTGTATATTCAGAAAAAAGCCGTTGAAGTTTTTAGGTGTATAAGTCTTATTATTTGTGAAATTTGTTTCTTGTAAACATATTATTGATGGGTTTTGCTCTGATATTAATATTTGTAGCATTTCTAGATGTGAGTATACGCCGTTGATGTTCCACTGCACTATATTATTGAACGCAATGAAAAAAAAATAGAATTAAAATATTTGATTTTCAATAAGTTTCTTGCGATAAATCGCTTTCAGTGTCAGTGGTTTGAGGATTACAAGCATGCTTACATTTTTTCCGAATTTTAGTACATCTGGTTTTAATACTGCGATCAGAAATATGTGGATATATTTCTTCAAGCATTTTACACAGCGCTGGCAAATCATTGGTGTAATTTTGAGCAATCAATTCGGGATTGGGTGTACCATAGCAGTTATCAAATAGATCAATGAGTTGTCGAAGGAAAACGAGAGTCGGGATCATCGATAAGAGACTTAGTGGGCTTAAATAGTTCTTGTATGGGTTTTTTTATTTGTTTTTTTTGCAGGCTGGGTAACAGGTTTTGCAAATTGAGGTTCTGTGTTATTGTCAATTTCTGGAGATTGTCGATCTTATGATTTTCTTTTAACTTGACTCGAAGTGAGTGGTACAGATATTTGCTGAATTGCATTAGAGGAGGATGTTGGATGTGATACAGTACTATTTTCCTGAGAATTTGGTAATGTTTCGGGTTCTGATGGCAATGTTGATAAATTTGAGTTATGAATATCAGTAGTTGGGGCATGTGATTCTATTGGAGTAGTGGAAATTATTGTGCATTGATATTCTATATGACCAGGCTGTTTACATTTAAAACAGAACATTTCGTCGATGAACAAGAAGATACGGTGGGAAGTGTTCTCATGGGTGACTATCTGGGATATTTGTATCGTCTTGTAGAGGAGTCGAGTATACTTGACGTCGGAAACTACCGCTATGGCCATGTTCTCTTACGATATTCGTTCATAAAAATTGATTAGGAATATCGGTACTTACAATTTTATACACTTAAAGTTCCTACTGTCTTCTGGACTTTTATGCTTCGGGTAATATCCCTCTTCAATTGTCTGCGATGAGTTCTCCATAAAGACCATATGAATTTCAATATAAAGGCCACCGTTATAACATACAGTTGTCGTGAAACTCTCATGTTGTACTATAAAATGATTGTTGACTGTACCAGTCTCCTGGACCTCTTTTTTCGTTGATTTACCTCCCATTTTTCCGTTCAGCCAAATCCCAAAATTCAAATAAAGGGCCATACACTTGTTGAAAGTAAACTTTGCAGTTAAACGTTTGCAGGATCACCATCTGATGATTAGTGGTAAGCGTGTCAAATACAAAACCATTTTATATTCCAGACCATTCATTTGGGAAACACTTACCTCCAATCTGTGGGAACGAAATAATACCATATGTTCAAAATCTCACTGGGATATGTTATACTTAACACAAATAATAACAGACTAGTATCAATAGTGGGTGTGAATTCAAAATTTTACCGGTGGCGTGAATAAATAGTAAGTTATGGGACCCACAGGTGCATCTTAGCGGAGGGTTGCTTGCGCACTCAAAAAAATGTGGTTATGATTAGCTACTGCTTAGGTGATCTTTGGAATAACAGTGCCCAATTCTTAGTATTGAGTAAGTGGATAACTTAGACTTTTTAACTTGGTTTTCAGAAAACTAAAACCTTTTAGGGAAGTGATCTAATATCCTGTATAAATGTTAACCTTTGAAAACACACAATTCCCTCCATTCGTCTTCCCATAAATCGCATATTTCAGATTTCATATTAGGTAAAACAATTCTATAATCATCAAAGTTGAAATTTGAATTTTCAAATTCAAGGCTTTTCTTGGCCAGCGTTTCTGCCATATCATTCCCCTTTATAAAAGTATGGCTCGAAATGCATCCCAGTTGTTCTTTTTCTTAGCCACCCATAATTCATATCTGATCTCCAGCTCTGTGTTTTTCGAGGTGCCTCTAATATTACATCTAGTTATTTTACTTAATGCACTTGCTGAGTCTGATAAAACTAAGGCTTTAGGTATGTTACTGCTATATAAAACAGGTTCATAAAAATAAACTTTATTCTTTAAAACGTAAATTAACATGTGTTGCTATATAAGTACAAAATGGTGAATGCATGAATGAATGAATGTCTTTAAGATATTTGGCATATGACGTATGTCGTCACTCGCCAGTGCTGCCATTATAAAATAAACAATTATTCCATAAAATATAACATCCTCCCTTCATTAACAAAAAAGCTGATGATCCTGAAACCTAGCAGGAACTTTGAATTCTCTTTTTGATCGTCTAGTAGGTGTACTTATTTCCTGTACTTCTCTGGTTCTCTTGGAAGGGTTGTTCTTTAATGTCTCTTCTATTTCCACTTCCTCAGATTCTGCTAGCCGTGTCGAGTTTCTTTCATTGTAGTTTTTCCCTCTTTTTGGTAGTAATCTTCATTTTCCACCTGTTTACTTGGCTTTATCTTATTATTTTCTTCATTGGCTTCGATATTTTCTGTTCCAGTTTCTTTATTTGTGGGCATCTGCCTGATATTTAATAAGCTTCTTCGATAGTTGTTGCCATTAACGTTGACGGTGTATCAGGAATATTCTAGTTTTTGTGAATCTAGTTTTAGTGAAAGATATCCTTTAGTCCCGTTTTATGTTGATTCGAACATTCATCTGAACAATGGCTGGTTCTCCAATTTGAAGTTTGGGTAGATAACTGCTATTCTTATCATAGTAGAATTTTGCCCTTCCTCTTATTTGCTTCTTTTGTCTCTGGTACATTGTTGATTATCTTTGGTTTTAAACCAGTTATTGAACATGGTATTCCCTTTCTGGTATTTCTTGAAAATAATCTTTGGACGGGACTTGAGTCGGTTTTATTAGGCGTATTTCTCCAGAATATAAAACAGTACCATAAATCTTATCCACTTTCTTTGGCTTTTTAATAAGTTTTCTAACTATTTTCACAACTGATTATGCTTTTCTGTTGCTTTTCTGATGATGTGGCGATGAGAATGACAGTTCAACGTCCCAGTCATGACAAAATTGTTTAAACTCTTGACAGTTAAAGTTTGTACCATCATATGTGTAAATTCTGGCTGGTATTCCATGTCAACTAAAATTCTTCTTCCACATTTCAATGACCGAAGCTGCAGTCAAATTTTTTAAAGGATCTAATTCAAAATATTCTGAATGATGTTCAAGCATTACTAGAAACTTTCTAGATTTACCTTCATATTCAGTTTCTAAAATATCCATTAATATATACTGAAATGGGTATATAGGAATGTCGTGCTATACCATTTCTGGCCTCTATTGCATATCCATATATTTAGCGCATACAGTAGAAACGCTGAGTCTTTTCCATCACGTGACTGATACGACATCAACCATATGCATCTTAATCAAAACAATACGACAAACGCTTGTATTGAGTTTCGCTCTTTTTCTGTGAATAGAAGAAGACAGTACTAACATACACACAACGCAAAAGTCTAGGGATATTTTTATAAGTAGTCGTGTTTTTACCTGTATTCAACTTGAAAAAGTAATACAAAATTTATAGTTTAGATTGTTGTTTAATATGTCAACAACCTTAACTTCTTTACAAAAAATAACAGAAAACTGAACAAAAAAAATATTACAAATACCACTGTTGTTTCAAATGTCCAAAAACATTCAAAAAACACAAAAATTAAACTTAAAATAAAGTACGGCCTCCACGTTGATTTACCACAGCCCTACATCTAGAATTCATGCTCAAACTTACATTGTTAATGTCTGCTTGAGGTATTTGTGTCCATTGTACCCTCAGAAGCTCTCGAAATTGAAACTCATTGTGAATGTTGCCCGTAAGTGGAGTAATTCGTCGTTGGAGCATGTCCCATACGTGCTCAATAGGATTCAAGTCCGTTGACTGTGCTGGCCATGGCAATACACCAATACCCTCGTTATCCAACCAGTTTACTACAATACGGGCAACATGTGGCCGAGCGTTATCATGCATTAAATGAAAGTTATCTCCAACAGAACCAGCAAATGGACGAACGATAGGTTGGAGAATAGTATGCAAATACTGCTGACTTGTGAGAAAGCAGCATGGAAAAATGAGCTCAGCTCTTCCGTCAATAATGATTCCGCCCCATACCAATAACGTACCACCTCTGTATGTGTACACTTCCTGCACATGTCGCAAGTGTTCCAAATTTCCGGGCCGTCTCTACACTCCCTGTCCGACAAGAATCTGGATGAAATCGAAATCTAGACTCATCGGTGAATAAAACTGTAGCCCAGTCATTGTCAGCCCAATTCAGAAACTCTTGACACCAGGTTAATAGTGCAGCGCGATTGCCTCTAGACATAGGTGGACATCTCAGTGGTTGCCGACTACGAAGATTGGCTTAATGGAGACGATTTCTCACCATATTACTGCCAATTGTCACATTATATGCATGCTGTAATTCATTAACCAACTCGGGTGCTGAGATTGTTTGTTGCCTTCTAGCGGTTAAAACTAAATATCGGTCTTGGGCGGCGGTTGTAGAACCACCACGTCCTAAATGTTGCTCGACTGGACCCCTAATGTCTCTAAACCGACGCCATAATTGACTTGTGAAGCTTTCCGAGACTCCCAACTGTTCGGCTACTTCGGTTTGTCGCACACCAGCTTGAAGGGGGGCCACCGCCCTATTAATCTCATCCAACGTTGAATATTGTCGTTCCATGGTAAAAACACACTATCTTTAACACACCTACTAAGCAAGAACAGTATGAAATCACTAAAAATCGGAATTAAACAAAACATTGAAATGTCAGTTTTTTCGTCCCTTGTGAAAAACGTTCTAAAACACGTATTGTTATCTGTTTTGCAATTTTTTTACATAAAAAATTAAGTATTTAGACTAACAGTCACAGTCGAAGTAAGTTTATATGAACACGAAAATTTCTTTCATTGGTTTTAGGATTTTACAAAAATATCCCTAGACTTTTGAGTTGTGTTTAGTATGCGTTGAATAATATCGTCAACTAAGTCACGTGATGGAAAAGCTTTACCGTTTCTACTGTAGGTGTGTCGCAGTTTTGAATTTTGTTTTTAATTTCATTGGTCATTCCAGGCCAGTAGAGATAATTTTTTGCCAATTTTATTGTAGCTTCTATTTCATTATAGGTTACGTGCACTTTTTCCGTCATGATTTTTCACAAATTAAAAGGTACCAATATTCTATCATTTTTTTAAAGTATTACATCCAGCAATGAATATTTATGTTTATATATTTAATATGTATGTATCCTTGTTTATATATAACGCCTATTATGACCTATTGAAAAAAATATTTAAAACGTATGTCCTTGATCTACCTAGAACCGACGTCAGAAAACTTGTTGAGAGAAGAATCTTTGCTTGGAGTTTGGACTAAGTAAAATGGGATAAGGTTAATGGATTGGTACCTAATCCACAGCGATTCACCTAGTAAATTCAGTGTTGCTGTTATTATTTTGAATGTTTGTGTGTCATGAACAGAATAGTTCTTACTTTTTTCATCATTGTTTTCCTCCAAATCAATAGCTAATTGAGTTTATTTCCTTCTGAACCATTGTTGACCACTAGGTATGTATGTCTGCCGCATTTATTGTTATCACTAACACCACAGTTGTATTGTTTTTATAACTGTTCATATATATTATATTGTTGCTAATGAGCAGAAAATGTATAACAAGGTATTCCACACCTAAACATGGATAGTTGTAAATAATAATGTATATTTGTAAATAAACATATATGTATTATCAACGAACATTAACATTGTTAATGTTCGTTAGTATTATATAATAAGGTGGCTGTATGTCGATTTTATATATTTATGGTGTTTTGTAAGTTATTTTTAATTATATGAAAAACAAACATTTTTTCAACTTTAGGATCTTTTTCCCAAAAATATCTGGTCCATTTATATTCCCTGAACCGGAACCAGAACCTGAACATTTGGCGATCATATTCGACAAAAGAAAAACTCGTGAAGCTTTGCATGCTATGAGCAAATGGCCAGAACAAATTATGCACTACGGATTTTTCTCAACAGAAGATCCACAAGACACTGAATTAATAGCCAAGAGCGTTCAACGTTTGGAGAGACCAAGTGCTAGAACCAAGAGAACATTGTAAGAATTTCAGCTTCTTCTATACTGACATTTCTCGATAACCTGAATATTCAAATCTCTCTATCGAAGTTTTATCTAAATACCATCATATTAACAAACTTTAAAATTTACAGCGAGGAAAAACTAGTAATACAACTGTCAAAGAAAAAGAGTGAATGCGTTCTAACTTTTGCTCAAATAGGCCCAATATACATATCCCCTAACCCCAAAGAAGGAGCTAGAGAGTGTGAATTATTTTTTCCGGACGATTATGCAGAATCACTTACAGAAGAAGAACTCGTCTTTACTGAAGTCATCGAATTGGAACCTGAGGAACCAGAAGAACTTCATGTGGGTGACGAGGAAGACATTGGGGAAGTACAAGAAACAGAGGAAGAAGGGGATGAAGGGGATGAAGATAATGTTGAAGAAGAAATGGATATGAATATGTTCCTGATGATGTAATCAATTGTTTTTTGATGATGATGTAATAAATTACTTGTTTGAGTTGAAATAAATGCAAATGTTATATGAAACTGGTTTATACATTTAATTATCTAAATATTATTCATCCATTCATCGACAGGTTTTTTCACTTATGTTCTATTCAGCCCTATACTACAATCATAAAAAAACAGTATATGGCTTGATAGTTTTTAGACTCAAATATTTCAGGTTAAGATCACCAAAGAAATTATAGACGAGATATTCTTTTTCTGTGATGAAAAATTATCTACGAAGACAATTGAAGATACGTTGAATGGTAAAATATCTATAGCAATGATAGTTAAAAGAAATGGAGATCTGCCGGGTGAAATTGATGATATTCTGCTTCAACTTGTTTATGGAAATAGTAGGAAAATGCCTGGAGACGAAAATTCACCTTGTCAGCAATTGACATTTAAAAAAAATAGCGATGATAATGCGGATAGTATTACAGGTGAAACAATTACAAATAATACAGGGTGTCTCGCAAGCTACAATTCGACAAACCTAGCTAGAGATTTGGATGTGCGCAATCAAAGAAAACAAAGATAAAGATAATGATGGTATTACTTTATTACTACTGAGCGGCACGTGCTGTAAAGCGTCGTAGCATGAACGACCCAACTGGCCATTCGGTGCCCTGATTTTTATTTAAAAATATAAAAGCAATTCCTAATTTACAACCAATATAATTTATTTTAAAACAAAAAAAAAACTGTTATAAAATTGTAAATACTTTTGAGGAAGAAGCGCAAACTAAACTATTTTCATGTTCCGCAAATGTAGATGTACTTTCTACGTTTTCGAAATTTCCAAATCATCCTCACTTTCAAAAAGATTGTAACTACCATCATCACTTTCTGCACTATTTAAATTTATAATCAAATCATCCAATACTTGATCAAGCTGTGGTTCTCACTCCAAATAGTCTTTTTCAAATTTTTTGACATTCTCGCAACGTGATTTCCAAATATCTACTGAAAAATTATTTACAAAATGGTCACAGTATTGGATGACTTTATTAAAACTAAAAGAAACATTTATATCACCTACATTCTGTTCCAACTTATACTAATTATATTGGATTAAGTTCGTGGTAATATAGCGGCAATCTCAAAATGTCGAATCCATTTGATAAAAATATGTTGTCTATTTTATATATTTTGAATTTTGAGTTATGAATTTTAATAATTTCATAAAGTTGTGGCTTTAACTTATTGTCACTAAATGGGATGTTCCGTTTCTTAAAGCACTTCTGCATTACCGTTTTATTTGTAGTCCGACATGCTTTCTAATAGTTTGTTGTGGTAAGGAGCATTATCAATAACCACAACACTTTTTTCCGGCAAATTTGGTACCAACTTTTCTTTAACCCATTTTTCATAATTACTGTAATGTTTTTCTTATTTATTTAAACAGTAAACGTGTGGGATAAATTTTAAACACACGGTATGGCCACTTACTAATTTATTTAAACACTAAACTACTCACTAATACTTAATTTATATGCACACAAACTTAATTATTAATTTATATCAACACTTCACTGTTCGCTAATTCGGTGTATTCTTGTTTATTTGTCGCGATCACTTTATCAACTAAACTAACTTGGGTCGGTTCCTTTTATATATATATATATATATATATATTTATATATATATATATATTTATATATATATATATATATATTTATATATATATATATATATTTATATATATATATATATATATATATATATAAAACAGAATCAAGTAGTCACGGCTGAACTATCAACAAATAAAATTGAAAATATCACGGGGATTGCAGCCTAAATAATGTTAAAAATTCTTGTTATACGAAACCGAGCGCTTTCGAAAGACTTTTTCTTTCTTTTTCAAGGTTGTATGGTAGAATCATTGGAAATCAAAGAAAACAGGATACATAGCAATCACTTCTAACTTCTATCAAAATCAAAAACCAATGCCTTGACATTGAAATTAAATAAAATCAGAAAAATGAAAAAGTGAGGTTAAAATAAACATGGAAATTGATACTTAGCTTAAATCCTTCCTGAAGGAACACATTTTGGTTTTAAAATTCACCACCACTACATTTTAAAAGAGAATATTATATACTAATTCGGTTGTTTCAAGTGTATCTAGTTTTTGGATAGAAAATAACTTTTTTTAATTTACAATACCTGATAACAGTCGTATTCTCTTCAAGCGAGTTTGTTTTATTTTATGTCTATATACCAGGGTAGTTGAAAATTTACGGGTGTGATACCAATTGTTGCACCAATCTTAGCAATGAGATTAATATTTAAATTTTATTTGAGACTTGATGTCCCATTAATGTCAAAACTGAAAAAAGCCTTTTCTTTTAAAAAAATTCTTCCTCACATAACAGTTGCCTGCTGTTATTTTCTGGTTGGTAGTTATAACAAGGAGTTGAATTTGCTAACAGTCACTAGACCGCATGAACTCTCACTTCATCGGTCCCGTGGCTGTGAACATATCCAGGCAATTATCGCGTGTAAAAAGCACAGGCCAAAAGAGAACAACACTTGTAGTTGGAAAGTTTAATTATCACAAGAGGTTTCTTTAAAAAAATCATCAAAGTCCAGTCTCTCACTCTGGAAATTTCAGATTATGAAATAGTCAAATTCAGAGGCTGTCACCCTCTCAGTAGCCACAAATTTTTTTTTTATTATATAACAACCTTCAAAAAGGGAAATGGCAAGTCCCACCTCCTGTCAAGTTTGTCAGTCCCGACAGAGGTAGGAACTACCCAAAGACCTTTCCGAAATGCCGTTAGTTCAAATATAGTACTCTCAATGCCTGGTGTTATAATATTAAAATTGTTTTGACATTTCTCCTTGTAAAATATGTTTATAGCGGAGTTAGTTGTTAGTATCATGTCCGTGAAAAACGCCACAATTTCTCCACAGACACCACACAACACCTAACTAAGGGAAGAATCGTCACTGCTAGTTGGGTTGACATTTGTACAATGTAGTAAATATGTGTAAATCTTACTTATGTCATCGATGTCAGATTTTTTATTCATAGTTAGGTCATTGACTTGTATGTGGTACATTTCTAAGAATTTACGTTTATTTCTATTTCTCTCTATTTCTAAAATTTCACAATTTTCAAAATCTACGTGATGTGTTTCATCTATTATATGTTCTGCAAGCGCACATTTTCTTTTTCCTAACCTACTATCGCTTTTATGCTGTATCAAACGATTTTTATAAATTTTGTGAGGTTTCACCTATATATTTCTTCCCACAATTCATACAAGGTATCTGATAAACCACGTTTGTACGTTGGAGGGTCTCATCTTTGTGTTTAAGTTTAGTGAACAATTGGTTTAAAGGTTGGGCTGATTTTTGTGCAATTTTTACTGTGGAAATATCTTTGAAATGTTTAATAATTTTATCAGAGATTTCACCAAGATATTGTATTGATCCGAAAATAATATTAGGTTGGTTTTCTCTTCCTGTGTGACTCTCATCTCCGCTCATTCCCCCAAGGACAGTCCGATCACTCTGCATGTTGAAAATCAATTTTTTTAATATATGTGGTGGGTAACTATTTTTTAACAAAGCATCATATAATTTTCTATAATTTTTTTGTAGAAATGATGGATGTGAGATGTTTTTAATTCTATTTTTAAGTCCTAAAACCAAGTTAATTTTCATTTTATAAGGATGATGAGACATGTAATTCAGATATCTTCCTGAACAAGTTGGTTTTTTATACCAATCTAAGATCAGGGTATTCGAGTTGGTTCTGATAACTTTCGTGTCCAAAAAGGGTACAAAACCATCCCGTTCTTCTTCCACCGTGAACTGTGTTATGGTGGTAGCTGTTAAAAATATTTAAAATTGTTTCAACTTGGTTGTTAGGAACCACGGTGATGATGTCATCTACATATTTTTTTAAGAAGGGTATGTAAAAGTTGACTTTACTTAGGCAATCAGTAATCAAATCATCCATGACGAACTGAGCAAAAATAGGAGACACAGGACTGCCCATTGGTACACCAAAAATCTGTCTATAAAACTGCTTGTCAAAAACAAAACAAGTATTATTGCTAATGAAATCTACTATTTTCAAAAAATTACTGAGGCTTAGGTTACAATGTTCTTGTATTTGTTGCCAATGTTTTGTTATACTCTGTTTTACTAAAGTAATAGGGGTGTTGGTAAATAAAGAGACCACATCTAAGCTGATTATTACATAATTTTCAGGAATTTGTTTGTTTTGTACAAATTCTGCAAAGTTAAAAGAATCTTGTATATAATATTCATTGTTCACATTGTAGGATTTCGTTAATTTATTAGTTATAAACTGTGCTATTTTATCTGTTGGTGCTTCTACTGATGATATAATTGGTCTTAGACTTAAAGTTGGTTTGTGTATTTTAGGTAAACCATAAAATTTTGGAATAACCGACGAACTCATTCTTAGTGATTTTCTGTCCTCAATATCTATTTGATTTGAGATCCCCCTAACCAACTGTTGTGCTTTTTGTAAAATATTCGAGTTTGGATTTCTATTTATTTTAACGTAATATGTTTCATCACTTAACAGGTTGTTTGCTAGGTTAGTGCATTGATCTTTCTACATAATGACAGTAACATTACCTTTATCAGCTCTAGTTACTATTAATTCTGGATGTTCCTTGAGAAACTTCTTAGTTTTATGAAAAAGAAAATTAAAATATGAATTATGCTTTTTATTTTTATGTAAGAAATTTGTGATATTGTTGGTAACTTTCGCTCTAAGTAAGTCTTGCATATTACTATCCAACCCTATCATTAAATTTTCAATGTCTGAAAGTAAATTCTTAACTTTATTATTCTTAAAATCTGGTGGAATTCAAAATTTGTGACCCAATGAAAGAACATTTCTGACATCTATGGGTATGTCAACGTCAGTCAAGTTCCTGAGCCAATTGACTTGTATTCTGATGGATTCAAAGGAGTCTTTTTTTAACTTGTTAATTTTTGAGATATTCTTATTTTTAATCTTATTGAAAAATTTATTTTTAGTATGTAATTGTCTATTTTTAAATTCAACCCAGATATCAGTGGGTAGAGACTCTGTTAATTTGGATTCTAGGGTGCTCTGGGCCCTTGACAATTTCTTGACAGACTCATGACAATTCTTTATTTCTAAGTTAATAATTTTGCTTTTTAATCTGCTTATGAAATTGTTAATTCTGTGTGTGTTCCTCCCATTCTCTGTAATTATTAAACTTTCTACATTTTTTAAGTTATTTGTTATGTGTACTGGTGTCCTTTCGAAAGAGCTTCCAACATTGTACTGTTTCATGGGTGCCTTTCTCTTGCGATGCGGTCCATTACTCGTAGCACAAGTCGTACATTTCTTACACCAGTCCTTCACATCATCGGAGCTGTACATCCAATAAAACCTCTCACGGACTCGCTGGAGGGTTTTCTTCACTCCCAGATGACCTCCCGATGGACTGTCGTGTAACTTCTTCAGTACTTCAGCTACTCTTGTTCTCATGATAACTAGCTGTTTCCTCATCTCGGAACCATCATCGTTTTCAAGGACTCTTTTCAACTCAAAAAACAATATGACAATAAAGAAAATATTTTTGAGTTTTTCATTGATTCATGTTTAAAAGAATTTATTATAAAAATTTACAACTATTCCAAAATTCGCTATAGATTTTATGTAAGTATTTATTATTTCATTTAATTCTTAATAATGATAACATTGACCAATTATTTATAGCCCTTGATAATGAATAAAAGATATTTGAAAGCTCGGGAATAAATATCTGAAAGAATTTACTCTGGAGTCTTATTGCCACATCCCCACAAAAATATCCATTAAAAATAAGTTGGCAAATATCTTTCTTCAAATTAAATATATATATATATATATATATATATATATATATATATATAAAGAAGATGTAGGAATATCGCGTGATATGTTAACAACAACAACAAAGAGATTCATGGGTAATTCACGGTTACCACTCTATTTCAGTAGCCCTTTATTTTGCGTGAATTACCCATGAATCTCTTTGTTGTTATATATATATATATATATATATATATATATATATATATATATATATAGTTTATTTTGTATTCTTGGGATTAAAGACCATTTTTAAAGACATTTAACTAGTCGTTAATACATTTTTATTTAACGTTTCGGTCTTTCCATGACCTTCATCAGAAATAAAATTTTTGTTAAAACTAAAAGAAATGGTACAAGTTACAAAAAGAATCTTAACCCATTAACGCCCAAATTATTTTTTTGTCGAAATTTTCTGGAAAAACTGAATTTTCTGCTTCTATTGGGCAAATTTAACTTAGAAAAAATAGATCGCTGGGCGAATAATCTCATACGAATATCTTTATTTAAATATTTTATTCAGTTCCAACATTTAATTTTTACGATGAAACTTGCTAAAACAGGTAGTACAAAGGGTTACATTACATTTTTTACAATAGGTTAAAGGTCGACTTTTGCATGAAATGTATTGGCATCGTCTTTGGTTAGATCGTTTTTCCAGAAAATGTCCCTTTTCGTCAAGTCTTATCCCATCTGGCACCTGTGTTCTCGACGTTGATGGAAAACTAAGTGGTCTACCTTTTAAAATGCTTCGTCCATGTCCAAGCTTGAGATAGGTTACAGCAATTTCACGTCGAAAATCTTTCAATGATATTGATTTCTTGCCATTGATTCGTCTATACAATAGGAACGCATTTATAATAGCCATGTCAATGGTTCTCGTAAATAAACACCAGTGCTACTTTTTGCCTCTAATTGCAATAGAATGTTTTTCTAAAAGCCACTCCCCCCATACACTGATCATAGTTATGGATCAGTCGAGGTTGGGGAACTAACATACGTGTTTTCTGTTTTCCATTCCATCGTGCTACTGTAGCAAATGGCCATTGAAATACACTTATTGTCGTTCCACTTGACCAGTAAAATTTCGTTTTGGGTATCAAAGCTATAGTCATATGATCCACGATTTTGTTTTTCCAAATCCTTTGTTGCCTCAACTGTACACTGTGCTGTTCGATTTTCTCTAATTGTACCTGTAGCTCTAAACTTTAGTTCCTTCAGCTTGCAAAATAAGGCATGGCTACTGAAAAAATTGTCAAAATATACACAGTAGCTTTTCGGATTTTCCACTAGCAATAGCATTTCTAAAACTACTCTGGTACCTAATGGTTCTGTTTTTTTATTTGCTTCTTTTCCAGCGTAGAGTGAAAGAGAAAAACAGTAGCCGTCTTCACCACACATTGCCCAAAACTTATAACCAAAGCGAATTGGCTTTGATTTGATAAATTGCTTTAGCGAATGCCGACCATAATACCTTACAATCATTTCGTCGATTGAAAAACTCCAAATTAGAGAAAATTTTTGTTCACCTTTTCGAACAATGGTCTCAGTTTGAACACTTTGTCGCTTTTGTTGTCTTTAGCCATTGTGTTATCGACAAAATGAATACTTGATTTTATTTGAAGATAGGCATTTCTACTAAAAGCATTACAATGGATTGACCTAGATCTTCTTCATCGGACCAATAATCCCTTTCGGATGGCAATGTTTGATAGCCACTGAATACGAGAAAACCAATAAATATTTTGATATCATCTTTAGTGATCATAAACCCGTGGCGAGTTACAGCATACCTGGTAGTTTCTTCGGTGATCATGTCTAATATGTCGTCATCAAAAAATTGTTGAAATAAGTCTACAGGAGTCATCTTATTCAAAGAAGTTTTTAGATTATTCTCTGCTTAGAGAAATTCTTCTTCCGGGGCTCCGACAGTATACTTTGGTTTTGTCTTTGTCCAGTCTGTCTGCAATTTTTTGATCTTGGGTTTCTTTTTATTGGAAACAAAACTTATTGACGGCAAATTATTTTCTTCAGTGTCTTCTTCACTGTCGTCTTCGGGATCCTTGGGCTGTATTTCTACGTAGCCGGCCACATCTGTTACAGCAGGGATACCCGTTTCTTCATCATCAAGTAATTCTTCATCAGTGAGCTCTTCTACTTCGGGTGGCAATGCCGATATGTCGCCTTCTATTTCCTCTGAATAAAAGTACTCAACAGCGTCTTCTAAATTCTTAAATGTTTTATTTTTATTCATTTTCAATGCTAAAAAAAGTGTTTCGTCAAAAATGGGAAATATTATCCTTACAAAAATCACAGTAATTGTTCCGCGATTTAATAAATTTATTATAAATTATTATAATTCGGTGTGTTTTATACCTCTACTATTGTTACAATTTCATTATTGATAATCGATGAAAACTGTATGTTATATACCCTGGATCGCCCAGCCATCTATTTATAGATCGCTATTTAAAACCACGTGACAAAAAGAATACAATCAAATACTGCTCATATTTCATAAATATTTAGTAAAAGTAAACATTTCTAAACATATATTTAAAATAGGGTTCACTTACCTAATCGTTTTTCATATATACTCCAGAATATCTTTTAAAAAACACTCGATGAAAAAAATGTCTTTTATAAGTTGTAAATAAACCAACTATTAGGGGTCGTAAAACCAAACTAAACACTTAACCTATATTATTTTACACCAAAGTAAGGGTAGAGGCACAGTTTAAGCTGTGGTAGAGGTGGGAACAACTTGGATTGCTTTAACGTCATCTTTCAAAAGCGGTACTTTGTGTGGTGATCTATAAATAGATCGCTGGACGCTAATGGGTTAATAGCAAAACAAATAAATCTTACCTTCGACAAAACGTTCATTTGATTATTCAATATATTTTATAGATGTTTAGGACGTATCACATAACAGAATATAACTCACACACAAACAAAACGATCATTTTAAAAATATGACAGTCATTGATGAAAATTTGTATTGGAATATACGAGTATTTGTTCTATACAATGACTGTCATATTTTTAAAATGTTCGTTTTGTTTGTGTGTGAGTTATATTCTGTTATGTGATACGTCCTAAACATCTATAAAATATATTGAATCATCAAATGAACGTTCTATCGAAGGTAAGATTTATTTGTTTTGCTATTAAGATTCTTTTTGTAACTTATACCATTTCTTTTAGTTCTAACAAAAATTTTATTTCTGATGAAGGTCATGGAAAGACCGAAAAGTTAAATAAAAATGTATTAACTACTAGTTAAATGTCTTTAAAAATGGTCTTCAATCCCAAGAATACAAAATAAACAATATATAATTAAATAAAAAAGACCAAGAACCAAAAAAAGCGAAACTATGTATATATATATATATATATATACATTATTTTGGATTTTTCTGTTGGGTATAGGTAACGAAACCTATACCCAACAGAAGAATCCAAAATAATAAATATATAGAATGGTTTAAGAATTGCTACAAATATATATATATATATATATATATATATATATATATATATATATATATATGTTTGTTGAAAAATGATTTTACGACGTTAATCTCGTGCAAGTTTTGTGTTTTTATTATTATATTATACTATAACAGCTTCAATGTTGTTAATATTGTTGCTAATTTGAATGTCAATTTTCCCTAACTGATGCCATGTGATGAGTTCTTCAATCTTATGTTTTACATAAAGGAAAATAATTTCACATTGGAAGTAAGTACACTTTCGTCTCTTTATTGATGGAGTTGAGAATAATCCCATTTTTTCCTCTATTTGTAGCGTCCCTGATGATGAAAACGAACGTTTTCGAAAGCTTGGATAAAAACCAATAAAGAATTCTCTTTTCCCCTGTTGCTGCTTTCCCCAATATTTCTGAGTTTTATTCCTAACAGGTCAACAAAGACTAGCGTTTTATATATATATATATATATATATATATATATATATATATATAACAAAGAAGATGAAGGAATATCGCGTGATATGTTAAAAACAACAACAAAGAGATTCATGGGTAATTCAGTAGCCCTTATTTTGCGTGAATTACCCATGAATCTCTTTGTTGTTGTATATATATATATATATATATATATATATATATTGGTGCCTTTTTCACTAGAAAATTCTGGATTGCGGCTTACACAAAAACAATTGGCTCTGGCATTTTCTAGATAAGACTGGTCACAAAAACAATGTCTAGATAATGTCTAGATAAGATAGTCACAATCGTAAGAAGTTATAAAAAAAACCTGCGTATCCGCCATAATTTTAACTTTCATACCTGGCTTAGACAGAGTCGGATTTAGGGACTATACCAGTGTGCTGTTTCGTAACATTACTATAGTTCATGTTGTCTTGGCAGTCACCAGATTTGTAATTTGATGTCCACCGTAAATATGCATTAGGAATGAATCCTTCTTAGCTATCAACATTTACAATTATTAGACAGGATCCTTTCCCTGTTAATTTCATTAATCCTGAAGAACTGTTATCATTCCATCCTTTTTGATGAGTATGACTGGAATGAATATAAGTTTCGCCCATATATACTATGGGCCTATTTTCTTCTCTATAACTGCCGAAGGTGTCTGATTAAGTGGCGCTCAACTAAAATTTTTCAGTCGTTCTTAACATTTTTATAGCAAAATCAAAAGTTATGATTATGTTTTCTTAGCTGATACTGTTTATCATAATATTCTATGTAGATTTTTTTAGAGTTGGTGCAGTTTTCTCCGTTATGTGATAATTTCAAATTGAGTTTCTCAGTTGACATTTATCCAGGCTGTCTAATGCAATTTTTTTTCTATTAGGCCTTTTCTTTTATAATGTTGAAAACAATGAAATTTCTTTGTCCTCCACCATTTTACTTTCTTTACATACGCGAAGTACAGTGGATCGGCTGATGTCTAAAGTAGCTACAACATGTTAAATAACCTGAAATATAAACAAAGGAGATAGTAATGAATTCACACTACGACGTTCAAAATTCCATGTTTTTTAACTAAATTATCTTTTTTGAACAGATATCAAAAGCTACAAAAAAGATTACACAAGGGCATTTAACTGGTAGGATCATAATTTTTTTAAATGCCAAAGCAATAACTCTACATGCAAAATAAATTGCAAAATGTAATAAATTATTTTTAATATCTTTTTGTCTTCCAAATATACAAATTGCACAGTAAAATACTTTTAAGATTAACTGCCATTTGAAAAGAGAAAAAAAAATAATTTACTGCAATCCTGATTTAAATTAATGTAGATGTAGTCCAATAATCTAAGGCATTCTCTATGTGTCTTCCGCGGAACCCTAGAGTTCCGCGATTCCCCCGTAGGGGTTCCGCAAGAATTCGGAAAAAAACATCAAAATACCTCTCTCTGGTCCAACTTAGTCGCCACCCACAACAGTACAATATTACTATGCCTTCACCGCCGCTATCTACTTGTACACGCTCACAAATTCGAAATTGTTTACACCGCATTTTTTGTATTTCTATTTTTATTTCGGCTTTTTATTTATCAAAGGCGCCAACTCGAGTATTTTTGAGAATGTTCGAGATCGAGGTTAGGACCACAGTTAACCCACAGATAGATGAGACTGATTGTGGCGCCATCTAAAGAGCCTGTCGACTAAACAACTGAGTGATGTTAAAAAGATTTCTGTAATTTTACGTTTTGGCGGTATATTCAAATTTACTGTATTTTAATTATATTATTTCAAAATAACCATTTATAGTCCATTATTTGACATTCCATCCAATTTAACTACATTAACTCAATAATGATTAGATGTTGAGTTAAATTAAATGAAATATCAAATGATGGACCATAAATGGTTAATTAAATTGGAAAAAATGAAACAGTAAATCATATAATCAGTTTATTTATGTTGGTATAAAAACACACAACAAATAATTTCTTTCACAAAGTACTTTTCTCAACAAACAGAATAACAATACATACACTATAAAGTAGAAAAAATGCAATACTTAAAAAATAATTTGAGTAACATACATTCTAGATTGGAGTATCATTAGATTCTTAAATGATGTTAAGTCAAGATAAATGTAGAAAATTATTTATGATAAGTTTTTATTAATTTATTTATTTATTATTATACTCCAAAAACACAGAGCTGGACAAACTACTGGAGTATAACTGCTACTTACTTAATCAAAAAAAAAGTGTTAGCAATGAGTAGTTAACTACTATTTTTGGCAACTTTCTGTGAAAGAAAACATTTGAGTATAATTACTGTGAATGTTAGAACAAAAGTAATTAAAACACTTTTAAAGGAAAATTTGTTAAATACTGCCCAGCTCTGTAGTTGCAAGGTGCCAAGTAATTACATATAAGAGTGTACAAAATTTAAAATAATATATCTAACATTTCATTTTCACTTAAAATACATCTTTATTTCTTTACTGGAAGTATTAAATAGGTTTATATCACAAGCTTAAACCTAGTATATTACATATTTGTATATTTCTACATTCAAAAGCATTCCGTTCTTATGAAACCATCGCATAAGGCAGTTTAAGTTACTCTGCAGCTCCTGGCAGTCTATGATTGTTAAAATGTTTCTTAGGGGCTCTTAAAAATCCCACTGTCTCGTGGAAGTCCTTTCTCGTTTCTGGTTGAGGTTCTACAAGTAAACACACAAAATAACAACAATAAATAAGTAAATACACAAATATATTTGAAAATTTATATCAAGAAAAGAAAACAAAATGCGCTTACTGTTGAAATAATAAGTTTACACATGTTTTTGTACTATGCCAAAAAAATATCAAAAAATGTTTGAATGTTTAAATTTTTTTGGTTTTTTTGAATTCCTTCTTTTGGAGTTTTCGATTTTTTTAAGAAATTCTTGATTTTCTTTGGTTTTAACTATTTTTTGATTTATTGTTTTTTTATTTTTTGTCTTTATTGGATTTTTGGTTACCTGTAGACCAAATATTTAGACGTAATGCCTCAACAAAAGTTAATACTCACTTCCATTTCCCATAAATTGTCATACCATGGGCTATATATGAAAATCGACAAGGGGTCAATACCTTCCATCCCATAGCTGGTGGAGGGAATAGCTATAACATAAAATAAAACCCAGATTATTATTTTTTCAATGGGTACATTTTAAAATGGAATTGTCTGAGTATGATTAACATACTAGATATAAATTGAGTTAATGAAAAGACGAGTACTGAATGTGTCATTTTATTAAAATTCCATCTAAGCGCTTTCATCCATAAGGCCATTCTCAAAGCTGTCGATAAGAGAAAAACATACAACAGGTGTCAAAATACATCAAACCCTGTAACTGCTACATACAATGAAATAAAATGTTTGATGTTACATCATTACTTAAGTAAAATATGTTAAAATTACCCTATAAAGAGGATGTACAATTGTAATTCACATAACGAAACGTCTAATTTGAGATTATCAACTAAATCATATGTGTGTACACTCTCTTTATAGGGTAATTTTAACAAATTTTACTTAAAAAATGATGTAACCTCAAACATTTTATTTCATTGTATGTAGCAGTACAGGGTTTGATGTTTTTTGACACCTATTGTATGTTTTTTTCTTGATGACAGCTTTGAGAATGGCCTAATGGTTGAAAGCGCTTATCTGGAATTTTAATAAAATTACACACTCAGTACTCGTCTTTTCATTCACTCAATTTACATTTTAAAATGTCCAGAATGATAGCATGCTATATTGAATACAATAAAACTTACCATCAATTTTTGTTAATTTCCACTCATATGGGAAGGCAAATCAAACTGTATTAATAACATCAATTCGTCTTTCTCAAATCTAAAGAAACACTGTTTTTGAAAATGAAGGGAACATATCCTCCATCGTTTCCTCGTCGACAAATTTAATGATTTATTACCACCGTGTTTCAGCCATATTAATTTTATCTTCCTGGGTTGGAGGAACAAAACTGTAAAAAAGAATATTTACTTTAGTAATGCAACAATTTTCAGTTTAGCTAATGCAAAAAACAACCATGATCTCTAAAGTTGTCTATTAAATTAGTAAAAATTCTGTGTTTTAGAAGAATAAAGAGAATGGTTGTTAATTGAGAAAGAAAAAATGCTCAAATTTTTTTAATAAAACTTACCGATTACACAACTTATTAGACTCCTTCAGAATACACTTTGACATTGTCTTTTCAATTAATAACAATAAAGCAACAAAACAACAGATAAATATTACACTATAGCAATTAAAAAATACCGAAACCTTATAATAACCTCAACCCTTAAACTAAGAAACGATAACAGTATAACAGAACTAACACATAAAGCGCAATATGACATCGCGCATACGCAGTAATAAAAATCAATAAAATTTGATTACTAACGACGTTACAGTTTTCGTTAATTTTTTGGAATTATCTACCGATCTTAGTTACTCGACAGGCTCTTAGATGGACGGTCTGCAGTGTCCCTAGCCTGGTTAGGACTATAAAAGTGACGATCGCGTGGCCCTAACACTCATCAGTCGACGATTAGCGTTCGGAGCGATAAGTACCTAACTACTTACAAGCTATTTAGCGAATTGCGAATTTTAAACGAAGTGTTTAGGTATTGTTCTACTGCTGTATTCTGATTGTATCAGTTTTGTACATTTCTTCTTTGGACTAAACTCTTCTACGCAGCCGCAGCTGTACCCGCCTTATATTTTAGATTATTATTATTGTTATTCTTAACGCCGACCACCGTACAACATCACAAACCCCCTAAGGCGCGTCACCACAACACTTCATCAAATTTCAACAAACCACCCAATTCCATACACTTTTGAATAATGTCTCCTATACACTTTTTCCACTAAAATTCCAAAAAACCAATCAAATCACAAATCTTCAATATTCCACAATATTTTACTCTTAAAACATCGGAGACATCTCAAATTCAGTAATAACACCCATTTTTCATTAAATAATTTCTGACACCTAGCCAGCTCAACGCATATATATGTATCGGCAGCGATACATGTTTCGTCTTCCACCAGAACGCCCCCATACTAGACACTTTTTGTCATACCTTTCTGCACACTTCGGAGCTTCGCCGCTTCCAAACATAAACCCCCGATACACCCCAACATAAAACATTCCTCCAGTTATTTTCTAGCTAAAAGCCCGATCAAATTCTCTCAAATCCATACACAAATTTTTCTTAGTCACTTTTTCAAAAAAAATTTCCAGACACTTTTTCAAACCCCAACTTCAACAACCACCAATTCACGTTTCTCGGCCACGACGCACAAAAAAACATCCAATACACCCCCAACGCAGCCCTGAAGAGGAAAACTATCCTACACCAGGGCATCAACAAGAAAAACAACAATTTCACCCACAATCAACTTTTAAACGAAGTGTTTAGGTATTATTCTACTGCTATATTCTGATTGTATCAGTTACATTTCTTCTTTGGAGTAAACTCTTCTACGCAGTAACATTATTAATCAAGAAGAATGGAACGTTGGCTTAAAGGCGTTAAACGTGTTGCAACAACATCTTCTAACGCTGCCGAATGTTCAAAAGCAGTACTCGCGGAGTATACAGCAATTGCCGATCCAGACGATGATGCAACGACGTCAAGATCCACGGTTTCAAAGACGAAAAAAAGAATTATGATGAATCATATATCAGTTACGGATTTGTTGATTCCATCGGTTCACCTCTCTGCATGTTATGTAGTAAACTGCTTCCTAATAGTTCCATGGCACCTGCCAAGTTGCGCCGACATTTGGAAACTGTACACCCCGAGTGTAAAGACAAGAATAAATAATTTTTTGTACGTAAAAAAGAAGAATTATTGGAAAGTCAAAAAACTATGATGCTTGTAACCTCAACTATCAATGAAAAGGCCACGGGGGCATCATATTTAGTTAGCTATCGCATTGCACAAGCAGGTGAAGCACACACTATCGCTGAGAATTTAATAAATCCGCGAAGGCGTTGTGTGTTGTATGTAGTGTTCGGCGCAAATTTAGCAAAATTCAGCATAAATATATACGTCGTGCGTCGTGTGTCTGGGATCCACACGTGCGTTGAAAGTTAAGAATTTTAGTTTGTTGTGGTGCCCAAGTTAATACGTCGCACATACGTTAATAAAATGAATCTGAATAAAGAAGATGTAATTATTCTCATTCAGGAGTATCAATAGCGCAGAATTTTGTAGGCTGCATTTTATTAAAAACAAAAAAAACCGATGCCTGGAGCGAAATCGCGGAGTGCCTACATATAGATGTTGAAGACGCAAAAAAAGATATCAAGCCATCAAGGCTCTTTTAGAAGGGAAAAGGCGAAAGGTAGGAAAACTTTGAGAACCGGCAAAGGTAAATTACTTTGAAAATATAATTGCAATGAATAGAGTAAGTAATTGATCAGTTTTTGTAGGTGCGAAGGACCCAAATCCGACTGGTTTGCTTTTAACAGCTTTGGGTTTCTTATGGATAAAGATGATCCAAGAGAAACCGTTACTTCGGAAGACTGGAAAGAAGTGAGTAAAAAGCTTTATAATATAAAAGGTTTATTCATAAAGAATTAAGTTTGTCATCTCTTTTATATTTGTTTTATATTACTTTTGTAATTTTCTCACAAAATTAAAATTAAAGTAGAAAAATTCGAATATAATGCACCCTATTTCTAATTTAAGCATATTTATTTTGCCATGAAACAGAACCTATAGTAGTAAAATACTCGGCAATCTCCTTTCGAATATTTTATGCATTAAAAGTCGCTCTGCGTGGAATGTTTCATAAGCTTGTCAAGCAATTGTCACCGTATAATTGTCTCCAGCTTCCTTGAATCAAACATTCGTTCTCTTCCGAATCTACAGAGCCCGGTGGAATATAAATATTTTGATAAGTCTTACTGTTTCTTAAAAGGTTATGCTGATAACTTACTGCTATAACCACCACTTGTGCTTTATTTGGGCTCCAAGAGAAGGGATTTTCTCAACACTCTATACACTGATGAAATCATTCCAAAAACATTTTCAACCACTCCTCTGGCTCTACTAAGTCTACAATTGAATATTATTTCAACTGATCCTTTTGGATGTGCTCCTGAATATGGTTTCATGATTCGTTCTGTAAGTGAAAATGCGTCATCAGCTATGAATACATAAGGCGTATCATTCTGCCATCCGGGAAGAGCTTTTGCTGGCGGCAACTTTAGTAGATGAGCTGCGATTCTCCGATGAAGTTCACAATTTTGGAAAACTCCACCATCAGAAATTCTCCCCTGACAGCCGATATCAAAAAATATTACATTTGAATTTGCATCGACCAGTGCTAATAATACTATACTAAAAAAACCTTTGTAGTTATAGTATTCACTTCCGCTGTTTATTGGTGCTTGAAGATTTATGTGTTTTCCGTCCATGGAACCTACACATTGTCTCAAAACCTGGCGCAATAGTCAACCATTCTTCTTGGGCGTTGGGCATTTGCAATCAAAATTTTTATTCTATAAAGTCTTTAAATACTGTATTACGACAACTGCTATTTAATCTATGTTTTACGTTCCAGGACGAAACAGTTGAATTGATTGAAGAATTTGGCGAAGACAAAATATCAATTAACAAAAGCATTGAATCTGAAGAGCTTCAGGATAATGAAAATAATATCCAATCACCAGAGTGCGCTGCAAAAAAGAACAAAACGGGTTGTCAATATTCAGGAAAACGTAGACCCTTCGGCATTCCGGAAACCTTCCACTCCTAAAAACAGAAAAAAGAAGATCCTCGAATTGAACAAGCTTTCCAGTTGTTGCAACAACCGATACCAGAAGAAAATTCTTCAAGTATTTATGCAAAGTATTTGGCCAGTCAACTTAAAAAATTAGTGCAGTAACACAAGCTGTTTTGAAGCATAAAATAAATGAATTAATTTTTGATGCTGAAATGGAAAAATATGATGTACAAAGAGTGGAAAATCCTTATGCTGCAAGTGCTCTGTCTCAACCGTGTTCTGACTCAACTAGTTTTTATTCGACAGCTTTCGCTTCACGTCCCACATCAACTGGCTTTGGTTCACCTGCATCCACTACTCCAGTGAGAGAGATTTTAAGGCTCAATAATGAGGCGCTAGAAAACTCATTGTCAATAGACAGTCAAGTTTCAACAGATAAAGTAGCTGTAGAATTAACAGAATTTGTTTATTTGACTGAAAAATTTTTGCTCTAGTAAAAATCCAATGAAATCAGTTAATTTGAGGTCATTTGATTGAACACAACTAATCAGAACAAAATTATACGGAAAACAGATCCCATGGGCTGTTTTCACTCTATGGATACAATTTGATTATTTATTTCTATTTTGACGTTTGAAATATTTAATATTTCAAAATGTCATAATACTGACGAGAATATTAATGAAATTATAGAAGCTCTGTACTTCTTTTCTATAATTAGCAAACAATTTTCTATCCGAATAACCCTTGAACATTCATAAATGCTCAAACATTTTATAACAACTTTCTCAAGCTTGTTGCTTATAGGCAACAGACCTCCGCCTGCGGCGTCGGTTTGTTTCCAAGCAACAAGCTTTCGAAATCTGTTATAAAATTTTTTCGAACAATGATCAATGTCCTTGGATTATTACTACTGATTATTTCACTCAATACAAAATATGCGCCTTCGATTGGTTTAAATATGAGGATTGATATCTGAAAACACCATGTTTTCGATTTTGTATTTCGGCACCTGATTGGATACATCCAATTTTCCTATCTGTGTGTTTCGCGTTGACATTAGTTGTTTTATTCGATATTAAAAATCTAGTGACTGACAGAAGATGTCAAATTAATAATGAAACGTCAGAATTATTGTATCAAGAATGAATTCTAAAAACCGTTTTGGTCTGTTTGATCTAGAAGAGATTCAAAAGAAAGTAAAAGAAC
Source organism: Galeruca laticollis (assembly GCA_963921935.1). Classification (NCBI taxonomy): domain Eukaryota; kingdom Metazoa; phylum Arthropoda; class Insecta; order Coleoptera; family Chrysomelidae; genus Galeruca; species Galeruca laticollis. Next base: position 102,427,981 of record OY998180.1, on the reverse strand, counting down.
AAATACCGCAAAATACCGTACGATCTAAAAAGTACGTGTGGAAACAATTCATGGAATTTTGCAACGAACGTCATCATAGCCCAATTTTAATTGTTTTCGTGAAATAATCTTGACAAATACAACTCGTGTAATTAAGTCAAGGCCCCAACGTTCGATGGAAACATGTCTTGGACCAATTATGTGAAACAGTTTGAAGCACCCGCTAAAGTGAATAATTGGTCCGATAAGGAGAAGCAGTGAACCTAACTATAGCGCTTCGGGGAGATGCCTTGGATTTACTTCAGACCGCTTGAAGAAACGGATGATTTCGAGCAGCTGAAGAAGAGGTTGGACATGCGATATGGTCACGAACATCTAGAACATTTGTACCAATCCCAGCCGAAGAACCGAAGGCAGAAACGTGACGAAGCACTTCAAGTATATGAAGTGGATATTGCCCGACTCGTTCGATTTGCTTATCCATCAGCAGCAGAGAACATGATGGAATGTCTGGGCATACAGGAGTTTATTGATGGCTTACGTGACCCCGATATGCAGAGGACGCTTCGCTTAGCCCATCCCACAACATTAGTTGACGCATTGACAGCTGCTCTTGAATATGAAGCAGCAACGAAGGCTTCGGGTTACAATAAAGTTAGGACCATCCAAGAAGAAGGCGACGAGGACAAGTTTCACCAGATTCCAGCCCCTGGCAAGACACTGAAACTGAAACATAACTCGCGGTACGTCTCCTACGTTGTAACTAAAAATGAATTCCAAGATCGATCTACCTACCACGATGTGTGGGAAGCACTTCGAAACCTACGAGACCATGTGTTGGAATCCAGCGTGAAGAAACTGGCTATGCCTAAGATAGCGAGTAACCAGTTGGATTGGCGAATCATCAGGAACATGGTAGAGATTATCTTTCAAAATACCGGTGTCAAGATATTAATTTGCAGCTACAACCCCCGTTATCAGTATCCGATGAAGACGGTGCCCTGCTATTTCCATAAGATCGGAAAGTGTAGAAATGGGGCCAGTTGCCGATTCAAACATCCAGTCTCGGCTACACAAAAGTTCCGGGAGGAACTTCCATTTAAGGAGGGAGTAATGTTACGAAACAGCACACTTGTATAGTCCTTAAATCCGACTCTGTCTAAGCCAGGTTTGAAAGATAAAATTATGACCGATACACAGGGTTTTTTTTATAACTTCTTACGATTGTGACTATCTTATCTAGACATTGTTTTTGTGACCAGTCTTGTCTAGAAAATGCCAGAAAGCCAATTGTTTTTGAGTAAGCCGCAATCTAGAATTATCTAGTGAAAAAGGCACTAATATATAAGGGACCGACCAGAAAGAGTGAGTTTAGTTGATAAAGTGATCTCGACAAAAAAACAAGAATACAACGAAATAGCTAACACTAAAGTGTTGATATAAATTAGATTTAAGTGAATAGTTAAGTATTAGTGAGTAGTTTAGTGTTTAAATAAATTCGTAAGTAGCTATACCGTATGTTTAAAATTTATCCCACCCATTTACTGTTTAAATAAATTAGAAAAACACTACAATATATATATATATATATATATATATATATATATAATAATAATAATAATAATAATAATAATAATAATAATAAAAATTATACTAAATCAACATTAGTGTTGGAAGTTTATTGTTCATTATCCACTTACGTTGGAAAGAGGAAAGATAACTTCCTCCCTTACCGCTTCTTCTTTAATAAATTTTAGAATAATAATGACCAGTTCCCTGCTTTGACAACTCAGAACTTTATTTCCAACTTTACACAGCACGTTTTCTACGCCACGCTAGTGGAATATTTGTGAAGTGATCAGCTGGGAACACAGACATCGAATGAGCTCATCTGTAGGCGCTTGGACTAGTGCGAACCCAACTTTCGAGTCTCTAGCTAGATTTGTCGACCTGGAGATGAAGGAGCTCATTTAAGTTGCCCTCCTCCCCCAATAGATATTTTCAACAAAAACATATATGGTCGTAATGCGCTCCTAATGCACCAATATGCTCCATGAATGATTTTGTTCGCACCACATTCTTCCAGAGACTACAGGTATTTGTTTATAGGAAGGGGGGGGCAAATAAACGCTGCCCCCCTCCAATCGGCATTTTCAAATTTTGTAGTTTGCACCATCAAGCGCTTGTAATGCGCCATAATGCTACATCAAAAAAATCCTTCACACACCTCCCCTCAGTTAGTAGTCTCGCATTATTCAGAGTAAAGTTGCCCCCTCCCCCCAATGATGATTTGTAAAAAAAATATACTGCAGCCGAATATACTTCTAATGCACTCTTGTGCATCTCCAAGAAAAACAAAATCCCCCCTCCCGATACTTCGTTAAACCTCTATATATGAAGTAAAGTTGCACCACTAACAAAAACAAAATCCCCCCTTCCCTTACTTAGTTCAACCTCATAATTTAAAGTAAAGTTGGGCCCCCAATGACAATTTCGGAAAAAAATATATGGCAGCAGCATCCACATCTTATGCACTATTATGCACCACCAACAGACACAGAATCACCCCTCTACCTAGTTATTTAAACCTCATTCTATAAAGTTGGCTCCCTTAATGACAATTTCCAAAAAAAGTATAGGTTAGTGGAGTCCACTCCTAATGCATTCTTATGCTGTGCCTACGAAAACAAAATATTTTTGGTATATAAAAGAAATATATATTAATTTTTTATTGAAACAAATTCTCCAAAAATAAGTAACAAAAACAAAAACCCTTCTTCCACAAGTTAGTTAAAGCTAATTATTCACAGAGCAGGTTGCCTCCTACCCTCCCCCAATGACAATTTCTGAAAAAAATACATGGAGCCAAATCAGGTTGAAAATTGGAAAAATGTGGCATCTAAGAAGAGAAAACAGACAAGCTACTTGGAACCAGTAGCAGAGTTTTTATCGACCGACTTGTCGAACAAAAAAGTGCTAGCGGTTTGGACTAATGCGAAACGGCAACCTAGATGGCATCAAACCTATAAAAACCAATAGAAGCTATGTTACACTATCCAGCACTTGTGGATTTGATTGGGTAGTTGAAATACTCGCCAGCAGTTTCTGCGTTAGTTAATCTTTTAAAGATTTGTTAACCTCATTTGCCATAAATAAAAGCGAATTGGCAGCAATTGTATGTATGTACTATAGTGAACGATGGTGTAAATACAAAATTTACAGGCTTCGAGATGAGTTATATTATAAAGTTTTTGTATATAATGAAAAACCAAAATATATTATCTCAGTTGCGTACAAATTCAGATGTCAAATATTTTGATTAAAATAGTGGACGTAGCTACTGTTACGAATGTGGACATGAAAAGATAGAACCTGCTCCATTTTTGGACGTGGAATTGCAGAACATTTATAATTTGGAGGCGCAGATTAAATAATAAATTTTAAGCCGAACTACTTTTTCCAATGTCGCAGTAATGAGGGGTATTTATGAAATAGTTTCTATTTAAATCCAGTTTTCTTTTTTGTGGAACTGATATGAACAAGCACTAAAATGTGTGAGATCAAGTGCACAATGGAGGAAATACCAAAAAAAATTCACGTGGGTGACGTTCAATACATTTGAGGGGTTGTGTTGCATACAGAGAACCCGATTTAGCTCGTGATCACTTCGTTGCCTTCGCACATAGGCCCAACAATATGCGGGAAATGATAATGATAGATAGTTATAATAAAAGCGAAAAATGCTCACCGTATCAAGAAGTAAAAATACAAGTAATTTTATATAGCATTTAAATTTAGTCGCATATTAAGTTACGTCACTACCTGTTATATATTTTCCACAAGGTTGCAAATGTAAAATTTGAAAAATCCTATTTTTCAAATGTATGTAGTTCAATAGGCAAAAAATAAAGTTTTGCAGAAAGTTCTTAAATAAGATGTAGAGTCTATGTTCTGTGGTTTAGTTTATGAGAACCAATTTGTGGCTTTTATTATGCGTAGAAAATTTAGGGTCCATTATCTAACATGTAAAATTGCATAAACAAAATTTCTCCGGAGTTATTGTCCTGTTAATAATTTTTACTGCTTCTAATAATTTCGTTTATACTTATTTAGTTTTAGAGATATTCATTTTTTTCTTCGTTCATGGTCAGCAGCTACACTTTATCGTAGAACATTTTTTTCTTAGACTTTAATGCTTTATTAGTGCCTCTCAATGATATAAAAAATGCTTTGAAGGCTTTAGTGAAAATTTATCATCAAGGACAAGATCTTTAGTATTTCGGTAGTGCTTTTTACTGCTTCTCATTGTGTCTCCTGTATTGCTTTCTTCAAATTATCGCCATTATTTTAAGCTCGTTAACTGAACGTGAAGCTCTCTAAAATTAAGAAATCTTACATATCAACCGATGACTTCACGGACCGCCAAATTTAATTTGCTAAATTATTTTTGAACTATCGGATCAGCGATTTACCCTCCGACTGATGTAGATAACCTGTAGTAAATACTTTAAGTGTAAATAGATGATATTTTTTCAAAATGTTACTTATTTTTGGAGAATTTATTTCAATAAAAAGGTTTTAACTATTTCTTATTTCTTTTATATACTTGTTTGTTTGTTTATTCCTCCCATTGGCAACTTCAGGTACGGCGTCATTGGGAACTGCGAGAACAATATACATATACAAGCACATACAACATGAGATGGCACCAGCATGATTTACAAGATATACTTAGGCGTTGTTTCACTGGTCAACAGTGGTTTTGGTGCTGGGGAATATTTACCTGTTTTTGTATAAATTTGATGCCCTGATCCCAAATCTGTTGTTTAGTTTTTGCCTAGGAGCTCAAATTTTTGAAATACTATATTTTAGTGAAAACCCCATAATTCACCACTTTATTAATTTACAAATACAAAACAAAAATGTGTGTCATTATTATATATTACTCAAAATTATAAAAAATTGGTATATTTTTGTACAAAAATACAAATAAAAGGCATTATTAAAATTAGCAGTCACTCATGCACACTTTGAAAGCTTCGTTTTCGTGAAACTCTTGAGTGCATATTTTGGGAACAGTCTCTTTTTAAATTCCAGGAGTAATATGCCATCATGTTTGTGTTCCAACGCCCTTGGTAACGGTCCTCCATAGTCTTAATATCTTGGTGAAACCTTTCACCCTGTTCCTCACTGAAGTATCCCAAATTTTCTGGAAACCGGTCCAAGGGACTATGCAAATAATGTAATTTTACGCTCATCTTGCACCCAAGGGATCTGAAATTGTCGAGCATCTCGTTGACCACTTGATTGTAGTTGTCAGCCTTGCGATTCCCCAGAAAATTTTTAACAACAGAAACAAATGAGGTCCAAGCTTTCCGTTCGAACTCATTCATGAATGTTACAAATGCAGGGTCCTTTATAAGTTTCCGTATTTGTGGGTCGTCGAATATTCCTGCTTTAAGATTTTCTGAACTTAACTGGGGCATTTTTTTACCTATATATGGAAAGCACGGTCCAGTTTTATCAAGAGCCTCACAAACTATTTCACTAGGCCCAGTTTAATATGAAGTGGTGGGAATATGATTTTCTCACGTTCAACTAAGGGATCGTTAATAACGTTATGTTTTCCTACTTCCAGGTTTTCTCTCTTAGGTCACTATTTTCTAACCCAATGGTGTGTTATATATCTGCTATCCCAGAGGCACAGGAAGCATGGATATTTGGTGAAAGCACTCTGCTGAACCAGAAGGAAGTTTACCATTTTTACGTCCGCACAAATGACCCATTGATGCTCAGTATACTTTATTTTTGTCAATGCCAAAGCAATGGTGTCGTATGCTTCTCTCATTTTCGTTGAGTGACCAATTGGTATTGAACCATATTTGTTTCTATTGTGTGAAATGACACATTTTAAACTTCGCTTCGAGCTATCAATAAATAAACGCCATTTATTTGGAGAATAGTCACAAAGTCCCATTTTTCTATAAGGCCTTTAACATCATGGCAATATATAAGATTGTCTTCTAAGAAAAAAAGGTAGAAAATCCTTTTTCCCTAGTGCGGTAAAAAGTAATCTTAGTTCCTTGTTCGAGTAAATTATTGTCCTTCAACCTAGAAGCTAGAATTTCAGAAGCTTCCTTTGAAAGGTTGAGATCTCTGCTGAGGTCGTTTAACTCATTTTGATTAAAACGTTGGGGCATTGATGTCGCCCCCAAATAATCACAGTCACGTTTATCACTTTCAAAAGAGTGATCAAAGGAAAAATTCTCGTCCTGGCCAAGCTCTGGTAGATGATGAAATGTGGGGATTGGTACTTCATCTGAATGAGCGACTGGACGCCTTGCAGTCTCTAAATCAGGATAATTCCACTTGCTACAGTTGTTTCGATTAATTTCATTGAGATTTACTAGGCAGAAGTAACAGTCTTTAAAGTGATTTTTGGGTTCCCTCCAAACCATGGGTACGCCAAATTTTAAACATTTTCTTTTTCCAGCAGTCCACTGTCGTAAATGTTCAGTACACGTTTTACAGACCATATGTGGTGCCCAGGTTTTATCCTGATCACCAAGTTTAACACCAAAGTATCTAAGATAAGCTCTCTTAACAAAGCCACTAACAGCTTATCTGTTTTCTTTTAGAGCGAATTCCCCACATATGTAACCAAACACGTCAGGGTGATTTACACAATTTCTTCTACTGGAACCAGCAGTGGAACTCATTTTATGTTAATAAAAAAGCACAACAAAAAAAACTCAAGATATTTCGCAACTACGTTCTACTCTCTACGGCGTCAATCTGCAAACTAACTGACTCAAGTTCAAGTGTTAATCATAATACCTTAGGTTAATACGAATCCCGTATGACACGATAGTGAACGTATTGATCAGCCATTGTCGTCATTTCTTAGAACCCAATAAAATGCAAATAAGCCCTAGTTTTTGATACTGGGGGTGTAGTTTAACACTGGGTTACTGTTAGAAAATATCTAGTATTTTTATTATTTTTTTTATTAAAGGTGTTGTAAATAAATAACATAGATTGTATAATGTTTTTCTTAAATTACTAATTGAATACTAGACCAATGTAAAAAATAAAAAAATATATAATATTAGTTAAAACAGAAAGCAAGCAAGCAGGTGTGTGTAACCTTTTTAAGTATAACTAATATCTAAAAAACTAGAGCTGGTGGGAAAACCTGACTTTATATTCAGCGCCCCAAATATAGCTATAATCAACTCAAAAAACCTTGGCACCAAAAAAATGTTTTTTTTATAATGCGCGTATAAAAGAGACTTCATTATAACATTGTTTAGTGTCACAATGAAGCTCTTTGAACACTGTTATAGTAATTTTTAGTGTACAGTTGATTATTGTATTTAGTTATATTTTTATTTGACATTTGACTTTAACCTTGACAAAAATTATGAATAAAATGGTCTCGCTTTGTTCTAGCTAGCAAATTATTATATTAAAGGTAAATTAGAATGATTTGTATATTAAAAATATTAATGAATAAAGTACCCTAACGTTCATTTATCAATGATTTTTCAATTGATTATTTTTATATTGTATAGGATCAATATATAGGTATACAAAACGTTCGATTTTTGGGATAAATTACCAGATATCTATGTGAAGATGTATTACAGAAATAATTCTGTTCATGATATAATATAAATAGATCGCAAGAGCATATACGAAGAAGCTCTTTTTAAAACAAATAATCATCCTTTTTTTGCTTAAATGAAAGTTTGTTTACAATTTACACAATTATTCGGTTATAATATGTCAAAAGTCAGAAGTGCTGAATAAAACCATCTGTGATCTGACCAATTAGGAATCTACAGAATTGCCAACTTAAATTCAAACCACTCCTCCTAGTTTAAAAACAGGCATTATATGAAATTCTATTTTATTTAAATAATTAAATAAATGCGAATTATAAAAAATATTGTGTAAAACTTGTGCCACAATGACTTTCTGTAGTACTCGTGATTTGCACAACTCACAGCTTCGCGGTTCGTTGTGCAAACTTCACTCGTACTACAAAATGAGTCATTGTGACACTTGTTTTACAAATAACTATTTTTTGTTGGCCTGTGATCAATCGAAATTCTGACTTCTGACATTTTATAGTACTTCACCGAAGCAGTGCGAAGGAATTATCATTGGGGGAGGGGCAACATTACTTTATATAATGAGGTTTAACAAAGTAGGGGTAGGGGGGGATTTTGTTTTTCTGGGTGGTGCATAATAGTGCATTAGAAGTGGATTCGACTGCAGAATATTTTTTTTTGCAAATTGTCATTGGGGGGGGGGCAACTTTACTCTGAATAATGCGATACTACTAAATGAGGGGAGGGGTATTATGGTGTTTTACAAGCGCGTTTATTACCCCCCCCTCCCCTAAACAACAGCTGTGACCTCTCGGTGAATATGGTGCAAAGAAAATCATTCATTGAGCATATTGGTGCATTAGGAGGGCATAACGACCATATATGTTTTTGTTGAAAATATCTAGGGGGGGGTCAACTTAACTGAGCTAAGATAATGGTATATAGTTGTTAAGATATATTAAAAATATATGCGATACAAGCTGATATAGCCTCTTGTTTGATGACACTGGTTTATTAGAATTTGACTAAATTAATAGTGTTGTTTTGTTTTGAAGAGACTTCAGCATATAAAAAATTATAAATGCCCATTTATATCCCCCGAGAAGATATGAAATTTCTTCTGCAGCGTTTATCAACCTGTATTTCATAAACTAACACATTTTATTCAGGTAATTTAAATATTTCTTATCTATCTACCATTACAGTAATTTACGGTACTTATATTTACGGATAACAAAAATTTCACACAGATTTATCCTACAAATTATTTCTTTTAGGAATATGGGCACCACCGGATAAATTGACAAGATCTTTAGTTCTTAAATATCTTTTTCCTAATATTGCGGCACCCTATAAGTTTCCGGAAGTTGAGCCAACTCCTTTTTATATAGCGGTGGCTTACGACGCTTTTAAAAGCAGGGAAGTCATGGAACTGTCAGATGTTTACCCGGGACAAGTTATGATGTATGGATTTTTCGATGACGATAAGCCCGAAACAGCAACTTTAATTTCAAAAACAGTGACAGAATTCGAAGAGAGGACCACCCCAACTACATAGTGAGTTAAAATGTCTTTATTAGGAGAGTCGTGGTGCATATAAAAGTGAATGTTCATTAAACTTCTTCATGTAATTTCATTATTATATCTGCTATTCCTCTCCTAAACAGTTTTCATACTCATTTTATCAGTTTCAGTGAGGAAAAAATCGTAATCCAGTTAGCTAAAACCAATCCAGAATGTCTACTGGCATTCACAGAATTAGGACCGACTTACATGAGCGCGGATGCGGATAAAGGAGAAATGGATTGCAAATACTTCTTCCCCGACGGCTATAATGTACCAAAGGAAGTAATACATGAAGTAAAGAAGAAATTTAAGAAAAAGAAAAACAAAGCGGCTGTAGTTAACCAAGAAGAAAATACGTCAATCGCTACTAGTGACTTGGTGAAGGAACAAGAAGAGATGGAGCACGAAGATGAAGAGGGTAACAGCGAAGAAGAGAAAATCGAATGTGATATACTGCCGGAAGAACATTATAAACAAGAGATCGTGGAAGGTGGCACATTGAGCGCTAGGAGTGTTAGAGAAGCTGATAAAGCAACGTCTCCTATAGCTGAAAGTTGAAAAGAATATTTAAAATTATTTTCTTAGAGGTAGATAATATTAAATGCAAATTCGCAAAAATTTTACGTAGGATTCACAGAAATATATCATTATGTTAGTTTGTTTATGCTACTATTTTTATATACAGGGTGTCGTAACTAAAATTTGCACCCCCAAATATTTCGAGTTTTGTTCAAATCTTGAAAAAATGCCGAAACAGATCAATTTTAACCTACAGGGGGCTGAATTTTTATCATAGTTTTAAAATTAGTTTTTCATCCTTCTGGCGCCCAAAACCACCCCATGAAAAACCTTAAATGGCAACGGATGTCAAGTAATACATTATTTTAAAGCTGCTTTCATTGCCTATTTTCTTTATTTTGAATGATTTTATTTTGGAAGATAGGAAATTCTTTTAGGATCATTGCGATTTTTTAAATTGTCAATCCTGAACATTCTCGATCAAAATTTTAATAGGTATGTTTTTATGGATGGAGTAAAACATGTTCTTATCTACATTAATTGCTGTTTTTAATATCACAAATTACAAATAATGTTGGGTGAAGGTGATAAAAGGTAAAATTCTCATGTTTATTCACAGTTCTTCTTGATCAATAACTCGGTTATTATTAAATTTCCAATGTTTAAAATTGTTTATTGTACACAAGAAAGAGTTGAATTAGTAAAACAGTATTATCAAAATTGTCACAACCTAAGTACCCGGCCTTGGGACTTTGCTCAGGTAGTGAATTCGGCCTTAGTTACACTATTTTCTATTACCCCAATTGGGATAAGGTGAATCAACAAACAAAACTTCGGGACAAATGGATTTATTTGACACACAATAATAAATTTACATAAACCGTATGTTCTCAATACAAATACGAATAAGTATCAGTTATATAGTAAAAATGTCCATCTCAAATTTTATATATATATATATATATATATATATATATATATATATATCTGAAGTTTTTCTTGGTCTTAGGTCATTTTTCAAATTAAAAATATAAAAAGACGGTTTATGTTGTTGAGATTACCATCATTTATTCACGTTTCGGCTTATTCAGCTTTTTTCAAAATAATACTACATCTAAAATAAAATGATTTTCTCACTAAGAGATACAATACTACAAAAAATCCTTTTTACTTACCCCAAACGTAGAATAATAGTTGTCAATATACATTAAAATGTTCAGTCAAGAACTTCGTCGAAACATAAAATATTCTTATCACTCTTACTAAAAACAAACATTCACAACTAAGAATCCACAACGTTTGTACACATTAAAATTATTTACAGTACTGCTAGATATATTTTACTGAGGTTGTTTAAATCTTTCTTATTGTTAATGGCCTGCTGGTTTTTTTGGATAGCTATTGATTCCAAAATTTCCCTTTTTTTTGTATTTTGTTCCGACCTTATAATTTTTGTGTTTTCAAAATTAAATGTATGTTTTTTTGAGTTTTCGAACAATAACAATAAGAAAGATTCAAACAACCTCAGTAAAATATATCTAGCAGTACTGTAAGTAATTTTAATGTGTACAAACGTTGTGGATTCTTTGTTGTGAATGTTTGTTTTTAGTAAGAGTGATAAGAATATTTTATGTTTCGACGAAGTTCTTGACTGAACATTTTAATGTATATTGACAACTATTATTCTACGTTTGGGGTAAGTAAAAAGGATTTTTTGTAGTATTGTATCTCTTAGTGAGAAAATCATTTTATTTTAGATGTAGTATTATTTTGAAAAAGGCTGAATAAGCCGAAACGTAAATAAATGATGGTAATCTCAACAACATAAACCGTCTTTTTATATTCGCAGTAGTATTCGAGGGGTCTTCAGCCGTGGTTGTCTGAACTGTAGAATGATGTGGTCCGGTGAGTGGATCTTGTAGAGGTCGGTACAGGTCTGTAGAGGTCGGTACAGTAAGGTCTGTAGACGGTCCTTAAAGTACAGTCTGTGGAGATAAAGCGGTCCTTAAATGCTGCAGAGCTGTAGGGAAAGAAATAAAACACAGGAGAAACAGTAGAAAATTTGAAAATTGAAAAGGAGGAATAAAATGAACAGGTAGGAGCTTATACTCCAATACATTCAAAAATTTGAATTTAATTTTCAAAATAAAACCACAGAAAACTGTTCATTCTTATCCGTCATGTTCCCAAAATAATCAGAAAAAGCAAATTTAAATCGGTGGAAAATAACCATATAAAGACTCTGTTATAAATTCGCTTCATAAAATACCTTAGGGCGCCACCAGATTTTTTTTAAAGAAAGATAATACCGGCGAAGAAAAAAAGGAAAACGCCATAACAAAAACATTGTTTTTTTTTATAAAAACGAAATAATTTAACTACTTAGAAAAATCGAAATAGAATGATTTGTAAGCACACAATTACAATTTAAAAATATATAGATAACTTACCAGCGAAGAAAATTAAAAATCACACACAAAATGATATTGAACAGAGAATGCTGAGTAACTTTGCAGAAGAAATGAACAAGCCGATTACTTGAATCGTAGTTTTAAATAGCCATTTAATGATAGTAAAAACTATCACCGATACGTTCCTAATATTCGAAATAAAAGGATTTGGAATTAGAGGTGGGAGTAGCCGACGAACAAGTAACGCTCCAAAATAATTGATGAAAATAGTAACATGTCTCAGCGACATGTTACAAAATAATGAGTGTGCTAGTGTAGCTGCTAGTAGTCCAAGAAACGGGCAACGCTCCAATGTTAAGTTTACACAAACTCCTACCTGGATAAAAAAAAATTTGAATGCATAGGGGATGAAATTCTGAGAAATGTTCATGGCTCGACCAACTTGGTCTAAAATGGCGAACTTGGCAAAAAAATTCGCAAAGTTCCGAAAAGCGATTTTTTATAAATATCTCAGAAAATATAATTTCTATAAAAAATGTTAAATGAGAAAGTTGTAGGTATTAAAAAGACCTATTTTTTTTCTGTAGAATAAATATTGATTAATTCAATATTTTTCGAGATATTTTGAAAAAACCGCTAAAATACGGGGTATTCAGATCTCAATAAGTTTTAAGTTTATATAGTTCATATTAACTGAAAGTTACTAGTAGCCAAAAGACGTCAAATTATAAAAGTTGAAAAATTATAATTATTTTTCGAGATATACCGGTTTTTCACAAAAAGGGTGCCTTCGAAAGTAGACTCGCTGTTCTCGGGGGATGATCGTAAACTAACGTAATAGGGCTCATGTTTCTCCTAAAGTTGTACTATAACGTTATTGAATAATGTGATGGATTTTATTAGTTTTAATAGTCCAAAAATGACTTAAAATAAACTATTTTTTTACATGTTTTTCTTAAGTAACTTTTTCAATTTTTATTTAAGAATAAAAAGGCAAAGACTGATGAGCATGATATTTGAATTTTGTGTGATAAACAATTCGAAGACGAAAAGATTCGCATCTGCGGAAAAGCTATAAAAACACTTATAGCTGATAGTAATGAGATTGGAGTCAGAAAATATTTAAGGATGAAAAACTTAAAACTTATTATTTTCAAATGTTCATAAAGGCTGTCATAGTATATATACTAGACCATCTTTCACTAAAAAGGAAAAGCAATTACATTTAGATAAATTGAAACAAACAAAAAAAGATAATAGCAAGCTCGCAATTTTCAATTCAGTTCATTATGCTTTTATTGTGCAAGGGATGCAACAAATTCGTTAAAATTATGATATTTGTGTTTATTTTTTCAAGCCAACCCAAATTAGGTACAAAAGGATTTTTTTATATAGTGTAGGAACTGAGATATTGATTATTTTGCAAGCACGACTGATTTTAAGCGCTCGAAATTAGTTTTCGAAGCGTTCGCTCGGTGCTTCCCCCATTCCGTTCCGCCGCTAATTTACTTTTTAATTGAAAATATAGATGTTTCTCCCTCTTGATACCTCTTTATACCTCCATCAAGCATATCCCTAGAAAATAATAATTGCGCCCTTTGCAATTTAAAAAAAATATATCTCGGCTCCAGAAAGTCGTAAAGCCAACTTTTATTTTTTAAATTCGTGGAAAACAGCAGCAACCAATTGTCAGTCAACGCATTTTGGTAAAATAAAAAATGAAAAAGATATTTAAGAAAAACGTGTAAAAAAATCGTTTTCTTAAGTCATTTTTGGTGCTTCAAATTTTATCGATAATTTTTTCTCGTTTCACAAGGAACTCGTTTCGCTTCGCTCCACTCGTGCCTAGTAAAACTCGTGACTAAAGTAACCTTTTTGACACTTGGTACTTAATATAGTATTTATAACGTATGTCTACAATAATGCAAGTTTAACTGTAGTCACATGTAATCTATAATGCACTGACAAACAAATATTTTGTTGATATAGTTTATCCACGATAAAAAGACGATGACGTTGCAAAACAAAATATTGTGATGTTGCCAAGCTGTAGTTTTTTCCTTTACTTAACGAAAGCTAGAAAAGCCAATCTGATGTTAGATTGACAGTTCTTCTTTTTCATTGTTCCGTGCCTCGTAGGGCGTAAGTCAAAAATATTTATTTAAAAATAAAATGCTTGTATGATAGGCTTGATTAATTTAATAGAAATATTTATTCATGAAAAACTATGGATAAGATACAAGAAACAGTAACCAATCATTCTATATTCGAATTAACATTTAATTATTTTACATAGAAGAGGGTTAAATGACGAACTGTAGGTCCTTATACCCTTATTCTATGCTCTATAGAACCATCTTCAAGAGCACTGCAAGGGTTTACGCTAAAAGGAATCAATACAAGCTGTAATCATCTTCATGCAAATTTAAATATTGTTCCTTTATACAATATCTATTATATTTATTATAATAAAAATAGAATGGTAAAGAAAAATATGAATACACAAAATAAAATTTTGTTACAAGATATAAAAATAAAAAATCTCCCATTTTATCAGTACTATTTGTTTCGGAGAATGAAAAATGTTTTCGTTACATTATGAAAGGTTACAAATTATATGTAGAAAAGTATGATGCAAGCAAATCGCCCAAAACTGGTATTCTTACCTGAAGGTCTCGGATGATCTTCTGCGGGGTTGCAACCCTTCTTGGAAGCGATAATGTGGACTGTAGCAGGGGTTCAATGGGTTTTATTAAATTTCCTGGCACTAGCGCGTTTAATATTAATTACTACGAACTGTTCACTTCGACAACTGTTCTGCTTCTCTGTCTATGCTTGGAGAACTGGGTTTTAAATTGAACATAATGTGTGTATACCGTATGTCCGCTAAGTGTAAAAATAGCACCAACGATCTGCTTGAGATTTTAACATTTACATTTTATTATTAAATAACCTTACATATTAAATATAGATCAAACAAATTAAAATAAAACTAATTAATACTTAACACTATTTATGTAGAGATACTGTGGTCGTTGTTTTAGTTTGTGTATTATGAAATAACTGTACCTAATTAATTTAATAATAGTTATTAGTGATTTTGAAAAGGTGGAAATAAAGCAAATTGGATAAAAATATACAAAAAATAAAACAAAATTTCCACTACCCCACTACAAAATAATCACTATCTTCATCGTCACTGTCAAAATTAATAATAAGTGGAGGCACATCCTGTTTATCAAATACTACTTCTCTATCCCACCCATCTTGTATAATTTTTTCAGTGTGCTCTACTGTCTTTGACCAAGTATCAAGGGTCACATTTTCTAAAGACTTTTTCCATACACCTATTGCTTGTTCTGTTGAAAAACCATCAGTTCCCACATGATCTCTATGAAAATTTTTAACTATGCCCCAAATATGTTCAATTGGGTTGAAGATACAGTGGTAAGGGGGAAGTCGAAGCACTTTGTGACCATATTTTTCAGATAGTATGTCAGCTTCATATACTGTTGGTGGTTTATTCCTACAAAAATGCATATATTTAAACAAAAAAAGTTATCTAAGTATTACCATAATATATTGAAAAATGTTGATATCAACTTACCGTTGTACTAAATTCAATAATTGGGTTTTGAGGAAAGTATTTTCAAAAGGAATATAATTTTGTATCAACCAGTTCTGTATATTAGCCTTTTTGGTAGCTGCTATTGGTACTTTATTGATCACTGTACTGTGATAACTTGCATTATCCATTACAATTGTGGCAAGTTCTTCCAAGTTCACTAAAAGCTGGTATTCAAACCAATGCAAAAAATTTTCTCGGTTCATTTCACCGTGGTCATCACCATCTTGTTTTTTTTGGAAGCAAAAACCAGACCTGCTCCAGGAATAAATCCAGAAGAGGAACCAGCATGCAATACTATATACCTACAATAAAGAAATAACAAATTACTACTAGGTTTCCTAGATAGACTGCATAACTCAAAACAACTATTAATAATTATATTTATTTAAATAAAATAGTGTGACTAGTAAATATTTGAAAAGGTCTTAAAATGGCAGGAATGTTAGTAAATCATAAATGAAGTGCTAAATTTTATTATTCAATTACCTTGGACCACCAATTTTGGTTTTTTTTCACGCTTCTATGATTAGAATCTTGCCAAGAACGTCCAACAGTACCGTCTTTAAATATCTAGGTCTCATCCAAAAACACAAATTGATATAAACCTTCCCTTTTTATCTTGACATATTCATGTTCAAAATGTACACGTTTTAATGCAATATGTGGCAACTCTATTAAACCACGACGAGGATCATCTTTTTGGTATTTTAATCCAATATTTTTCACTATCTTCCAGAGTGATGTTAAACAACCATTAAAGAGTTCACGCTCCTGGAGTTTGTCTCTTAAAGTTTTCAAGGTTATGTGTTCCTCTGAAAAAATATTGTGTTAGTTAATTGTGAATAAAATAAAACAGTAAATTCAATATACCCACTGTTTCCATACATTTCGTATATAACACTTCGGAAAGCATTTTGATCAAAGTTATGAATTTCAACACTAGGTTTTATGCGTTGTCTCTTTTTACGTGGGCTTTTAAGTTGTTCACCTCTATTATGCTTGGCGGCAATACGGTTAACAGTGGTAACGCTAAGTTGTAAAGCTTCTGCAACTCTCTACAGTATAATTACTTCAATTTATGAAAGAATAATATAATATCAAGATTAATTAACCTAACCTAACATTAAAAACATTTAATCATTTACATTTAAATATGTAACAATAATATTAATAATGATGAATACAAATAGCGAATACTATTACTTACGTCTCTTACAGCAGTAAGCGGGAGAAGCGGGCCCCCATTTCGGCATTCTCGTTCAAAAAAGCTCAACAAAGATGTTACTATCTCTTGACATTTTCTGTTCAACTGCTTCGGCATTTTATTAACCACACACTGCAGATTTGCCTAAATAATAAGTTATGAAAATAACTGTTTTTTTTAATCTTAAAGAAGCAATGAACTTAAAAGCACCAAAAAAACTTGTAAATATTAGACGATGATCGAATGTCAATAAACGTCAAAGCAAACTGGGGAATTTTACCAGTTGATTTGACAACGTCTTGAAGTTTTGCCAACCCGTTAGCTGTAAATTTCCCTGGCTGTTGAGGATAAATTGTACTCACGGTTGGTAAATTGATATTTATTCTGATAATCAGAAAAGTAACTAAAAATTACATCGTAAATAAACTATAGAAGGAAATGTTGACAGTAAATTTCAAACCGCGTTAGAATTTATAAGACACATAAAAATGGTAGCGTTATTAACTGATGAAGAGAAAATAGAAATTGTTTTGATTGTGGGAGATTACTATAAAACCCATAGAGAAGCAGCAAATATTTTCAATAATAGACATCCCAATAAAAATATAACCTAATCAACTGTAACGAAAATAGTAAATAAATTTAGAAGAACTTGAAGTATTAATCATAATTCTAATGGAAAACGTCGAAAACTGGTTGCTCATGAGAATACGCAGTTTGATGTAATGCTGTCTGTTGTAGCAAATCCAAAAATGTCATTGCGCGAAAGAAAGTCGTTGATACAACAAAATGTAAGTAAAAATACAGTGACAAGAATTTTAAAACTAAATAAATACAATCCAAAAATGGTACACACATTAAAAGAAAGGGATTTTTCCGATGAGGCGATATTTTCGCCATATGGAACTGCCACCTCGCAACATTGTCGCTGGTGGTCTGAGGAAAATCCCAATTTTGTAATAAAGTCTTATGACCAATATTCGTTTAAGACGAATGTGTGGTGTGGCATTTTATAATAACAAATTAATAGGACTTTTTCTTGAAAATTTGTTTCATGGAAAAGTTATACAGATATTCTGATCTCTTTTGGCTGCTAGATCTCCTGTCCTAACCCCCCTTGATTACTTTTTATGGGGTTACCTGAAACAAAAAATTTACCAGAAAGCGCCGTTTCAAGATATTGACCACTTGGAGAGGATAATTTTAGAAACATGTCAAGAAATATCTCTACAAATGATAAGGAATGTATTACGTGAATTTTCCAATAGAACGATTAAGTGTATTGAACGAGAGGGTGGATATGTCGAAGCATTAGTATGAGTGAAAATTAAATTTCTTTCTAATATTAATATGATGTTAGTTTTATAACTCAGTATTTGAATGTATTTTATTATTAGCAAAATATATGAATATGCACTCATTACGCCTTTTAATTGCAAAATTATTAGGAAACAACGAAAAACTAAAAGGTTATCATGTGTTTCGTAATCACAAGAGATAAATGTTCATTCAAAATAGAAATATTAGTAAAAAATAAAATAATCTGAAGTTTTAATTTAAATGGATGTACTTGCATATTTAAACGTAATTTTTAATTCTGATCAACATGTTTCGATATTGTCAAATTTAAAGGTACTTTACTCTTGAGTAAAACTCATATTTTTTGACAAACCTCGTATACGACTAAAAAATGTAATATTTGATGACTGTATTTTGGGTTTTAGATAATGCAGAACTTTTTATGAAGAATAACTTTTTTTCCTAAAATTAATAATAAAAAAGTTTTCCATATGATTCCAACTTAGGGGGACATATTGTATACATACAGAACGCGGCTAAATTATGGAACAATTTCATTATTTTGCAAACATTTTATTTGAGATAAAAATCCTGAAATAGGTCGATTTTTAATTTTAAATGCCGATTTTATAAATAATGTTCGCAAATGAAGACTTCACCAGTTTTGACACGGTAACGTAATTGTTGATTTTTTTATATTGAAATGTAGGTCTTGCAATATCTCATTTGAAAAAGTTTGAATATTGTATTCAGAATTATCATACTTAACTGATTAATACTTATACAGGGAAAATAAAAAGTAATTTAATTTAATCAGAGAATAATTTTACATTAAACTAAAACTGCAATATTAAATTCATTGATACATAATAATTTTCAGCTAAATTAAGTGCTCAGAATGTCATCGGCCGGTCTCTTAACAATAAGCAAATCAACGAACACATTCTTCTTGCACATTACGAATAACTTCCGGAGTAATTCCCTAATGCGGTCTTGCAACTGCTGTAGATTTTGGGTACATAAATTTTTGATTTCAAATAACCCCATAGAAAAAAATCTAGAGGTGTAAGATCTGGAGATCTTGAGAGCCACTCTATTGGTCCTCGTCTACCAAGGAAAACACTGGTTTAAAAACTCGCGAACATCACGTGCATAATGCGGGGGTGCACCATCTTGTAACCGGATACTATCATCTGGTAAGTTAGGATTATTGGCGTTTGGAAATTGCAGATCACGTTCCCCTGTAAGATTTTCTTCAAAAAAATAATGACCAATAATTGGGTCATTAATTATTCCCTCCCAGATATTGATTTTCTAATGATGTTGAGTATGACCTTCAGTCATCCAGCGAGGATTATCCTTACTCCAGTATCTGCAATTTTGGCAATTGACTGAACCATATAGGCAAAATGTAGCCTCATCCAAAAACATATAATTTGTTTAATAAAACGTGGACTGTGGTTTCATAAATCCTGTAAAATGTCACAAAATTGCATACGGTGATCGGGATTATCATCGTTGAGTTTTTGATGTAACTAAATTTTGCACGGATACGGTTACTTTTCGTCTTCCAGAATACGTTATACCGACCGTTGAGATATGCCTGTGTCCGCTGCTATTTGGCGTGAAGTATTATAAGGATTATCTTCAACACTTAATACAACAAATCTCCACGGTTACAAGCTTCTAACCATAACTGTGCCCTAAAAATGAAATGAAGGTAGTTATTTTTTTATATTATCACATGTCTATAAAAGAAATCAACTACTACTAATTTATATTGAATATTACGTATTATTATTCAACATATTTTTGCTGATCAGGGCTCGTCATCAGAAAGCTTATTGTAGTACATATGTTATTAAAGGCAGCGGGACAGATCAATGTTAACAACCAAAAACATAGAATTACACAACTTACAATGCATAGGTACAAGTAAAGTAAAATGTAAAATATTCAAAAATGAATATATACCTATAATATATTGCATATAGAAACAAATTCTCTTACCTCACAGGGTATTTGGAAATTCAAACATAGTTATTCCTTCTCCTGTTCTTTAGTGACATCCATGAAATGCACAAGTTATTCGTCCCATAACGAGTACAATAATTTCTCAATAAGAGTTCCACTAGTCACTTTTAACAAATGCTATTGTTCAAAACAAAATCAAAATAAATCCTAACAAACAAAAAATGTATTCTTTGTTAACAGCAAAGAATATTCTTTAGTTGACAATGAAATAATGACATTGACCTATACCTTATTTGAAAAATGGCGTCTCTCAGACCTGCGTATTCAGAAAATCAATTGTCAAAAGTAGAAGTTTCGTTTCTTTGTGTTAGTGTATTCTTTGATAAAAATGTTTACTTAATTACGCTACGTCATATGGAGACATCCTGTTAATATTATTGTTAAATTGCTGACAGGACGTTTCATACATTATTGAATTTATAATCTTAATCAGCAAACACGTGGAGAAATCCTGTTTACAATTATTATAATTTATTATAAAAAAAGAAAATAGTCATAATTGTAACTTCAAACGTAACTGATCACTAAGTTCAATAAAATCTTTTTAAAAAGTATACTTTTTTACTTAATACATTTAACTGGCGCTGCGAACAGGATACTGTCAGTAGAAAATACCCTTTCTGTGTGGTAGAACGTCTACGTTTTCTATCAAGAAATTAAGATAGTATCAGAACCAATAAACTGTGTGAAACAAGTTACGGTGTGTGAAAAGACTGACTCCAACCCGACAATTCCTCCAGTGAAGAAGACAGTTGTTCAAGAAGACGGCTCAAGTTCCTTCAGAGAATTAGAGACAAGGAACAAGCTCGCAGATGATCCTTCAGTGCATCCTCCTGTAAGTTTTTCCTTTAATTTTATTATTTATCGGCTAATTGTTTTCAATATTATAATATTTTTTTACTACAATATAAGTGTTATTTTAATTGCAATTTGAACATTCCAATTTTAATGGTTGTATAAAATTAATATATTATTAAAGTCAATCTCTTAATGTCACAAAATCGTGATCGATCCAGATCTCCAATATCTGTACGTCGATCCAGATCTCCATTACCTCTAAGTCGTTACTTAAATACTAATACCGAGATGTCTACTACAATTTCACAAATCGAATTATCTTTAGCAAACAATATTGTCCCAACATATAACAGTGGTTCTAAAGATTTAGCATATTATTTAAGACAAACTGAAAAATATTTAACTCTTTTAAAAACCGAAAATAATGATTTATTCAACAATCTTCTGTTAGAGCAAGTCAAATCTAAATTATTAGGTCCAGCTAGAGACGTAATCATAAATAGATCTTTTGATAAATGGCCCGATTTAAAAACAGCTCTTATCACTCGTTTTGGCGATCCTAGATCTGAAGAAATATTAGCACACGATTTAAATACTTCTATTCAAACTCATTCTCAATCATTCTCCGACTTTCATGACGAAATTTCTCAAAAATTACAAGTCCTTAAAGAACACCTAGCTATAAATTCTGATAACAGAGAAGCTAGAATTTCTAAGGAAACTATGTATACTTATCAAGCCCTTATGGTATTTAAAGCAGGTCTCTTAAATCCCTACAGAGATCATTTACTTCATATATCAATTTCATCTCTGGAAGAAGCATTGTACGAATGTAGATTAGACAACGAAAGATTCCAAATTGAATTTGCTAACTTTCTTAGATCTCAAAAAGGTGAAATAAATCGCCCACCTCCAAAACATAATACTTCATATAATCAATCACCAAGAAACCAACCTTCATTTAATAATTATAATTCGTCTCAAAGACCACAAGTTCCTCAAAACCCTAATTATAGACCATTTAGTAGCTATAATGATAACAATCAAAGATTCCATTACCAAAATAACTATCAAAGACCAAATAATCAATCAAATAATAGACAAACAGAATCTCCTAATAATCAAAATTTTAATCGTCCCTCTCAACCTTCCACAAGTAATTACAAACCAACCCCAATGAGTATATCTACAGCAAATACTTATAGACCTCCACAACAAAATTCTTTTAGACAAACAGGACCTCCGAACGTAGCTGTCGAAGAATTGTTTAATATTGAAGATACTGACGAAAATTCTGATGAATCATCATATGCTAACCCCCAAAGCGAACAATACGATGAAACTCAAAATTTAATTACGGACCTCGGAATTGATATAAATAATATAAATTCAGCCCCTAAACTTCCATTTATGTACCTCTCAAATTTAGACTTAAAAATATTGATTGACCCAGGTGCAAGCAATTCCATTATAAACCCAGAACCAGCCTATAGATTATTTTCAGATTCCATTTATGAATCAAAATTTTCCGTTAAATCAATTAAAACAACTTACAATGGCAATCTAAGCTGCAAATACCCTCTTTAGAAAGAATTCGGCATTAAATACACGTTCCATATGTTTATCGTACCTTGGCACGATAGATTCGATGTTTAATAGGTAGTCAGGACTTTGATAAATTAAAGGCACTTATTAATTTCGAAAATCATTTATTACAAATTAATTCTATTAAAATACCATTCTATTTGGAAGTCAATCCCATCTTATTTACCCCTTATTCTGAATTTCTAGATAAAAGAATTTTAAATATTCCTGTGAATATCGATAATGGACAAGTAGTTCTTCCAGAATTAAAATTAAACAACATAATAATACCTGAATGTATAGCTCTAGCGAAAGACGGTTACTGTAAAATACCTATAGAACAAGAAATCTCTTTAAATAATATTTCTATAAATTTTCATGAACCTCTCCAAGTCCAACCCTTATCGAAATTTGATGAAACAATTCCTTTATCATCTTATAATAATAATATTGATATTACCAAACTTCTTCGAACAGATCATCTGAATCCCGAAAAAAAAATGCAATAATTTCTCTTTGTAAAAAATTTAAAAATATATTTTATAACGAAAACTCCGATTTAACTTTTACTCATGTAGTTAAACATCACATTAGAACAGTCGACGATGTACCAATTTATCATAAATCATATAGATACCCTTACCATTTAAAACAAGAAATTCAAGATCAGATACAAAAGCTCCTAGACAATAAAATAATTAAACAAAGTATATCTTCGTACAGTTTCTCTACCTTTCTCGTCCCCAAACGAATGGACGCCAGTGGAAAGAAAAAATTCCGATTAGTTATCGATTACCGAAAACTAAATGAAAAAACTATCGATGATAAATATGCCTTTCCTCGTATCGATGAAATTCTCGACAATCTTGGTCGAAGTACTTACTTTTCCACTTTGGATTTGGCACAAGGTTTTCACCAAATTGAAATACACCCAGATTCGGCAGAAAAAACTGCATTTACCGTAGATAATGGCCACTACGAAAATACTCGTATGCCATTTGGCCTAAAAAACGCCCCTGCCACTTTTCAACGTGTCATGGACACAATTCTCCGTCCTTTTCTCTATAAACAATGTTTCGTATACATGGATGACATAGTAATATTTTCAAAGTCCCTCCAAGACCATATTCTTCATATAAAACAAATATTCAGTGAATTAGAAAAATATAATTTGAAAGTCCAAATAGACAAATCAGAATTCCTCAGAAAAGAAGTTGCCTTCTTAGGCCATGTCATAACCCCTGAGGGTATTAAACCAAATCCAGATAAAATCAAGTCCATCCAAAACTTTCCTTTGCCCTAAAATGAAAAGCAAATAAAATCATTTCTCGGCATGCTCTCCTACTATCGTAAACTTATTCAAAATTTCTCCAAAATAACCTATCCAATAAATAAATATCTTAAAAAAGGAACTAAATTAGATTTAAATGACCCAGAATACCTCAATGCTTTCCAAAAATGCAAACAACTTCTTTGTAATTCTCCTATTTTAGCATACCCCGATTTAACAAAAACATTTACCTTAACAACCGACGCTTCAAATATCGCTATAGGAAGCGTACTTTCTCAAGATTCCCATCCAATAGCTCTTTACTCTCGAACACTTAATTCAGCTGAAAGAAATTATGGCACTATCGAAAAAGAACTCTTAGCTATAATCGATAGCTGTAAGCATTTCCGACCATATTTATATTCCAAAAAATTTATTATTGAAACTGATCATAAGCCACTCGTCTGGCTACATTCTCTTAAAGAACCCAATCAACGTCTAATAAGATGGAAACTAAAGTTGGAAGAATTCGATTTTGAAATTAATTATAAAAAAGGCAAAGAAAATTACGTCGCTGATGCATTATCGAGAATTGAACTCAATGCAATCCATAAAAAACTTCCTAAACGTGATCTAAAAATTAATATAATTAGTGATATAGTTATTACTCCCCCAAACTCAAAAACAAATACTAAAGAATTCAAACAAAACCCTGATGATATCGATGCCATCTCAACTATGGCAAGAGCAAATTCCGATCCAAATCTAGCATTACGTGATGCTAACGAAATTCTAAGTAAAATATCCGACGATAACAAAAGTACCGCTTCAGGCGACACTAGACACTCCGCACAAGAAAATCCAATTTTTGGTTTCCCAATTTCAGAAAAAACCTTAAATTCCGCACATTTTCAAATAATCCTAAAATACGGAGACAAAAACGACATAGATTATTTTAAGCCATTTGGCAAAAATCGCTATATTCTTACTTTTAGAAAAGGATCCGACCATAATGTTATAAGTAATATGTTTTTAGAAATAGTTGATCCAACAAAAACATACTATATATACTGCCCCAATGATTCATTACTTAATATTGCTTCTACAGAATGTTCAAAAATCTTGGAACCAAACGTAAAAATCATTAAAACAAATACTTTTCTGAAAGACATAATTAATAAGGAAGAACAAGTCCGATTAATTTCAGACTATCATTCAGAAACTCATAACGGTATCACAGAAACTACGAAACATATAAAGTCCCTGTATTATTTTCCGAAAATACAAAAATTAGTAACGAATCACGTTAATAATTGCGAATTATGTCTCACCTCAAAATATGATAGAAACCCTCGAAAAATTCCATTTTCCGGTCCACTCATTTCTAATAGACCTTTCGAAAATATTCACATACACGTATTCTCTATAGAAAATAAACAATTTCTTATAATACTCGATTTGTTCTCTAGGTACCTTCAAGCTTACGAAATTAGTGACTCAAATTCTATCACCATACTTAGTAAACTTCGTCATTATTTTTCTCATCATAACTACCCTTCGCAAATAACTTGCGACAATGCCACAGAATTCACTAGCGATACCTTTAAAGAATTCATGTCACTCTTTCATATAAAAATTCATTATACAACACCCCTATCTCATACCGGCAATTCTCCGATAGAAAGAGCACATTCAACTTTAATCGAAAAATTAAGAGTCCTAAGACAAAAATCAAAAGAAAATATTACCGACTTAGTAACAACTGCTATTCTTATATATAATCTATCAATTCATTCAGTAACATATTTTACCCCATCTTCACTTCTTTATGAACCATACGAAAATCTAAATGTTCATGAAATAGATCCCCATAAACAAGTATTCCAAAATTACAACGAATATCGAAAAACAGAAATTATGCCATTTTTCGATGATCTTTATCAAAAACAATTAACAAAAAGAACCGAACAATTAGATAAAATTAATAGTAAACGAACAGACGATATCCCAAAAACAGATGTATATTTAGATATGGAACCACGAAATAAAATTAAACCTAAATATAAGAAAATATTAGTAGACACAAATCAATCCAACGATAAGTTAGTTTCTCAAAAATCTAAAAAGGTTAGCAAACACATGATTAAAAACACTAAATATTTCCAGGTTAACCATGAAGATAGCCACCCAGGCACTTCAAGTCAAAACAATTGAACCCCCAGGTTACATATTAGATAGTTTAGGATTAGCTAAATATAAGACCAATTATCATAAGATTTATTTTAGTATAAGTATTGAAGAAATTGAAAACTCATATAGTAAATTAGTATTAAATCAAGTTCATTTAGCTAGTAGACTTGACGATTCAAGAATAACTTGAGCAAAAATTTATAACACAGAGATCGACTTACTCTCAGAAGATATAAATAAACTTAGAATGTATGCTCGATCTAATAAAGTAATTAAAAGAGGTCTAATAGACGGCCTAGGCACGGTAGTAAAATATATTTCAGGAAATCTTGATCAAAACGACCTAATCGAAATTCAAAATACATTTGAAAAAATCAATTTAAATGAAAAGAAACTAATGACTGAAATTACGAAGTTGCATTCATTTGCAGGACAAATTACTCAACGCTGGCAAACAGACCTACGTGAAATACAAAATTATGCTGAAAACGTTCTAAGAGAATTAAATTGAATAACGAAATTATTATTCATATTCAACTAGAACAAATTAGAGACCTAAGAAATTATATTCAAATTTTACTAAGAACAATATCATTTAGTAACCAAAAAATTTTAAATGTAGTATTAATTAAACAATTCATTCTCACAATGAAATCGCTTCCGATATTCCTACTTTATTAGAAATAATCAAAGTCAATCTTATGTTTACTTCAAAAACTTTATATATTACTCTTAAAATACCCATATTAGCCGATGAATTACTTTATATTTCCAAAATTATCCCTATTCCCAGTAAATAAAATAATATCCTTCTACCCCCATACGCCTTCACATTAAATTCCAAAGGATCAACAAAATGGACAAACGAAGAATGCAAGAAAACCTTTTCGTTCTGGTATTGCGAAAAGGAACTACACGAAGACCCTTGTAACTTGGAAGACCTTTCATTCTGCAACTACGCTCAAGTAAAAAACGACTTTTCACTTTTCACACAATTAACTAATGGAAATATAATAATTTGCTCAACGAAGATAACTACCATCAATGAAGACTGCAAACAAAATTTTAAATCATTGAAAATATCAAAATGTAACATCGTACTAGGAAACAATGATTGCATTTATTCTTTTCAAAAACATACTTGGATGGGATCCAATAAAACATTTACTCAAGAATGGCCCAGCCTCAAGGAACCCACAGAAATTAATCACAAAATCAGCATCAACAATTTACATCTGGACGATCCCACCAAGCTACTACCACAGTTTCAAGAACCAAATTTGCTACCTATAGAACTTCATCAAAGCCATTTAGGAATAACAACAATAATAATTTCCATTTTATGAATTCTACTATTTTTGTATCTGTATAGAAAATATTTTAGAAAAATCAAAAATATAGAACAATCCCAGGGTGAACCAATGGAGCTACCCCAATCCCTATTGGAGCCAAAGCCACGAGGTCGTGCCTTTAACAAAGAGGGGAGGAGTCATATGGAGACATCCTATTAATATTATTATTAAATTGCTGACAGGACGTTTCCCACATTATTGAATTTATAATTTTAATCTTAATCAGCAAACACGTGGAGACACCCTGTTTACAATTATTATAATTTTGTTACCATATATTTTTCTTCTATTCAGCATTATAATACATTTCCTCATTTCTGTAAACAAAAAAAGAAAATAGTCATAATTGTAACTTCAAACGTAACTGATCACTAAGTTTAATAAAATCTTTTTAAAAAGTATATTTTTTACTTAATAAATTTAACTCGCGTCTTCGCCGAATGGACTCATCACAACTTGCACTTAAATAGGACTTAACGTTCCTCAGCCTAATGCCGCGCATATTTATTTTTAATTTGCCTTGTCTTGTAAACTTTATTTTATCTTTCAGCACTTGTAATTGACGAGAACATTTAAGTAACTTATTTCAGTACAGAGGTAACTCATTTATATTCTTCATTCACATTATCAATTATTTGTATTGTAATATCGAAACTGATTTATTAAACTGTCTGAGAGGATAATTCTAGTTTTAATTAGATTAGTTGAGAATGTACTTGTATCACGTATTTGGGTAGTGGCACCGTGTCCAATATGACCTCGTTCTTTTTCGTAATTTGAGGGACAGGCATTTGCCTAGGATTTGCGGCCATTGAATTACGTGGCACCTATTTTTATAATTTCATCGTAAATATATTCGCACCCCCTTCTCCGCGAGTAGCTAGCTGCAAATGCCATAAGAACTTTAGGCCGGCATTCTTCCTGTGCTACGTATACGATTGTACAATATTCTTGTCACTCCCTCTCCAGGTATTGTTAAGGTTAGTGGACAGAACAGAGGTAAGGTGTAAAATGACAGTGTTGCAGTAGATGTTCTTGGTTATCTTCTAATGGATAACAGACAATCATTGAGAAAAATTGCTCATGTATCTGGTATATCAAAAAGTAGTGTTAAGCGAAATGTCAAAAAATATAAATTTCATCCGTAAAAGATGATAGTGGTGCAAGAATTGAACGAAGATGATCTGGATCGACGTTTACAGTTTTGCGAACATTTTAATCAGCGGTAGAAAGATGACGCAGATTTACTTTACAACAGGCATAATTGTCGTTATTGGAGTGATACCAACCCACAACATTTCCAGAGAAGGTCATACACACACGCACAACAATTAAATGTTTGGGTAGGCATTTTGAGCGGCCACATTATCGGGTTATTTTTTATTGATGGAAATGTGACTGGTGACATTTACTTGGACTTGTTAGAAGACCTTATTGGTCCTTCAATAACCCAAATACTGGAAGATGGTGTAAATCTCCATGAAAACATTTTTTTTTCCACAGGATGGAACGCCTCCACAATATAATGTACGAGTTCGCAACTCTTTAGATGCTCGTTTTCACGAACAATGGATAAGCCGTAAAGGTTCTATCAAATGGCCAGCTAGGTCTCCCGATTTAAATCCTATGAATTTTTTTTCTGGCGATACTTAAAGTCCAAACATTATGCTGCACCACTTGAATCTCTTCAAGACTTTTAATAAAGAATCGTGACAGAATGCCGTTTAATTACACATTATTTACACCATTACGAAAAGTTAGAGAAGCATTTGATAACAGGCTGTACCATTGCATGGAAGTTAGAGGTCGGAGCAGTACCTACATTCGTTAAAATTAAATTATTTTTTAGAGCAACTGGTTGTTTTCGTTCATAATAATCTAAGCAGTTTTCTCAAAAAAGTCTTTCAAATTAAATAAAAAAGACGGGATCGCTTAGATAATGACAGCAGCTTAGAAATAATGTATTACCACTTGCCATTTAAGGTTTTTCAAGTGGTGGTTCTGGACGATAGAAAAAAAAGAAAGAAAAATGAAGTTTGAAACCACTATAAATATTGAGCCCTTTCTATGTTAAAATTGACTTGTTTTGGCATTTTTTCAAAATCTGAACATAACTTGAGATGTTGGGTGGTGCAAATTTTACTTGGGATACCCTGTATAGGATTGATAGTGCTTTGTTGATATTAATGTACATGGAATAGAACTTTAATAATTGTACTTCATACCTTTATTTAAGTTCTGTACACACTTAATTTCATAAAAACGTTAAATAAGGCACATTCCAAAGGATTTTTTAATAAAGAATTTGTAAACAGACTTCGACATCTTTTGACTAAAGATAATTAATAGAGCTCGCGTAAATTCCTGTGTACATGGTGACTTCGTTTACCGTCTGTAATATAGATGGCGCGATATACTTGAAAACTGTATATTGAATTGTAAACTTTTGAATAGCGCCGTAGAAACAGTACATTGAATGTAATAACATTGGAAAAATATTTTCAACTCTTCTATTTAATATATGTGTGTTTCCGGGGTTATCACGACTTTAAACATTCAATACGCAAATATATTTTCCTACGACTACACTGTTTTGTCCTTTGGAAAGAAATTATATTCTTTAATAATACTTGCAAAAAGGCAACTTTTTTTGCAGGGGTTTAACAATTGGCAAACATTAAAATAAATATTGTACGGAGTAGAGATATACAATGGGCAGAAATAAATACGAGTGACAGCTGTTAAGCTACGCACTACGTTATGGAAAAATATTTTGGAGTATATGCTAGAATTTCTCTGTATTGTTATTGTGACCACGCATTTTAAAACTTTACTTGGAAATAAACAGTACTTTTCTAAATAAATTATCTTATTAAAATGGAAAGAGTTTCATGTATGATTTGTGGACAGAAAAAGACTGAGAAGGTGATTTGAAGGAGACTGTGTCCCACAAGCAATCTTGGATGCTCTAAAAACGAAAAAAAAGATTCTGAAGGACGTCGGCTTAATATGCAAATCACATAAGTCCACTTTTGGGTGAATTTTAGATATTTGAGCCGCCATTTAAAAGAACTCCAAAATATCATTTAGTTAATGAAAACTGCATCTGGAATTTCACTCCGCCCCCAATATAAAAATAAGGAAACCACATAAGTCCATTGTTTATTATGGTTGATGCCAGTGAGTTAGTTGCTGCTGATTTGTTACCGATTTTTAGTTAATTTGTTGATTATACTAACACTCTTAGGAACAGCAGGTAAGTTTATTTATATAAATTGTTGATCGTTTTAGTAAATAAAGAATCTACATATTAGTAATTACACTCGTATTTCAGTAATAATGCGTTTTATGGACTTATGTGAATTTATATTATTGAAACGTGTAATATACAGAAAAATATTTAAAATTAGTCAATTGATCGTCCAACAGCATCTTTGTGCAAGTTCTTTTTTCACAACAACCCTGTGTACCAATTAATTTATTATGTTTCAGAAATTCACAACAATAGTATGTCAGCAAGAACTCTGAAATTGATTCAAATGGCTTGTAGCAGTAAATCAAGTGAATCAAATAATGGTAGTATTCCTGCAAGTGGCAATAATGAAATCGATATTACGGACATGAACAAGATAATGGAGGTCTCTCATGAAGGCAATTGCACAACAGCACAACCGCTTGTTACAAACGATGAGAGGCTCTATACTGTGTCCAATGTGGAGTTTGATTTTATAGATATCCCTGAAATTAGCGACATTGAGAAAAATAATGGATTGTGTACTGAAAATGGGCCTGCAGACCGAGTTTTTTTCAGTAACATATTATTACCTCCCAATGAGATTGTGAGTTGTAACGAATTTGAAAATTTAGAACCAAGCTTGAAAACCGTAACCTAGATGACCAAATCATAGAAGAAGACCAAGACGCAGAAAAGGCAAAAACGCAAAATGACCCAGAACTGGGCACTGAAAACAATAACCTAAATGAACAAATGATAGAAGAACAGGATCAGGGCGCAGAAAAAGCAAAAAGACAAGATGACCCAGAACTAAGCACCCAAAACCGTAAGCTAGATGACCCAAACTGGCAACCTGGTTCTAGTTCATCTGACGAAGAACTATTTGGAGAAAATAACAATCTCGAGCAACAAGACATCACGATTGAAATAGAATTGTAAAATAAACCAGCCGAAAAAAATCGACAGCGACACAAAAGAAGGCATGAAAAAAGTAAAAGAAAACTGGTCTAAAATATTCAGGAAAAAAGAAAATTGATGATGTTTGGATGTATAATTTTCAAATACTACAGAAAGTATTACAAGATAGATGTAAGTGCGTAACTAATGATAAATCAAAGCTGCGGTGCTCTAAGTTTACAGACGATGACAGAAAATTAGTCTTTGGGCAATTTTGGAAAATCTCTAGGGCGGAAAAGTAGGTATTTGTAATAACCCAAGTCGAAAGATAAAATACAGAAAGAAGTAGACACAGGAAAAATGAGGAATCCAGTAGAAGAACATGCACTTACATTTTCTCTCTGAAGAAAGCAGATGGGACCAAAGTAAGAATATGCAAACCTTTGTTCGCTAATAATTTAGCTATCAAACAGTGGACCATCAATAACTGGCTGAAGCAAAATATCAAAACAACTAGGCAAGAACGAAAGAATAAAGAAGGGGAAAAACTGATATTGAAGAAATTAGCCAAAAGGAGATTAAAGGAGAAACCAGTAGAGAACTAAGACGCAGACATTTAGAAGAATTTTTTAATCTATTGCCAAAAATGGAGAGCCACTATTGCCGAAGTTCTACCAAAAAATATTATTTGAAGCATGTATGGAAATCCATAACCTAATTATACGATTTCTACCAAACTGATTGTTCCACAAACTATGACAATGAACGACCATTATCCGTAGCCATATTTCATCACATGTTTTCTGACTTGAATTTAAGCCTTTTCATTCCAAAAAAAGATGAGTGCGATATTTGTGTCTCCTATAGAACAAAGAATGTTCAGGACGAGGTTTATGCTTTGCATCAGGAGAAAAAGCAAGAGGCAAGATCAGAGAAAAATCAGGATAAAACAATTCCAGTGATGAATATAAAGTGTACACTATGGACATACATGCTGTTTTGCTAGCACCGAAATCCAATGTGTCAGCACTTTACTATAAAACCAAATTAGCTGTTCACAATTTTACTTTTTAGCAAGTGTATATGCTTCAATTATAGTGAATTTTCTTGCTATCGAAATTGATAAACATCAAGTGCCATATTATATCCTTTACAGTGACGACTGTACAAGTCAAAACAGAAACGTGATATTATCTTATGCTTAATTAAACTTAGCACTCTTGAAAAATGTTACCATTTTCCAAAAATATTTAGAGCGCGGGCACACCCAAATGGAGTGTGATTCTATGCACTCTACTATTGAGAGGCAGATGAAAAATGCTATAATAAATGTTCCTGCAGATTATATCACAATATGCAGAGCTGCACGTAAAGGTCCTTCTCCGTACAAAGTTTAGTATTTAAACCATCAGTTCTTCAAAGATTTTAGTTTTATCCAATATTACCCTTCCATTAGACCTGGAACTTCTGGCACAGTGAACTGTATTAGACAACTCAGGTACGATCCAGACGGCACAATTCGATACAAGTTAAGACACATTGACGAATGGTCAAGTCTCCCAGTTGGACGTAAAAAAATGGCAAAATCCCAATCAAAATTGAAGATCTTCCACAGCTGTATTTAGGTCGAATTTCAATTAAAAAGTTAAAGTATGAACATCTTATAAGCTTAAAGGCCAGCATAAGACAAGATTATCATGTTTTTTATGAAGATACCTTATTCTTAGCTTGAAAATGCTTCTGTAAACACGTCTGTGTATTTTATTTTAAATTTGTAATATTTAATAAACTCAATTCCTAAAATAGAGACATGGGGTTTTCAAGCGCCTGACCGGTTGGTCACAGTTGACGAAAAACAATGAAATGGTCAACCAATTGACCTTAAATGACATTAAAAATGCATTGATTGTCTATCAACTTGACCTGTCAATCACTTGAAAACCTGTATAGTTTAATTTGTGTATCGAAAATCCCATAACTCCAACAAAAAAATGAAAAATATTCCGAAAATCACATAACTCCGGCAAAATAATAGATATTAAAATTTTGGCATTTTTTGACATTTAAAAAGACAAACAAAATTAATCAGATATATTTCCTAAAAACATAAAAAAACTAACTCAAACCCTCCTTAAATATGCAGTATTTTTTCTCTCCTGTGAAATTTTTGGGACTTATGCGATTTGCATATAAAGCCGACGAGAATGTAATGCTGTATATTTGGGTGAAGCCCTTAGAAATTTTGAAATCCGATACAGTGAACACTTACGAGCATACATATTAAAATAACCAGATACATCCCACTACGCAAAACATCTAACACAGAACTAGAAGTACTACATATATTTGTGATAAGAAACAAGAACTGGATTTCCTTGAAGAATTGGAAATTAGAAGACACTTCCCACTAAACAAGAAACATAGCAAGTCTTTTTTGTGATGTTCTTTTCAGAGACTTTTCGTGATGTTTATTTCAAACGTTGATAAGATATCTCCTAGATGTCTAAATTTTATAACCAACATTATTAACATCCATGTCATGTAATTAAAACATATTTTTGATATACACAATAATACTTAAATTCGCAGCTACATACACATCCTATGAACTTCTTTTTAGCAACTTCTTATGGGAAACATTCATACGATGTTAATTTGTATACTTCTCACTAATGTCACATACAGAACATTACTGTAATATCACAAATTAACATGTTTCTAAGATGATCACATTTTGCAGTTACTTTTACATCTCTCGAACTAATTTTTAGTAACTTTCTGCGAATACGTTTATACGATGTTAGTTTATAAACCACTCAGTAATATTTCATATTAAACATCACTGTAACATAATCGGGTGAGCTGTTTGATTGATGTATTGATAAAATTACAAAAAAAAAGAAAACAGAAGACGAACTCTGGGTTATCTGTGCTGACGAACGAAACAAATGACAAGCATGATATGGCGGATCGTGGCATGGTCTTCAGTTTCGTGTTATATTTTATTTGCAGGGAGCACATTTTTTGCAATAAGTACTGAAATAAAGTTGTCTTCGTTTTGGTTAGTTCCTACTTAGCTACAGTTTCTATACTTAGTTATAGTTCTTGTTATAATATGGACGCACAACACTTATCGGTAAGTACCTATTCCAAAATCATAATTATTAAAACCTAATACTCAATCAAAATATTTTAGTTAGTAGGTATATTTTAAAAACGATTCAGAATATTTCAAATCATAGATATGCATTATACCTACAAAAAACTTAATATTACAATAGGGTAGATATTAGGTATTATTAATAATAAAACATGCTCATATGTTTGCAGATATTTAGATCTAAAAGAAAATATGTTCAATGTTCAACATATTCCAGAAGCTACTTACATAAATAAAATAAAAAACAAATAGTTGGTAATTATTAAATAGTACAAAAAGTATTGAATCAAGTATTTCTAGTGCTAGTTTTTGTAGTAGTAGCAATAGTAGTAGTCATAGCCATCAACATAGTTTTGCAGGTTTAGAAAATTTTAACATTTATACTAAAACTCCTTGTGGACAATTAGAGACTTTAAAAACAGACATTTCTGCTAAAAAGCTCATTTCCATTTGAAAATACACTGTATACAATAAAAAAGTTGAAGTGAAAACCTCTAGATATTCCCTACAAGTATATTAATCTTATTGATGAATATGTAACTTATGACACTGAATGCTCAAATCAACAAACAATTCAATTATTTATTATAGCATCATATTGCCTTGGAGAAGATTAATGATATATTAGTAGATAGTTATGAACCAGTTCAATACCAAAATTTAGCTTTCAGTATTAAGAGTCTTATTTGCTATTGGATTTTTAAATATGGTTTCGTAGGAAAAGTAGTAAACATTTTTGAACTAAATAGAAAGAATATAAAGTATCATGTTAAGTTTGAAAAATATTCCAAATTAATTCCAATTTTTTATGAAACATGTTCATCTGATAAAATTTATTGTGGCAGTGATTGAAAGTAATATTGTAGAGACATAACTATTGGATACTCGATTGGATACAATTAAATATAAACTCATTTTACTTAATAATGTGTTCATATCTCTTCTTCATAAGTAGTTTTTGTTGTATTTGTAGAGACATAACTATTGGATACTCGATTGGATACAATTAATTATAAACTCATTTTACTTAATAATGTGTTCATATCTCTTCTTCATAAGTAGTTTTTGTTGTATACAGTGTATTAATAATGCTTAATTTTCATTAAGTTACAATTACAAAATGTTAGAATACAATATGTTCCAGGAAGGGAATAACAAGATGAGAATAGTATATTATTTTATACAGAAGAGAAGTATGAATTTTCATAGCACACCTGAATTTACCTGCCAAACGAAATGAGGCAGGTAATAGAAGGTAAGCCATGAAAAGTCACTTCTCGAAATAAAATATTTTATGATTCCTTGGAAGAACCCCGCATGTTTCTTATGGAAAATGGGTCCCAATCGATTAGCTGAAAATCTAGTTTGATGTAGTTTATGATGTTCTGATCAATGGTCTCCATGGGCACAATTTGATCTAAAGCAGTTGTTTTTTTAGCTGCTGTTCAGAACACCTTTAAAAGTTTCACAGAGGATTTTGAAGTGTACGTTATGGAATGGTTGAGGCACTCGAAACAGCGACTTTTGCGTGAGAAAAAGTAACCGTAAGTAAACGATAGAATTTTCTTTAAACAGATTGGATTTCTGTTGATTTACCGTAATGTTTAATAAGATTTTTATGGTGTAAAATTTTTATTAGTTTTAATGTAATTAAATAACTCTTCTAATAAATGTTCTGTAAACTAGCTGTAATGTATGTGTATCAGTTAAACTTTATTAATTCAGTTTCAAAGTATGTTACGTTATGGCAACTAGAGCTTAATATACCCTTTTTTATTTCTTACTTTCACTGAATGCGTGCAACAGTTGCACACAAATTCAATTTTTATTAAGATGTGTAATATATCACTTTCCTCACTTGTTATATAATATGCTTACACAATTTTATTTTATTTTTTAGGTTGGTTTCCTGGACAAGATATTTTTTTCTAATTTTGTACCTGTTTTATCAAATTTATTGTACTATTTTTTATTAATAGTGGATAAACTACTTAAATTCTTTATTGCTTTTTTTATTTTAAATGTACAGGGTGAACAACTAAGAACGGCTGTAGGCCATATCTCAGAAAAGAATCATGGTACAACTTTTAAAAAAATACCCTTAGGAAAGTGACCCTGAAAAATCGTTGAAAAATATTTTTGAGTCTCTAAAATATCCGCTATTGAACACTCGAAAACATAATACTGTGATTATCTCCAAAAAAGACATACTAAAGTTGTCCTAAAAATACAATTTTTGAAATCTTGAAGAGACTATGAAAAAAGTTGACTAGGGACTTTTTGGCATTATTCTTCAAATAATGAACAAATGTATAACTTTTCGTTTTTTAACTGATATTCATGATTTTGGCGTTATTTAAAGAGTGTTTCTGTTTAATAAGATTGATAACAAAATTGAATAATCTTGTATCTACTCATAAATTTCAAGTGTAAAATGGAACATTTTTTTAATTTTTAAATCTGAACGTAAATATTATATCTTGGAATAGTATTAAGATTTAGACTTGTTGTTTTCACAAAATTCCTATTTTTTAACCCCTTTTCATTAGAATTTGAAAAATGCCTCATTATATTTGAAATTTCCAAGAAAAATGGGAATTTTATTTACTTTTTGACATAGCGTTGACAAAATTAGTCAATTTTGTTAAGCATATCTTATTAAACTCTTTTAAATGACGCCAAAAATATTTATATCGGTTTAAAAACAAAAAAGGTTTATGACATTTGTTTTTAACAAGTTTGAACTTCCTTACTTGAAGAATAAGGACAAAAAGGCCTTAACTAAATTTTTTCATAATCTCATCAATATGTCAAAAATTGTATTTGTAGTTTATCAGAGCTTATAAAGTAATCTTCACAAAAATAACTGGTACATGTTGTTGTTAATGAAGCGGATCTTGTCTAACAAGTCTTTCTCCTTATTTGAGCACTTTTTGGAACGTTTATTAAAAGTTTTTGTGGTGTTTTGTGTACTTTTGCGCACGGGCACTACACAGCGTTTGTAGGACTACCTATTCATTTTTACGGCTTTTAATTAATTTATTCGTAAGAATTCAGTCAAGATCAGTTAATTTTGACAGAACGCGAGATTCCTCTATAATTTGAGGACGTCACGAGACAGTATAGAGCGTTTTAGCGGGAATTTTGAAGCTTATTTTTATTTACGTATTTTTTTATTGAAATTTATTATGTTTTTTTATAAAATGATTATTTTTCTGTTTTTATGGGGTCTATCTTTAAAATAAAAGCAATTCCAAAAATTAGTCAAGCGTTCGGAACGTCTACCATTTTTCCTGGTTTCCCCGAGTATTAGGTGTATATCAGTTATTTCTTCACAAGTATAATCCATAATACCAAAAAGTGTCTTAAAGTTGATCCCGCAAAAAATATCCACGCCACTGTGCAAGACCTATATCAATAGAGGCGAAGGCCATTGCACTTTCAAAACTTTATGGTTCGACTTTAGTTCGTAATTTTCGAAATCTCCTAGTTTGTAGAAAACATTTTTTCATAAATAACATATTCAGTAAACAAAATACTTGTATTCTATTTTCTTGTTTTTTAAGAAACTATTTCTTTAACAAGGCTGAGGGGGGGTCCCAGATTCATGACGTTGTGTGTAGCTCAGAAACTGCAGGTACAATAACTGTAATAATGATAAGCTGTTGACGTCTTTCACAATATGAAAAGGAAAAAAATAAAACAATAATTTTATATATATCGGAGTTTTTTTATTGTAACATAAATAACAAATATTTACACGATCGCTACATAATATACATACAGTTTACTGATGATGATTACATCAGACTTAAATTATCACTTCTTGTACTACAACTAACATGATATTAATGTTTATTCTAATCACAGCCTTTTCACAGAATAATTTCTGTATTGCTTCAAAGCCAATTTCCAAAAAAAAGATAATATGACAAATATTTTGGAGATTATCGATAATAAGTAAACATTTTCATTTTTAAGCTGTTTTCATTCATTTTTGATTCCTGCATAAACAACAAAAACGTTTATAAATAAATATTACCATAAAAAAGGAACATTTTTTGTTATCTAGTTGACGTTAACATAAATTTATTTATTTTTGGAAATATTCATACACAAACTGACAACAAATTATTGTTTATGATACCTTGATAATGATAAATTCCATGTTTTTTTTTAGAAATTGTTTATTATAATATTCGAATTTTGAACAAATAATGATTATACGAGTATTAAAATGGAAAATTTAGTTACTACTATTGTACATGTAATTGAATGATTATTTTCATTCTATAGGTGATGCCACCAGTTTTCATGTGAAACTATTAGTTGAGGAAAATAAAATAACAAAACAACCTATAGTATTTAGTCAAGTCTTTTGGAGAACTATAATTTCCTTAGCCATATTGTTGATCAAATGATTCAATTACTGTCACGCCGGCTATCACTAATTAATACATGCCCCTGTGTGTTAACTTGCCATTTTGAAGATCGTTCTCGGAAGATCACGAAACATAAGTTGTTGGGAATTTAAAAATAAAGACCTCCACGTTTAGTCAGATTTTGAATATTTTTGAATTTCTGAAAAAAGATATGTCTTATAAAAATGAAATTATTCAAAGAATTGATCAACTGACAAATGTGGATTGCTACATACAGTGTCATCAAAAAGGCGATGTTATGGGTTCCTTTGTTTCCGAATATCCAAATTATTAATACAACAGCTAGAGAAACACTTGAGGATTGTTAAGTTGTGGATTTAGACATAAAAAATTGAGAAGAGTGCAGACAAGTAAGATAGTTCGGCTGAAACAAGATTATATTCGTTAAATTAAAGAAGATCGGGTGTTCAAAAGACATAATATCAAAATAATTTATCAGCAGTACTTTTTTGGGGATCTTCAACTGACTTTATATAGGATCATACGGTAGGTTGTTAGTTGGAAGACTTTTCAGTTTAAGTTAAATTTGCCATTATTAACTTTTATTTTTTTGCCCAATTTACAATAATGTTAGAATTTAATGACTTTTTTTTTAGTTTTTTCCATTTACTGTTAGGTTCTGCGTCAAAATTATCAACTTATATTAATTAAATTGGAAAAATATTAGAATTTGCTCAATCTCCATTATTAGGTACTTCAATTTTATTTCGAAATTTTAAATTAAAGTAAGTATTAACTTTTTTAATATTCCGTACTTTTACATGTTCAAAAATTTAATTATTTAAAATACTTATTAAAAACATGATTTTTGTCAAAAGCTGCCTTGTTTACTACCCATTAATATGTAGATTTATAGTTCACAACCGACACACAGAAACAATAAGAGCGTTTTAGAGGAAAATACAAGCCGTACTAATGCAAAACTAGACATCAAATTCACAGTAACTAATGAGTTTCTTGAAATGTTTTATTCATTCATTCTTGCTCAAGCCAACGTAAATGGAAAAGATTTTTATAGATACTTGGGATATGACTCTTTCTACTACCAACCAATGAACATAATTTGTTTGTGATGTATTGTAATGATAACCTTTCGCATTTTGCTACAAGCTCGTTGGATTTTTCTTAACAATTCAAATAGTTAAAAGAATTGGGCGCAAAGAATAAGATGATTAAGTGAACATTCTATAACTGGTACAATATAAATCACAATGCAATCATTGAAAAGCAAAACAATGATGTATGAATAAATGTTTTAAGCTCAGATCATTCATTTGCATAAAATTTGAAACATTCTTGTATCTTATGATATCCTATTAAATTAATTGATGTACATATTCATTCAAAAAACCATTTTTCAATGAATTCTTTTATCTAATACAATTTCTCAATAAAAGTTCTATGTAAGTGGTCCTTCATTAAATTTTATATGTTGGCGATGATTTGCTTTGTAGTTTATTTTTTACTTTCTTGTGGTTTACATTTTTTGTTCCATAAATTTGAACTTTCTATTATTTACCTCTATTATTTAAAATAAAACTGAGCACATATGCCAAAAAAATGAACTTTTATTGTCTTTGTATGCTGAGAGAGACGTAACTATCAACTGTGAATAATAGTGAATGAAGTGCTATCAACCTTTGAAGTCACCTGAAAAAAAGCTTTACGGGGAAAACGATGACTGAAAATACAACGGTTACTGATAAATACGTTGCTTCAACAATAAAAAGACAAATAATAATCATCAATACTATGAATTAAAAACACGTATCAATGGCAAATTTATTAAAAAAAAATTAGATACCTTATAGATCATGCTATTACGAGTTGAATTTTCAAAAAAAAGGATACAGGAACGCGAAAATGGAGACTGAATATTAAAAAATGACGTAGTTAGTTAATAAACAATTGCAAAAACAATAAGTTTATGGTATAACGTATACAGGGTTGTTCACACTTAACGGGTAAAACGACCAAAGATATTAAAAATTCCTTTGGGAGAAATACGTAGGTCACAAGCGGTTACAATTTAAAAATTTTTAGATATGTGCAGGATGGATTTATTTGAATTTTTTTAGAAAGAAAAGTCCTTTTGAAATTAATTAATTACTCTTAATTACATAATTTTTAATACTATGATTTTTCTTTTTAATAAACTAATTTTTCTTCGTTGGTTCAAAATTGTTGTGACTTTTTCTTTCACTAATCAAAACTGTAAGTTATTTCACAGGGTGTTTGTAATTGGAAGTCTTAATACAGTACAATATTTTGTATAATTACTACGATAACTTAAATGGAACACCCTGTATTTTATTGTTGCAATAGAAAGAAAAATAATTTCCTTTTAAATTGCTATAGGGTTCCCTCTGCCAATATCCACTAATTTCAGACTTATTAGCATTAGTTTATCTAAATTAATAAATTGATAAAAGAAATACATTTTTTAGTAATGTAAGCCATGTCAAAAACGAAGTATTTAACTATAAAAATAAAATAAACTAATTGTTGCAACTTGGTAACTGCGCTTGCCAGGATTGCGAACAATTAACAAAAGTTGGTCTGTAAATTACCAGTGAAGATACGACCCTAAAATTACGCCTCTTCAGGAACCCTTCACTGTCGGGGTCCAACACTTTCTAAAAGTCTATTCATATGTCTATAGATCCATTTCCTAAACCCATTAAATTTGTAATAATTAAGGGACAAACAATTCAGTTATTGTTAGTGGACCCCACAATGGCTGGCGCCAGTATACAATATCGACAATATCTTTATGAGCCTTAGAACTGACATTTAGTCTATGATTTATTTACAGATGCCAACTAATCTCTAACAAATGAAAGACTTGAATGAATAAAAGCCATAAATAAAAGTCGTTCGCCAACAACAGTCACTTTTAAACCTTCGAGCAGATATCAACCCGCGTTCGCAAAGAAGAGATCTATCAACTAAATCAAACTGACCAGCATTAGGTCAGTTTTTTAACTTATTAAACCGGGAAAGTTACGATTTTCACCTAAGTGTTACGACGCGAAATAAAAAGTGCTAACAAAAAGTGTTTTCTTTCAATAGTAATCGGAGAGATGATATACATTTATTTTACAAGCATTAGAGAAACTGTGAACAAAAGTATCAAATCATTTACCTAGCAACTCGCTGTGGTCATTTTGTTGTTTCTACCTTACTAGGAACTTTTCGCAAAATTGATTTACGTCGTTATATTTGTCGTGTTTAAGTGTTTATCTAAACGTTATTTATAATGACGACTGGTCCTTCATCACAAAAACCTATCGAAGAAAAACAAAACATCAACCTTTTATGTAGCAGTGAACGAAAACATACAGTTCAATTTACAAATCAAGTTCACCTACATCAATAATTGACAATAAATGTTTATTTAGTGTTTTGGCAGTTGTCATTTAACTAATTAATTAAAATGAAAGAATATTCAGTTGAAGATCGAGTAAACATGATTTTTATACTTGGGGAATGTTCTCAAAACTGTTTTTTAGCATTAAGAGTCTATGCTGAGAGATTTCTCTTAAAAAACCATTTCCATAAAGAGGTATTTGAGAGACCGCTAACAAGGTTTCGTGAAACCGGTATTGTCGCTTAAAAAAAAACTAATATTAATAAAGCCCATTTCGGAAGCAAAAAATATCCAGTAGGGTGTTCTTCAGTCGGTGATTCAAAATCCAAACACAAGCCACAGAATAATTGACAAGGACTTAGATATAAGCAAA
This sequence comes from Galeruca laticollis, assembly GCA_963921935.1. NCBI lineage: Eukaryota > Metazoa > Arthropoda > Insecta > Coleoptera > Chrysomelidae > Galeruca > Galeruca laticollis. The sequence continues at coordinate 102,385,054 of OY998180.1, read as the reverse complement.
GGCCGTGTAGGAAAGATTCGTAAAAGTCACTACCACCCATATCTTCAGATGGATCGAAAGTTGTATAGGACTTATTTTTGAGCGGAGCCTTTAATTTTGTTTATGGTTTCTCGAAAAAACTGGAATTGATGAAAACTTTTTTTGACAAAATATTATTTACGGATGAATCAACATTTCACAATAATGGATTAGAAAATAGACATAACTTTCACCACCGAAAACAAACACGAATTTGTAATGTCAGATCGACAAAATAGATGATCTCTAAATTTGTATGAAGGATTAATGGGAGAATATATAGTTTTTTTATGGTCATTTAAATGGAAGAAAATTTATAAGATTATTGAATGCTATTAGAAGATATTCCTTTGATTGAGAGAAGAACTATGTGGCTGCAGCTAGATGGTACTCCAGCGCTTTTTTCGCTTAGTATAAGTTCTTTAGTTGAATGGAAAATTTCCTGAAAAGTGGGTATGTACAAGTGGTCCTAGTACTTGCCCTCTTAGGTCGCCTGACTTAACAACCATGTACTTTCTTTATGAGGATACGTAAAAAATTTGGTCTGTCAAACTCCACCGACTACTGAGGAAGATATGAAAATATGAATGCTATTGCAATTATTATAACTTGTGATATGCTGAGTAATGATAAAAACAGTTTTGAAAACAGACTGAGAATGTGTATTGAACAAAATGGGCACCATTTTGAACATTTTTTCTAAATGATTTTATTGATTTTACAGTTTTTTCTTGACTTACTTTAATGAATACAAATGTATTTCCGTAATCAAAGAAATTCGATGAACTCATGCAAATATGTCTGAAATTATGGATATTGGCATAGCAATTTAAAAGGAAGTGGTTTTTCCTTTTTTTGCATCAATAAATTACAGGGTGTTTCATAAGTTAACGTATTAATTAAACAAAATATTGTACTATATTAAGACTTCCCGAAGTCCGATTCTGGAGAGAAAGTGATTAGTTGTGTGTTGTATCGATCTGCAATTAAGTGCTTTATTTACAGAAATAAATGAACAATAATTATAAAAACAAGTTTTACAGTGAAAAATACCGTAAGTACAAGTTGGGTAAGAGCATAATTATTTGAAAAACAATAAAATAAGATTAATAACAATAAATTGAATATCAGAACTCAATAAGCGGCCCTCAAAAAACTAGTATTACTGATAAGAGACTGACTTCCGACGGGTCGACTGGGGTCAGTTTTTTGCGCGGCTTACAAGTTAATAAGGACAGGGCAGTATTTAATTATATTCACAATAATAAATAAAATATTAGTGGAAGGAATTTGGAATAAAATGTACACAGACAGCGACGATTATGTGACAGATGAAAGTAAGAAAAGATCTGCAGAGGAAAACCTTGGAGGACGCGTTGAGAAAAGTAGAAAAACACTAAGAATCGAACAAAAAAAGTTTAGTGATGAAATAATGTCAATAAAAAAAGAAAATGAGTTATTACGGGAAGAAAATAATATAATAAAACAGGAGAATACAAAGATAAAACAAGATCTGAATGACTTGAAGAAAAATATGGAGTGGTTGGAAAAAGATAAGAAGAAAAATAATGTTGTGATGAGTGGACTGGATGTCGATAAAATTAACAATGAGACAATGAAAACCACATTAGAAAATTTTATTTCAAAAAACTTAAAAGTGGACATCAAAAGCAAAAGTACCGCAAAGCTTTCCTCTAAAACATGTCTAATTGAAATGGCAAATGAAGAAAACAAGTACAAAGTTATGAAAAATAAATCGAAACTTAGGAATCTCTCACAGCAAATATTTATTAATAATGACCTAACGAAGCAAGAAAAGAACAAACGTAAACAAATGAAAATAATAGCGGCACAAGAAAAAAATAAGAAAAAATGTGAAGATAGGATACAATCGGATCGTAATAGAAGGAGAAGAATGGAGATGGAACAAAAATAATGAAACACTGGTAAAACGGCAAGTAAAAAACTAATAGATTCACAGGAGATAATAATGGACAGGATAATGACTCGGAATGAAAAAGGACATACGATTATACAAAGAAACAACGAAAAAGCCAAAAAATAGGAGAAAAAACGAAATAAAAATTGGAACTCGGAATATAAGAACAATGTTGATACCTGGGAAAATGCAAGAAGTAGGAAATGAATTGATGAGATACAATATAGACATAGCGGCATTGCAAGAAATAAGATGGAAGGATCAAGGGGCAATTGATAAGAACATGTATAGTTTTAGATATTCTGGAGACAAAAAGCAAGGAAACCGGGGAGTAGGATTTATGGTATTCCAGTCAATGAAACAAAAAATTATTGAATTCAAACCAATAGATGAAAGGATGGCATACCTAAGAGTGAAAGCAAAATCATGCAACATATCCCTATTAAATATTTACGCTCCAACAGAGAAGGACAGCAATGAAGAAAAGGATAAATTTTACGAAAAGGTAGAAGAAGAAATAGAAATAATACCAAAGGAAGATACTATAATAATATTAGGAGATTTTAATGCCCAAATAGGTAAAGAAGACTACATAAAATGCGTAGCAGGAAAGGAAACTATACACGAAGAAACAAATAACAATGGGCAGCGACTGTGTAACCTCGCAGCAAGTACGAATATGTACATAAGTACCACAAAATTTCCACATCCAAAAAAACATAAAATAACGTGGTTGTCGCCTGATAGCAAAGCAACATCTCAAATTGACCATATATTAATTAATAGGAGAAAACAAACATCAATAAAGGACGTGAGAACATACAGAGGAGCATGTGCAGAGTCCGATCACTTTCTTGTTATTGCCAAAATAAAACAAAAGATTAAAAAAACAACAAGGGACAGAAATACATTAGATGGAAAATAACAAAGCTAAGTGAAGAGAAAGTAAGGAAAGAATATGAAACACATATAGGAGAATTACTAAGCAAAATAGTAAAAAAGGAAGACAACGTTAACGCATAATGGGTAACTATGAAAAAATCCATTCAAATAACAACGGAAAAACACATAGGCAAAATGGATAGAGATAAAAGAAAAGAGTGGTACAATGATAGTTGCCGTCTAGCAGTAGAAAAAAAGGAAAAAATACAAAAATGGATAAGAACAAACGAAATAAAGCACAAGCAAGAATGTAACAAAATGATAAGAAAATCAAAGCGAGAATGGATGGATAACAATATAAAAGAAATAGAACAAGAGAGAAAGAATTGTAATACCAAGAAATTTTATAAAAATATAAATGAACAAAGCCGAACCTATAAGGGCAAATCGAAAGGTATAAAAAACCAATATGGCAAAGTCATTGAAGAAGAAAATGAATACAAACAAATATGGATGGATCACTTTAGGACGTTACTAGTAGAAGATTTAGATATTGAAGAAGAAATTGAACTAATATCACAAGAAAAAATATTGGAAGAGCCTACAAGAGCAGAGATTATGGAGATTATTAACAACAGCCGAAACGAAAAAGCTCCAGGAAAAGATATAGTATACCAACTTATAATAAAAATATGGAGAGAAGAAAAAATGCCTATAGAATGGGAAATAGGACAGATAATTACAATCCACAAAAAAGGTGACCAGCATGAATGCCAAAACTATAGAGGTATTACATTACTGAATACTGCTTATAAAATACTATCAGCTACAATAAACAGAAGGCTTAGAGACACTACAGGAAATACTATAGGACGATATCAGTCTGGATTCGTAAAAGGAAGATCAGCGGTGGATGCTATATATACACTGAAGCAGATAATGGAAAAAGCATATGAACATCAAATAGAACTGAAAATGTTATTTGTAGACTTTCGGCAAGCTTTCGATTCAATACATAGAGGCAAACTTTTGTCTGCTTTGAAAGAACTAGGCATTAATGATAAATTAAGAAGGTTAATCAAGATGACTATTAAAAACTCAAGGGCTACGATAAAAACACAAGGAGGAGAAACTGATGAAATAAACATAAATAAGGGTGATTCGCTATCTGCAACATTATTTAACCTAGCACTTGAATATGCAATGAGACGAATACAAAAAAGCAATCTCAGGACGAGCGGAAGACAGATAATTGCCTATGCGGACGATATAGTAATCATATCAAAGACAAGAGAGATTCTGGAAAACACAATAAGGGAAATCACAAGTGAAGGAAGTAGGATGGGATTAGAAATAAATGCAGATAAATCAAAAATAATGATTTTTGGTAAAATAAATCAAACCAGTGCAATAAAGATCGGAGATTTCGAATTTGAAAAAGTGGAGAAATTCAAATACTTAGGTGTCACAGTAACAAACACTGGAATCAGGAAAAAGGGAATAGAAGAAAAAATCATTAATGCAAATAGAGCTTACCATGCCAATAAAAAACTTTTAAAAAGCAAATTACTCTCAAGACAAACCAAAATCAATATTTATAAAGTGCTAATAAGACCCTCCTGTTGTATGCTGCTGAAACAATGACACTGACTAAAAAGGAAGAAGAAGACTTTAGAATAATAGAAAAAAAGATAATGAGAACAATATTGGAACCAATCAAATTGAGAGATAACGAGTACAGACAAAGAATGAACTATGAAATTGAGCAAGAACCGGAAGGAGACGACATAGTAAGGAAAATAAAAAGGCAAAGAATGAAATGGCTGGGACACATGTATAGAGCAGAAGAACAAGAAATAACACTGCAAATGACACAATGGGATCCTGGGGGAAGAAAACGTAGGGGTAGACCTAGAATAAAATGGCTGGAACAGGTGAAGGAATATATGACAAGAGCCGGAATTGGAGGATGGAAAGACAAAGAATAGGAAACTATGGAGAACATTGACAGAGAAACTATAAAGGGAAAAACGGGGATTGATCCACCCCAAAACAAAAGGATCTAGAAAGCGTAATGCGGCGAAACCCCAGCAGGGGTATCAAGCCATTATATATATATATATATATATATATATATATATATATATATATATATATATATAAAGACTTCCCATCACACCATGTAAATTAATTTACAGTTTTGATTAGTACAAGAAAAAGTCACAACAATTTAGAACCAACGAAACAAATTTAATTATTAAAAAATATGTAATCAAGAGTAATTCATTGATTTCAATAGTACTTTTTTTTCTAAAAATTTCAAATAAATCGAAAACTATTAATAATAGGTATGGGGAGCCGTTAGAAAACTGAAATTGTTTTTTATGCAATTTATAATTTACAATCAAAATTCAGGGTGTTCCATTAAAAATAATATAACTTTGTATATTTTCTCTAATTTGGGACATCCTGTATATATCTAACAGATTTTAAATTGTAACAGCATGTGACCTACGTATTCCTCCCAAAGGAAATTTTAATATCTTTGGTCGTTTTACCATTAAGCTTATTCCCGTTGGGCGTGAACCACCCAGACTGTATATGGAAGGTGTTCCAGGAGTTCATATCAAAAACTTGGGAGATGATAGAGACTAGAGAGAATGATGTTATTTCATACAAAAAAAATTTCTTTACGCCCTTCGTTAACGAACTATAGGGCTCTATAGTTGGGAATTAAAAATGTTTTTTTTATTTATAATTAACAAATTGCTGATTGGAGATTAGTAAAATTTCAACCATTTATAAACACCAAAATTTCACACATTTTGGCGTGATAAACAAGTCTGCACTAAATTTGTCAACTCAGGTACGGACTAACAATGCTGGATGTGGCAACTTTTTGGTAAATATAACCTTTTTCAGTTATAAATGCAACAGTTGACTTTTTTGAACATTTTTGGAGATACAAAGCGCTCTTGTGACAGCTGGTAAAATTAACGGTTTAAGAGATACGGGCAATTTTATTCCAAATCATTGATTTGGAATATTAAATTTGGAATACTAAAGAATACTTTAGAAGCAACTATTGCATCCATTTCATGAACAAAAATGTCATTCTATGTTACCAGATGACTATCTAGGCTCAATTATGTGAACTGGTTTTTGGGTAATCAACGGGAAGACAGAAATTTCATTGAAAATATACTATTTACACATGAAGTAGGTTTTACCCATAATCTACATTTGTGGGATGATGAAAATCCTCACGGGATAATTAAGACTAAACACTAACAAAGGTTTATGGTCAACATATGAGCAGGTATTATTGGCAACCGCTTAATTGGTCCGTATACACTTAATGATCGTTTAAACGGACAGTCTTATTTACAATTCTGGAGGATATGCTGCCAATTTTATTAAAGGATGTACCTTTACAAAAGCGCCAATGTATGTGGTTTATGCACGAAGGAGCACCCCCTCACTTTAGTCGTGCGGTACGAGTCAATCTAAACAATATTTTTCCAGATAGGTGGACTGGATGGGGTGGACCATTTCTATGGCTAGCACGTTCGCCATATATCAACCCTTGCGAATTTCATCTTTGGGGTTATCTTAAAAATTTAATCTACAGTACTCCTGTAAATACATAAAATGGATTCATTGATAGGATACGTTTTCACTGCGAAAACATACGAAATAATCCTAGAATGTTATCCCAAGTACAAATATCTAATCTTAGAAGACTGAGGAAATGTGTGGTTGATGAAAGAGAAGCCCATATTGAACATTTGTTGTAATTTTTTTAAAACCCTCTTGTCATTTTTAATATAGTTAATTATTTGGTTACTATTAGTGTTTTTAAATGAAACTCAAGGTCTCTAGTTAATTCCACAATATAATACAAGTTATTGAAAATTCTAAAAAATTGACAATTGTTTCGATAAATCAATATCATCGTCAGAATGACAGAAGTTACATTTCATTTTATGCCTACCTGATGTTTAGTAGTTATATTTGGCTAGACCAAGAAGTAACCTAGCTTGTGATTGGCTTAATATATGTTTATAGAAAAAATAAGAAGATGTGATATTACAAATATTGAAGCTTAGATATTATTAGCCCTATTGTGATATCCTGGATATCATTTTTCCAATTAAGATCAGTATAACTGTGCAATGATATAGAAAACCAGGAAAACTATATCTGCTGATCTTTACAATTATCACTTAAGAAGACAGTTTATTAGTGGAGACTTCCCTAGATTTAACTGTTCATTGACAACTTCATATTGTGGGTTTCTTAAATGTCTTCTAATTTCCAGTTCTTCAAGGAAATCCAGTTCTTGTTTATTTTCACAAATATGTAGTACTTCTAGTTTTGTGTTAGGTGTCAATGAATGATTGGTGTCAAGTAGATGTTTTGCTTAGTGGGATTTATCTGGTTGTTTTAATCTGTATGCTCGTAAGTGCTCACTGTATCGTATTTCAAAATTCCTAAGGGTCTGACCCAAATAGACAGCATTACATTTTGGACATTTGAGTTTATATATACCTGACTTCTTTAATAGTGGTATTTTTGTTTTTACATTTAACAATTTTGTACTAACGTTACTTTCTGTTTTAAAAGAAATTGTTGTATTCGTTGCTGAAGATATTATCTTTGAAATATTATTAGAAATATTTCCTGCATATGTGATGGTTTTATAAGTTTTAATTTCATCAGCTTGTTTAGGATATATTAGTTGTAATGCCACTTTTTCCTCTTTTTTACTAATTAGCTTATTTATCATATCTAATGGATAACCGTTAGATGTTGCTATTTGTCTAATTGTATTAATCTCTCTATCAAAAGTACATTTGTTCATAGGAACTGAAAAAGCTCTATGTATCATTGAATTATATGCTGCTAGTCAATTTATTTGGTTACTTGTTTTTAAATCTGTTAATGGAATGTAGTTATTAATTTTTCAGGGTTTTGTTGTTATATTTACTTTTGTTAAATTAATGTTCGTTTTTTATACATAGACTACTTAAAAGTTTATTATACCATCATTATTTTTAGTCTCTCTATCATCTACCAAGTTTTGGTACGAACTCTTGGGGTATAATTATGTATATAGAGATGATGATTTCTACTTGCATCTCTGCTACTTTCAAAGTAGAAGTTTTTCAAACTATATTTTGACAGTTTCTCGACGAATAATTAACTACTTTCCTATCTATATACCGCGACGTATATTCTATTACATTTCCTCGGAGAGCGTGGTCGATTCCTTAGTCGACTCTAACCGTTTCATTTGAACCTGTAGTTTTTCCTCGGTAAACGGTCAAAATCTAGTTTGAACGACTATTTTCAAACATTACTTTCTTCAAAAAGTCAAGTTAACGACTTAATTCAGCCTCAAGACCAACTAAAAAAGAGAATGAAGGATCAATCAACTTTCAATATTTACTAAATCTCAGACTACGTCAACAGCTTGGCCACTTCGTCCAATTATGACGAGTATAGGAATTCATATCGGTGTAGAATAAGTAATCATGTGATTACACCCACGTGATACAAAAAATAGCGTGAAAGAAAGGAATATAAAAAGTTAGACAGACTTTCTAGAACAACGTATTAGCTGCCATGATTTATGAGAACTGGAATGTGTGTTTACCCAAAAATATGAAACCTTCATATCACATCTGAAGACTGGAAAGGGCTCAACCACCTGAAGTCGTGTAGTTAGTTCAATGAGCTGCTAACCAAAGCAACTAATGACGTTGAGGTATTTATCAGTCAATAACGTTTCGTATCATTGTATCTGAATGAAAAAAATATCGTCGTCTCATTTCAAAATAAAAATTACGTTCCGGCATAAATAAAACTGTTAATAATAATATATGATACAAAAAATTCGTTGAAATGTTATAAACGCCAATTCGGAGCACTCAGCGATTTGAGGACACGGCTATATTTGGAAGAAAACATTTGAACACATTTTTTTTGTATTCGTTTCCAATCACTACACAAAATCAGTCGACTGCTTATTTACCACAAAACCGAATTCGTCGTAAACCTCTGGTTAACAAGAAACCACAATAGTTACAATTTCAATCACAGTTCTTCAAATGAGTCGATTCAAGTAGCTTTTGATGAATCAGCGTTATCGTTAGTATATCCTTGGAAAAATTTCACAACGTTTAAAGAGACAGGTGGTGTTGCTGGAGTGGGAGGAGTATGTGGCGTCCATTCTGTCGTCTCTGACGTTTTATCGGGCATAGGATCTTTCGTCTTGAGTTGTAACGCTTCTTCATAACTCGGTAAGCCGGAAGCTATGGTGTAGCTCGGAAGTTCTGTTTCGGTTAGGCCTGATTCTAAATTACCAGCATTTCTTGCTTCTATTACTGAAACAAAAATCTTTTGTTAATATTTGTAGTATTATATTTGTAAAAAGTAATTAAACATATTATAAAATACGAGTAGGTATTTGATTTTCCGTTATTTTATATCTTTCATGGAATGCATCATGATCAAGGCCGGCCCGTGTAAGAAGTACATGGCACCCGGGCGGCATTCTACAGGGAGGCGGCAAAAAATAAAAAAAGTTATCACAGGTAACGGCAGTTGCCGAGTGACGCAAGTATAATGACAAATAAGGTAGTGTTAATTGTCTGGTGTTATGTTTCAGATGTATTTAATAATCATAAAATTATTAAATACATTTTAACGATTGTTAGTTGAAGTTATAATATTAAATGAATATAACGTCTAATAAGCATTTTAAATTATAATATTGACTGGACTATGACAGTATTCAAATCAAAGAATAAGCCGAAACAACAAATTTCGCATTATATCTCTTTCGTGAACTATACTCTCGCTTTAGGGACGGCCATGAATTCGGCACCACATACCTGCTCCTTAATCTCTACGCATGAATTCGGCACTAGACCTCGGATTACACATTATTCAAGTACTCGAACTGGGCACCGTTTATCAACTTTATCTTATTACCTAATTGTTTCGTATTCTCAAAATTTAAAAAACAGAGATTAGAAATAAATGTATTTATTTTTGCATTGTTCTACACTATGGACATTGTTTATAAAAATATCCTAGACATTTAACAAATTGTAGCCTATCTATTTTGTTTACAAAGTAGTCAGCAATTTTTTGTTCTAAAAATACTTGTCTGCATTTTGTTTTAAGATCCTTGTGGCGCACAGGTTCATGAACACTATTTAGTTTAACGTATGCCTGAGTTTGAAAATTGTTTAAAATGTTAATAAACATAAATAGCGATGGATGTGTTTTATAAAAGCATTCATTAAATTTTGAATGAAATGATTCGGAGCAATTAGTTGTTCTAGTGATGGAACTAGTGCAACTAGCCCAAATTTTAGGTGGAAACATAGCTTGCTGTTCATCTATATAATTTTCCAGTATATAATCTGAAAACTCGATTACTCTGCTGTCATTAGGTTGAGTACTCATTAAATCAAAAGCAAAACAGTCTGATACTTCACTAGGCTGTAAAAATGGCAAACCAAAGACATAGTTTAGCCATCTTCCTACTTCATTATTTGCATCACGATACTCTGAAGCCAAACCTAGTTTTTGAAGTTTTCTGTACCAACTTTGGGCCAGATGAAATCGACACCCTATTGTCATCACCATGGGCCAAACAAATTCTATAGCATTATGTATACTTTTCTCAAAGTCTACTACAATAAACTTTGGATTAAAATCTAAATCTACTTCTCGACACTTTTTTTTTAATAAATTGAAATGTGTCTATATAAACGGAGGTACTCTTACTTCGTAAAATAGAAAACACTAGTGGAATGTAATGACCATTAATAAAAGTATGTAAAGTAAATAGTTGAAAAAAATAATTTAAACAATAATTAAACGTACCATCTAAATATATTGTGTCGCAATTACACAAAACACGTAAATTTGTTTCGCAAGAAAATACTATAATTTGCTTTTCCTGATCAACACCTGTCAAAAAAATTTCCCCTTTAATTGTTTTACATTCCAAATTTTGTAAAACTCTAATGGTTTCTTCTGCACTCGTCGGTAAACTTGGCTGCATTTTTTTTCGCTTGTAGTAGACATTATTTCTTATATAATTAATATCTCTTACAGTTAAAGTGTCCATTGCTTCTACATGGTTTTTCAATGCTAAATGAATAATTTTCGAAGGTTTTTCTGTAATGTCTTCTTCTGCCTTCCTTTTGGCACTGTTGCTAACTAAAATAATAATATCCAATCAGTAATTGCTTTTTAAATAAATACGACACAATAAACATAAATAAAGCACAAATAAATTTAAAAAATACATATCCACAAACCTATTTGTCTGTTTAGCGCCTTCGTATTTTTGGGATGTGTATGTTCCAATTCACATCTTGATATGACTTTTTCAGGCCCCACAGTCCACACTTTTGCTTTACATGTTCTTACGTAACACCTCCAAAAAGTTTCTTCGGTTTTCAACACTTTTGCAAATGTAAATTTGCCACCATCAACAATTAAAATTTGTTTGCCACGTTCACTTGTTTGTGCTATCGTATTATTCATGATGTGGGAGCTTCATGATGTACACCTCACAGGAAATTATAAACAGGACGTAGATTAGGGATTAGAAAGCTAAACTGTAGTGCCGAATTCGTGTATCTTGTCCAGGTAATAGGGGATTATAATAGTGCCGAATTCGTTAATTCGTTGACGCTCCGCTTTAGGTAGTATGTCGATATATATATATATATATATATATATATATATATATATATACATATACTAAAATTTCGAAAATATGGATACTTTCTTTAAGTCTTTTCCAATGTTTATGAACTCAGATAGAGAAGAAACACCCATGTTTTTTGTAGCTCAATTCAATACATTTCCAACGGTATATAATGTTTGGAATATATTGTGTACCCTTTCGATTTTTTTTGCGTTTGGTCAGGTTTTATCCAATTTATATGGTTTTTGACCTCAGATAAAGAAAAAACATCCTAAATGTTTTTGTAGCTCTATTCAACGGTATATATTATTTTAGATATTTGGTATACCCTTGTGGAGTTATAGCCAAAATAAGTGGTCCGCCCTTTGATTTTATTTTGTTTTTTCCAATTTATATGGTTTTCAGCCATAGATAGAGAAAAAATACTCCATATGCTTTTTGTAGCTCTATTCAAGATCTTTCCAACGGCATTGATAGAATATTCCGGGTTTCTGGTGTACATTACAGGTGTAACGGCCATCTGAGTGGAATAGGTCGTTAATCGAAAAAAATTGGTTTTCTTGATTTTTAATGCATTTTTTAGCTATTTTAAATGAAAATAAGTGGTGGGAAATGGTTTTGCCATGCCTATCATCGATTTTCGAATGATATCAGAGGCCCATCATAAAAAAATACCAAAATTTTACTAAACCTTGCTGGTTTCATGAGGAAAACGTAAACATATCGAAATTCCCCTTTATTTTTGTTCGTTTTATGGACACAATGTGAGAAAAATTGATTTTTTTATGTAAATATCAAAATTTCACTAAATTTTATTCTTTCAAGATGTGAGAAAAATCGATTTTTGTGTGAAAATATCAAAATTCCACTTAATTTTTTTCGTTTCATGGACAAAATGTGAGAAAACATTGATTTTTTGGCTTGCAAAAAGAAATAAAACGAAAAAGCTAAAAGGGATAAAAAATGAAATTATGTAACCGGTACCCGGACACCTTGTACAAAACATACAAAAATGAATGGAATTTCGTCATTTACTCAAAAAGCGAAAATCAATTAAGAAGACGAAAATAATCGAATTTTTTTATGTCAAATGAAAAAAATATGATGGCTTGAATCGATATCGTAAAAATATTATTTATATCCACTTATAGTCCGGGAGGAAGTGACCGAAATTTTGCACCAATTCCTACAAAGCTGATTTTTTCTCATATTGTAGTTTTGATATGGCAAGTAAACGGAATGGCAGTCTGCCGCGCCAATATGGGGGCAAACATTATTAACAATTTTTGAAACATGTAAATAAATAATATGTAAATGCCTTATTCCTATAAGTATAAAACTTTGTAGAGTGGTCAAGGATACCTAAAAATGCAGTATAATGATAGTCTGCCGCGTCGGAGGGGAGGCCATCATAGGTCTACCACCCACGCAAGGTGTTCAGAAATAAACTTTTTTCACTTTTTTCTACAAGGCTGAATATTTTTTCTCATATACTTTAGTTTATAAAAGAACTGAAAAAATTAGTCTGCCGATCATATAATGGTGCAAAACCTTGACAGACGCAATGGAATGCACAATCTCCCGAGAGCAGCAAAATAGGATAAAAAAAAGTTCTGTGCAGCTTGAAAAATTGATACAGCTCATTAAAGAAAGTATAAATCTTTTTGATAGCACCCTAGGCAAAGATTTACTCTACAATATATCTAATGGCCAAGCAGCAGACGATCACGTTGCTGATTTTTTGCTCAGTGTTGAAAAAAAAGGAGAAGAACTGAGGAATACATTTATTAACGAATGTGCCGAAGATAAAGATAGATTTGATCGAAGTTTGAAAATGAATAAAATTAATAATTTTACAGTGTTACAGAGCAAGAAAAAAGTTAAAGTTTCTGGAAAATAGTTGAAGTGCGTTTGCAGCGAGACTTATTTGGCCAACTTCTAATTGTTGCTCTAGATAAACAATTAGATATTGAAAAAAGTTTTAACTTATACATTGACGCCTATTCCATTTTCTTTATGTCATCTCGATGGAAGTATTTGCAAAACGGAAAAAGTGCTTTACTTAAATTACTAGAACATGAAATCGATAGCAACTCAACACCAAAAGCAAACGTACAAATTTACGATGGATTTTTCTTTATACATTTAATGAAAGAAATACCAGCTACATATGAAAACATATCTGTTAAATTACTGCAAATGTTTTTGAGAAATGACGCACAGTTCGTTATTATAGTATTTGACATCCACAAATCTCCGTCGATAAAGGATAAAGAGCACGCTTTGAGAGGAACCAGCAGGAGTCGTAAAATTGTAATTCAAGGAACATCAATGCGCCCTTCTGATTTTTCAGCCGAATTAAAAAATATTACTTTTAAAGAGGACTTACTTGAGTATCTTTTAGATAGTTGGGGACGCAAAGAAATGGCTCCATTTTTAGGCAATAAAATAGTGTATGTTAACTATAAAGAATGTCATAGATACCAAGTAATTAATGATGATGTTGTTAAAACTATTGAGCTCAGTCAATCATGTTCCAGTCATGAAGAAGCAGATAACAAAATAATATATCACGCCTGTAACTTTGAGGAGCTACAACCGCCCTATAATATTACGATAAGATGCTCAGATACTGACATATTAGTAATAATGCTTGGTAATATGAAGTTTGTACAAGAACAAGTGGAAGTTTTGATGGAAGTAGGCGTTGGAAAATCGCAAAGAAATCTTAATTTAAGCTTATTGTACAAATCATTAGGAGCCAATTTGTGTGATTCCCTACCTGCCTTTCATACCCTAACAGGGTGTGATTCAATCCAGCTTTTTTCCGAAAAGGGAAGAAACGTCCATTTCATTTGCTAAGAAACTCTGAAAAATATGTAGATGCATTGACAAGTTTAAGCAAATATCCTGATTGTAACAATGCAGTATTCGAAACAGTGGAAGAATTTGTATGCCGAATTTACGGTTTTAAAAAAAAATTAATGAATGTCGATCAGCGATGTTTTTGAAAGCTTACAAAAGTACCAACGACAAAATTTTTCGACAAAACGTGAAGAGTTTTGATGTATCTGCTTTGCCACCTTGTCAGTCTGAGCTCCGAGAGCACCTACTCCGAACAGCATATATTTCAAAAATTTGGAGCAATGCTCACATAAAAGAGCCTTCAACATTATCATCCCCTCTCGACTGTAGCTGGAAAGTTGATGAGATTGGAAAGTATAATTGGTTTAGTGACGACCAATTGCCCCAGTCAACCGATGATGTGACGTTTAGTCAACAAAACGATATAGATTCAGGTAGATACATTTTGCATTTTAAGTCAATCGAATGCATTATATAATAATATTTAATGATTTATTGTTATTTGCAGATATAGAAACGCTTGAGGAATCCGCAGAAATATTTGCAAATGACAGCTGTTATGAATATCTCAAAGAAAGCGATTGGATGAATAATGAGAATGATGAAGTAGCGATTACGATTTGGAAGCCGGTGAGGAAGGAAATGCCAGTGGCGATGAACAATAACAAAAATATTGTATATAATATATCTGTTTTATAAAATACTTTATTGCTACAATAAAAAAAATTTCTATAATAGTAATTTAATTGAAATAAATTTAATTGTTCAGCGTTAAAAAGAAAAAAAATTCAGTTATTTAAAAAAAGTATATTTTCCACTTTTATTATAGTAATATCATACTAGCAAAAAACTCGGTCGCAAACGATTTTTTGTTATTACTATATCGTACTTTTATAATGGTGTAAGCTCCAAAAAGTATAATTAACATTTAAATTAGGAATTTTATTGCTCGTTACGATTTTTGCAAGTAAAAACTTTAGACAGGTCTAGCGAAACTTTAGCCACGTCTAGCGAAACTTTAGCCACATTGTATCGAAGGTAGAACACGTTTAGTTGACAGTAATAATCGTAAAATACGTATAGATAAAAATGCAGCTTTGTAGATACTAATTTAATCCCGGTATGCAATAATTCATATCGAATTATAGCGGATCGGCGCTGCGGCTCCTGCTCTCGGGAGATTGTGCATTCCATTGCGTCTGTCAAGGCTTTGCACCATTATATGATCGGCAGACTACTTTTTTTAGTTCTTTTATAAACTAAAGTATATGAGAAAAAAATTTCAGCCTTGTAGAAATAAGTGAAAAAAGTTTATTTCTGAACACCTTGCGTGGGTGGTAGGCCTATGATGGCCTCCCCTCCGATGCGACAGACTATCATTATACTGCATTTTTAGGTATCCTTGACCACTCTACAAAGTTTTATACTTGTAGGAATAAGGCATTTACATATTATTTATTTACATGTTTCAAAAATTGTTATTAATGTTTGCCCCCATATTGGCGCGGCAGACTGCCGTTTCGTTTACTTGCCATATCAAAACTACAAAATGAGAAAAAATCAGCTTTGTAGGAATAATTACACGAAAAGTGTCGCTGTCTCCCGGACTATTAAGATAAGCAAAAAATACGTTATAAAACAAAGTAAATGGAAATTATGCGAAACATAAAAAAGTTTTTTCGTTATCAACATTTTTTTTATGAAAAAAATGTTCCTTAAATACTGCATAGCCTTTAACAAATTATTGAAAAAATATATATTTCTTTTCTTAAGTTTATGAGAATAGAATTGAAAAGCTGAACAAAAAGTACTGATATCAGTTCAAAAACCTCTTGACGAGGTGAAAATAGGTGATGCAAGTACACCCCTTATAAAAGATGCGATATCAAATCATACGACAAAAGTACTATATCTACTAATCTCTTTAAAATGAAGGTAATCTGTGGCTATATTGATACTTTATTCCATATTAATTTGAACGTTTCAAATAATTGATGTACTTGCGTTCAGCCCTGTTTAAATATTGTTAGTGTTCATCCCAGTTTCAATGAGATAAAAATTTCTATTCTGGGACCACCCAAATTAGTGAGTGAGTGATCGACAAATGCTCCAGCTGAGAGGTTCTTATTTCGAAACTCTGAACATACGACAGCTACGCTTGCGTAACAGAAGTAAAACTGCGCATGTTGAAGTGACGCAGATTTTGCAGTTGTTGGCGAAAGAAATTGCGCACATTTCACCTGCCGCAGTTTTCGCAGCTAGCTCAAGAAAGCGATCGGACGGAGGTTAATCATCATCAACCGAACCGGCGAAAGCTTTTCAGAAGACAAAAATGAATAGTGTTTTTTAACACTGCTTCCGATTTATGAAACTTTTGAAAAAATTTCGTAATTTTTTAAAATTGTAATTTATCGGATGTTTTAAGAGTTTTAATTTTTTTAGAGATGCCGTACAAGAACTCGTAGACAGGCTGTAGGAGAGAGGAGACAGATAGAAACAAAAATTCGAAGATGCCAGAAAAGGAGCGGAGGAAGCCACAAAGGAAGCGAAAGAAGCCATAAAAGAAGCGGAGGAGCTTAAGAAGACCATCCAGCGCATGGAAGCGGAGGTAACGGAACTGATGATTGCCATGGAGAACATGGCAAAGACAATGCAGGACCTGCAAGAAGACAAGAGGAGCCAAAGCCCACCAGAAAGCGTCCGAAGAAAGACTCAGAGGACGTAACCCCCCCCCAAATCGAAGGAGACGCGAGGCCGAGGAGATGGATTTCACGGAAGTGGTGTCTATCAAGACATTCCTGAAGGAGCAGAGGAAGGAGGCCGCCGCAAGGAAGGACGCCGTCGCAAGGAAGGAGAGAGGAGAGGAAGACATGATGGACGAAGCCATCCGCCAGAACCAGACGAATACGACCAGGCAACCACCAGTCATCCAACGGAGCACCAACCACTGGGCCTCCATAAGAAGAGAAATCCACCAGAGAGGGATCAAAACGAGGTCCATCACCATCCGAGAGAGGCTCGGAGCGAAGATCCCCTGCGAAGGACCGGAGGACTACAAGAACCTGACGAGCTACCTAAACGAGAGGAAAGAAGTGGAATGGGACACCCACATACCACGGGACGAGAAGAAAGGAAATATCCTCATCAAGGAACTGACGAGCAGCGAGGATCTCGACGAACTCAAGGAGGAGTCAAAATCGGAAGAGTAAGCCAAATCCACTCCAGATTCGGCGGAAGAAAACCACTGCCCATCTACGTAGTAGAGCTAGACGTGGAGGAGAAGATAAAGGCAATTAAAAACCAGCACATCCAGTAAGTGAGGATAAGATGGGAAGAACTCAAGAGAGGAAACGGACCAACACAGTGCTGCAACTGCCAGGGATTCCACCATGGACAGACTACATGCAGAGTTAACACCAGATGCGTCAAATGCGGAGGATCACACCGATCCAACGACTGCACAAGACCGAGGGACAAGCCAGCCATCTGCGCAAACTGCCAGGGAGAACATCCGGCGAACTACAAGGGATGCCCACAAGCCCCAAACAACAGGACAACGAAGAAACCACAACCCCCACCAACAACGAAGCCAGGAGTCAGATACGCCCAAGCGACAACTAAGAAGACGACGAAGAAGGAAACCCCGAAGAAACAAGAGATTATTGATCAAGTGGCAAGGCTATTAGCCGAGCTAATTTCCTAAAGTCACCATTGAGAATCTCATGTAGACCTGCCTACGAGAAGGCTCGGCACATCCATAAAAAGATAAGCCGAGGTTTCAACTAGATCATCAAAAACAAGTGGATCCACTCCATACGGTCGTCTTCAGTCGTACTGAGTCGGCTAAGGATTTGCCCCTAATAGGGGCAGCGAAAAGCACACACAACAGAAGACACACAAAACGTAAAGACCGCCGAAGATATAACCACACTCCAGAGGTTACACGGCGAAAAGAAGATAGCACGTCCCTGGCCAACAGCCATTGGGCAAGGGAAGAGCGGCAAGGCGACGACTGAGGACACCCATCGGATGAGATAGCGGGTGGATAGAAGGTTCTTCCCAGGAAGCAACGCTCGTTGCGGGTTGCACATTCTACTGCACATGTTAAAGGCTATTATGCTTTTTTTGAATAATTTTTTGTAAATCTTGGTTCCATGTTAGTATGTGGTCAAATGTGACTCCAGATACTTTGCCTCTTGTGCAAAAGGAATTTCTATCCCGTTAAGTACTGGAAATTTTAGTCCTGCTACTATTTTATTTTTTGTGAATTTTACTATGGTGGTTTAATGTGGGTTTACTTTTCCTCCTCTTTACACCAATTGTCAATTATATTTGGAGCTGTTTGTGTAAGCTCCGAAAAACGGTCTCGCAAATTAGCCTTTTGCAATAATAGCGAGATCATCAGCGTATCCTGAGCAGTAGATACCTCCGGATGTTAATCTTACTATTAATACGTTCATTAAGACTGCTCATAACAGAGGCGATAGCACTCCCCCCATGGGCAGCCTCTTTCAGCTCTTACTCACAGTGTTATCTCGCTGATTGATGATATAATCCTGTTTTCCAAGCTCGTTTCAATCACCTGGCACACTGGGAGTGGGACTCCCTTTGTTCGAAAAAACATATGTCTCTCTTTTAAATTATCTCTTTTGTATCGAATTTACAACCTTTTGTCACAAGAATCAATATTATTTAGTTATACACATACTTGCCTGATTGATACGCATATGGGCGTTCGTTGAGCGATCTACCTTTAAGTACCTCGTCTCCAATATATCTGTCTATCAGCTTTTCTAGTGTTTTAAGCTGCAAAGACATCAGACATATTGGTCGGTATAACTTAGACGCCATATCATTTATCTTCCCCACTTTACAAAGATAAATGACCTTAACCTTTTGTCACATTTTGGGTATATGTCGTAATGCTATACAAGCCTTGAATAAGCGATACAGATGTGGAATTAATATTTCCTGCCCCTTTCGTAACAGTATAGGGTGTATTCCATCTACACCAGGAGATTTGTAGTGTTCGAATTTATTTATAGCCCACCTGATTTTGTTTGGCCTCGATATAGCTGTAGCTAGCCTCTAATCTGGAGTATTTGCCCTCATTGGCGTATTCACTATGCTAACGATATCCTATCCTTTACATCAAGAGACAATGACACAAAAAACCTTGCAAAGATATTATTTAATAAAATTTAATCATATAAATTTTTGTGTTCCCTAATAATTTGGTACAATATGTTATCGAAAATAAAAATTCTAAGTAATATCATGCAAAAATCTTATATTGTTTTACCAAAAGTTATAAAAATGTTGACAGAAATTCAAAAATTTTTCCAGGAATTATGATCTTACAATAGTTTTACAGCCATGCTTAACGAGGCAAAAAAATTGCTGAAGATATAGTCTGCCAAACTGTTTTTCCAGCTATAAGTTTGGTCATACCGAGGAAAAAGGTTTTATTTATTATGAATACAGAGATGAACCAGTCGAATCTCCACAGCTGGATTTTAAAGTTAATTTTTATTTTTATGATGTTGATGTAGTGGTATCAAAACTAATGACATATTTGAACAGGTGTACCTAATAGTAATTTTGTTTTTTTAAATTTAGGTTTCGCATCTGGTGATAAAGAGAATTTAATGAAATGTTGCATGGATTTACAAACTAAATTAACCGATTTCTCTACCAAAGAAACGGATGTTGATGCAGTTGATTTGTGAAATGAAACTGAAATATGGACCACTTATATTTGTAATAAACACAATGCGATTTCGGCCAAGGAGGTTTTAGAATACCTTGTGACTAATGATTTAATTAATAATTTCCCCAACTTATGTGTATTAGCTTTACGGATTTTTTTAATGATGCCTGTCACTGTTGCTCATGGTGAGAGATCTTTTTCAAAATTAAAACTAATTCAAAAATCCATCTGAGATCTGCTATGAGCTAAAATAGGCTAAAAAAATTGGTTATGATAGGGGAGACTGGGGTATATTTGAAGAAAACCTAATTTAGTCCAATTAAAATCAAATGTAATTTTTTCCAAAGAGTTTTAAATATTTTAGTACAAAGTGGAACTTATTTGGGATCTAAATTAACCAACAAATTTGGAAAGGCAAACATAATAACTTGAAAAAAATTCTAACCTCTGCATTTGTTCAATTCTACCCTTTAGTTGGGGCAGATTTGAACAGTTGTGGGGCAGTTTTGAACAAACCTCAAAAATTGCGTAAACTAAATGACCTCTAAATACAGAAAAAAACAACAAAATAGTAGCTACATTACTTTATCCTTAAAACTAGAGAAGTCGACCTTAAATGATAGAAAAGAAGCAGCTCTTTCAGTTCCCCCAGAAGTATCAGGTGCTTGCAGTTTCATTTTGATGTCTTCTCTCTCTACGTCCTCTTTTTCAGGAAAGTAAAATTTCCATGTATCCTCCTTTTTCTTCATAAACTTTACCCTGTACGAATTTTCTTCCACGATTTCTTAAATTTGTCCCACAAACAAGAATCTGTATTTTTTGTATTAAATGATACAAGAATAAATTCAACTTCAAGACATTAGCTTCTTTATGCTCGACCTCTAAATCATTAAAGGTTTCTAATTCATCAGAGGACTCATCATGTAGGGATATATCTTCATCTTCTGATTCAGAGGTTGATACTTCTAGCGATTTACAGATGTTTTTCTTAACCTGACGATTTTTTTCTGGTTTTGTTTTCGTAAGCTTCATTTTTTTGGACTCTCTCTCTCCTGTTGTTCATCTTCCAGTCTCGATTTTTCAGGGGTTTCTGTTAAAATACGTGTTTTCCCATTTCTACTTCCTCTAAGCGAATTGGATCGAGGAGGGGCCTTTGGATATGGACGAACATGTTCTGGTGAAATTAGCACGAATGTTTTATTGTGAGCGGGATCGATTTGGATGGTTTCGGAATCTTTGCTACATCCAGGTATGTAGCTCGGGTCGATGCTTGGAGTGGGCACATTTGGACATACATTTATATATTTGCTGGGGATAGAGCAATTATCTGTATCAAACGATGCCGCCTGTTCTATGGGCTCGCGGACTGGCTCGTCTGAAGTGGATCTATCCATGACAGCAGTGCTCAAAAAATCTTCGTCTGTAAATGGGGCGAGAAAGTTACTAAAGTCATGCCGTTTTCTCGAGCATAGTTGACGGCGTCAAGAGAACAGTGGCTCTCGTGATTATCCATGAGGATAAGAATTGGATTTTCAGAACTGCATTTCGTATGATTCACTATATGTTTCAGAACGTGTAAGAATAGAGCACGCGTCATCCAGTGGCTTCCTGGGCTGTTGGCAAACACAATACTACCGGGTGGACCGTCATCAACCATAGAATCATTTACTCTTGCTCAGGGATAAATAAATACTGGAGACAAGGAATTACCAGATGCACTTATAATCATACACAACGTAATTGATTGCCCTCTTTCGGCAGAAATAGCCTGCCCGACTTGTTTAGCACCTCTTGGAGCTAAGATATTTGGTGCCTGTTGCCACACCTGTTTCATCAAGGTTGAATATGTGGCATGCTGTAATAGTATATTAAGTACCAAGTATCAAAAAGGTTACTTTAGTCACGAGTTTTACTAGGCACGAGTGGAGCGAAGCGGAACGAGTTCCTTGTGAAACGAGTAACTAAAGACGTTTTTAACACGAGGTGCTTACTATACTTTTTCTTCGCCCGCGGGAAGGAAAACATATTATATTTGAATTATATTCATTACATGACGGACGATGGCTGACAGCTGACTGACAAATCAAATGACGCAGAATAACAAAATTATCACGGAACATGAAATTTAACATACAAAAGATACACTTGATTTGACGTTTAAAAAACAAAAGATAAACGAGATGTGACTTTTCACATTTTAAACACTAGTGTTTAAAGAGTCGTTTTGTGCATGTCAAACCCGTGTTCAAAGTGCGGTTTTAGTAACGGAAGTAGAAAAAGTTCTTTAATTTTAGGGTTCTCTCGTAGTTATCGAAGAACGCTTCTAAATTCGTCTTGTTAAAAGATGTCAATCTCGAAAGTGAGGTGTTTTCCGGCCTCCGAATACTAAGGTTACGATGTCGTCGCATGAAACCGTATAGCCAATCTTCTCCCGCTATCTGATTTGCGGACCAACTATTGGGCATTTCTAAGTCAAGTATTGCAGCATAATCGTATGCAATCACTCATTTGTTGGTACGTTAGACCATAGCACATTTTGGATGAGTTAATAGCATACTCAACCAGTGATTATTCTTGTTCCTTTGTAAAAATCTGCCGGTTGGAGGATTTCGATTGGTAGTCATGTTTTATAGAAGAGGTAACCTGACCTTCATCATTAAACTTTAATTTCTTCAGTCGATAATGCAGGGCTGTGTGTGACATCCCGTAATGTGCAGCAGCTTCACGCAGGGTTATTTGTTGATCACGTACAGCTCTGATAGCAGCTTGTATGTCCTCTTGATTATAAGCAGATTTTCCTTTTTTTCTTGTAATTTCGCACTATATTTCGTCTGAAACAGAAAAAAATATCCAATGTTAATTGAAAAAAGAAACTAAAGTAAAATGGGGTACATTTGAACACCGTTCAAATGTACCCCATTTCCATAGTTCAAATGTACCCCAAACTCATTTTTCTTATTTACGAAGAATTTGTTACACTATCAAAAAGCCCAAACCTAAAACTAATACACAAGCCAACACTTACCTCTTTCAAATGTTGTATTTCGATCAGCAATAAACTAATAATTTTCAAAATCACAGCAGATTTATCACACTGTAAAAATTTGACTATGTAAACAAACAACCACTCCTATTCAACTAGTGTGCCAAAATCGAGTCTGAAGTTAGCGCCTTATACCATACGTTACGTGACAGGGTTGCCAGATGTCGTGATTATTCTTTATTTTGAAAAGTTTGCACTACAGAAGAAAAATTGAATGTTCAAATCTACCCCGTGTTCAAATGTACCCTATTCTCCCCTAAGCATCGAGATAGATATCTGCGAAGCGTTAGATACGACAGATTTAATAAAAGAATTTACAATTAAAAAAGCAAGAAAATTCGCTTTCAATAATTAAAATGTATGTATCTCTAATAGTTTACTAGTTTAGTTTATATTTATAACTTAACGCATCTAAGTTCAAAGTACTAGTAAATTATAAAAGATTAATGCAAAATTATGTATACAGGTAAGGTACTTCCTTTTTATTATAACTAGGGATTATATGAAAGTACTATCTTTTTAATGTTTGTTTCAAATACATTCATTTTTAAAATTATAATAAATGAATAAAAAAATATAATAAAGTATATAAAAAGCTACTTTATCATTTTTATTTTAAATTGTTTTATTTCTCAAATAGATTAACAGTTATCAAATAATTAAAATCAACGCAGTTACTATTATTATTGATGCTCTGATGAGGAAGGGCGGCGAATTCTATCTTGCACCCCGGCGGCACATAGCCTTGAGTCGGCCCTGATCACGATAACTTTTTTTCTTATTTTGGTTAATGATTTTTTTATTTGATCAACAGTTTTGATGGAAAATAGTTTTTATGAACCCTGGAATATCGTCAACAAATTTCTATAACATAAAATGTATTGTAATTGTCAATTACATAATTCTTACTGGAAGTTTGGTACGGCATGCCCATTCAAAATTCTGAAATAATCATGGTTTCGAGGGGGGAAAGAATCCGTGAATAATGTTTTTAAAAAGCGATATTAAAAACATTCAAGCAATACAATGCTGATTGCACCGGCATATAAAGCAAAAATTTGAAATATTTGTTATGAATATTTATATTTTTATTTTCAAATTTGTAATTATCTCTGTGTACATTTAAAAATAATGACTCAATTTACATAAAAATCTTTGATATTTAACAAATATTTTTTGAATTGATTTCACAAGGTTGAATATAGAAATATACTCGTATAGTGTTTGTTAAGTTCAATTTGAACGTTAAAAATTGCTGTAATCGTACAGAATAACAGAAATTTAACTTCAACATCCAAATGTCTTATTGCAAGTTTACACCACTATACGCGAATTTTTATGTATTTATTTATTTACAATATCGTATGGGATATACCTACTTTACATGGCAAGGTTAGTAGTATTACATAAATAATATACAATATACGAGGTGGCAAATCGAAAACGTACCACAAGGCATAACATGATGGGAAAGAACTTTTCGGCAAAATCCAAAAGCACATCAAGTTTGTTGCTCAAGGGGGCACATTTTGACGAAAAAAGCATAGTAAAAATTTTAACCTCCTCAATAGAGAAGTCATCCTCCAAATGTTTTCAAATAGAAAGGGGAGTCAAGCGATAACTCATTAAAAGGGTCTTGTCATTCCCTATACAATGCTGCTTAGTTTTTGAAAATCAAGCCAGTCGTTTAGAAAATATAAGACCTTGAAACTCCAACAATTATGTGTGACCAAAAATGCCAAAACCGATTCAATTCTTACCGTATTAGTCAAGTAAATACTCCAAGTGTTGATCGTCAACGTGTATACAGTGATACAAGTTATCTTCAAACCGTTACCGCATATTTTGGAGCATTTGCGGTATCACCTCCACCCTTCTAATATGCCAGATGGAGATTTGTAAACTACGTTTGTATGTATCCCCACAAAAAAATCTAGAGGTCTTAGGTCGGGTGAGCGAGTAGGCCACTCAGTTGCGCCCCTTCGTCCCATACATCGTCCTGGAAATACCTCATTTAAAGAATTGCGCACATTTAGCGGGTAATGGCTGGGGGCCACGTTAACACCTGAACAGTTGGTATGGCGTCGTGGGGAAGATGGCACCTTGGAGCCAGTGACAACCACTCAACCTCCAGCACCGAAGTCTATTTTAAACAAAATTTTCTGTAGGTGCACAGGTAGTTGTGAAGGGAGATGTGGTTGCCGAAAAGGAGGCATGAAATGCAGCTTTCTGTGCAGCATGTGCCAAGGATCATGCATCAATGCTCCGTTCATGAGC
Source organism: Galeruca laticollis (assembly GCA_963921935.1). NCBI lineage: Eukaryota > Metazoa > Arthropoda > Insecta > Coleoptera > Chrysomelidae > Galeruca > Galeruca laticollis. Next base: position 102,359,583 of record OY998180.1, on the reverse strand, counting down.
ATCGAAGAATTGAATGAGGACTTTATTCAGGTTGACGACTTCTTTGAATACATTGATTTTGTTAAACTGGAATAATTTTTAAAATTAATGAAAAATAAACAGCTTTAAAGATTAAAACTTTTCCGCATATGTAACACGCCCTGAACCATATCTTACCATAAAATTGTCACTTGTATACATTTCGGAGGCTTTATTGTGTTAACAAACCAAAAATAATCAAAAATCTACCCGTTGTACTCGCTCTGGAGGGCTTAAAATTAATAGGGTTCATCCGTGAGACACCTTGAAAAATATCCAATTATGAAATTGGCCACTTGTATACACTCCGGACGTTGTATCGTGCTAACAACCCGTGGTACTAGCTCTAGGGAGCTGAAAATCAATGAGGTTCATCTATAAGACGCCCTGAACAATATCCAATCATAATTTTCCAAAAATGCGGCTGCAATACAGTGTTTTATTTTTATTGGCTCTCTCTTTGTCACGTAGTTTTAGACCTTTTGATACAACGTGTTATTAACTCAAATTAAGAACAAATCGAGTGCATATGTGAAATATGACAATTTTTTGTTGTCGTCACTGTTGGAAGAAAAACAGTCACTGTATAGGTATTTCTTTTTACCTACCTTAAAGTTACGCCTAAGCATTTCTTTCGAAGCCTGTTCTCTACTCTGGCTAAGATGTAGTCAAAAGTTTTAACGGACATACGAAGAAATGATAAAAACATGGTTGGATTACATCGGAGGCCATGATAGAAGTGATGGAATTCTCCAAATGTCAGACGACTTTCATTTAAAGCATGCACTCCTTTTCTTTTTAATTACAATTAATCGAGCTAAACGTGAGTTTTCAATTAATAAAAATTTACGCATCAAAGTAGTCATCTTGCTAGGTCTAAACATTTTAAACTAAAAAATGCTTGGTAATATGCATAGAACACTGCGGGCGTTACCACAGCTAAACGCTCACTGCTCAATGCGCACCGCTCACCAATGTGCACGCAACCTAAATGTGAAGATTTGTTATATACAATAATAAATAAATAAAATATGTGGAGCTGAATACACTTGTTCAAATAATAAATAAATAGAGTACAGTTTTGTATTTAAGTGTATAAAGTCTCTTTATTGCAAAGCGCTTTCGACTTTCTTCATCTTCAGTGCTTCCTGAAAGTAAATACTCAGTTGAAAGTACAGAAATGTGAGTTGTAAAAGTGAGGTTATAACTTTGGAAAAATTATTAGGTGAGTACTTACAAGTCAGGTAAACAGGAAGTTGCTGAATAAATAAAGAAACATTGTTACAATTAATATTGTTCTGCTTAATAACTAAACGAGAAACATGTTAAAATTCAGGCCATGTGGTATGCAGAAGCAACGTCAACCAGATGCGGAATGTGTAAAGTCAAATGTCAAAGTAGAAATACCAGTACCGACCTAAAGAGCGGTCTAGAGAGTACTGAAATGGAAGAGTTACTTAACACAAATTTAATTATATTTAATCCTCTGATAGAGAGGAAGAAAATCTCTGTCCCAGTTTACTTGTGTGTTTGAACAAAGCTCATTTTCATTAAGTTCTTTGGAGATCTCAAATGTCTCAAACAAATCCAATCTAAGAAATTCCTTATTATCAATCCTGTGCAAAATGTTTGAGCTTCTGTTAGCGCTAAAGTTATGCTTGTGAAATTTGGGATGGTTACCAAATATGGACTTGTCAGGTCTCTTCAGATGTTCATTGATGCGAGTGAGAAGTGGTCTGCAGGTTCTACCAATGTAGGAGGCCAGGCAATCAGTCTATACAGACCGCTACTTTTCAATTTACTAATTTTATCCTTCAAGTTAACTAATTAATTGCTCAAACTGTTGTAAGCTTTAAAGGAAACTTTTGTACCAGGTACTGTATCTTCTATGAATTTGGAAATATCCTTGCACATATTTTGATCAAAAAAAGGCATGGAAAAGTATTTCACCAAAGGTGGGTTGATTGTAGGAGAAGTAGTGAAGGCGAGTCTTCTGTCTATCCTGTATTTGATTTTGTTAATCAATTTATGAATAATGTAAGGTTGGTAGCCATTGTTGACAGCAATCTGTTTTAATATGTTAACCTCGCTGTTGTAATTTGAAGGAGCTAGAAGAATTGTTAAATGTCTTTTAACGTAGTAGTTGAAGGAGGCCATTTTATATTGCATATGATGATGAGAATTGAAAGGTATGACGTGATCAGTCTGAGTGGGTTTTCTGTGAATGGAAAAATCTAATTTGTTGTTCAATTTAGTTATAGTTAGATTCAAGTACATCCAGAGCATCATTGGAGTTACGTACAATGAAAACCAGGCAATCATCGACGTAACGAAACCAACTAACAATTTTATTAATCTTGTTGATAATGTATGAGATTTCCAAATTTCCCATAAAAATGTCAGCCAAGAACGGAGAGAGAGGGTAACCCATAGCCAAGCCTTCAGGTTGGCTATAAGATTTCCCATTTAAGACAAAAAAATCTTGAGAAATGCAAAAATTCAACAAAGTTAAGATATCAGTTTTTGTAGAATCAGGAACTGAGTGTAGAGAAAGTAAGTTTGACACTAAAGGTAAAGTTTCAGATGTATGTATGGACGTAAACAGGTTGCTGACATCAAAGGATATCATAAGTGTATTGTTGTCGAGTTGTCGTTAATTAATTCTGCAGTGTTACTTACCGAATTGGACGGTTTGTAGTTGGTGATGCTCTCTATCACTTGCAGGATGAATGTTGCCAAAGTAGAGACAGGAGTGTTGTGTTGCTTACCTCTGGTCTGACTGGAATGCCCTCCTTGTGTATCTTCAAGAGACCATATAATCTGGGCATTTGAGGATTGCTAGGAATTAAATTGTATGTTTTGTTGAATTCATAAAAATGATCTTCACAAACTTTTATGTAATTTTTGGTTTTTGAAATGAACTTGTTAAGTGGATTTGAGTTTAAATGGAGGAAGTTGTTGGAGCTCAAAAAGTCTTCAACCTTTGTGATATGATCTGTTTGATCAAGTATGACTAGACAGCTGCCTTTATCAGCTTTAGATAAGATGAGATTGTTGTTGGAAATTTTTTTGATAAGTTTATGTTAAGTTAAAGTTAAAGTTAGATCTTTTCTATGAATTCAACAAAACATAAAATTTAATTCCTAGCAATTCTCAAATGCCCAGATTATATGGTCTCTTAAAGATACACGAGGACGGCATTCCAGTCAGACCAGTGGTAAGCTTTCACAACACTCCTGTCTCTACTTTGGCAACATTCATCCTGCAGGTGATAAAGAACATTATCAACTTCAAACCGTCCAATTCGGTAACACTGCAGAATTAATTAACGACAACTCGACAACAATACACTTATGATATCCTTTGATGTCAGCAACCTGTTTACGTCCATACATACATCTGAAACTTTACCTTTAGTGTCAAACTTACTTTCTCTACACTCAGTTCCTGATTCTACAAAAACTGATATCTTAACTTTGTTGAATTTTTGCATTTCTCAAGATTTTTTTGTCTTTAATGGGAAATCTTATAGCCAACCTGAAGGCTTGGCTATGGGTAACCCTCTCTCTCCGTTCTTGGCTGACATTTTTATGGAAAATTTGGAAAACTCATACATTATCAACAAGATTAATAAAATTGTTAGTTGGTTTCGTTACGTCGATGATTGCCTGGTTTTCATTGCAGGTAACTCCAATGATGCCCTGGATGTACTTGAATCCTTAAATAATGTACAACCCAAAATTAAATTTACCCTTGAGGTGGAATCAGACAACAGATTAAACTTTTTGGATCTAACCATAACTAAATTGAACAACAAATTAGATTTTTCCATTTACAGAAAACCCACTCAGACTGATCATGTCATACCTTTCAATTCTCATCATCCTATGCAACATAAAATGGCTTCCTTCAACTACTACGTAATAGACTTTTAACAATTCCTCTAGCTCCTTCAAATTACAACAGCGAGGTTAACATATTAAAACAGATTGCTGTCAACAATGGCCACCAACCTTACATTATTCATAAATTAATTAACAAAATCAAGTACAGGATAGACAGAAGACTCGCCTTCACTACTTCTCCTACAATCAACCCACCTTTGGTGAAATACTTTTCCATGCCTTTTTATCAAAATATGTGCAGGGATATTTCCAAATTCATAGAAGATACAGTACCTGGTACAAAAGTTTCCTTTAAAGCTTACAACAGTTTGAGCAATTAATTAGTTAACTCAAAGGATAAAATTAGTAAATTGAAAAGTTTGAGTGTTCTGATTGCCCGGCCTCGGTAGAACCTGCAGACCACTTCTCACTCGCATCAATGAACATCTGAAGAGACCTGACAAGTCCATATTTGGTAACCATCTCAAATTTCACAAACATAAGTTTAGCTCAAACATTTTGCACAGGATTGATAATAAGGAATTTCTTAGATTGGATTTGTTGGAGACACTTGAGATCTCCAAAGAAGTTAATGAGAATGAGCTTTGTTTAAACACACAAGTGAACTGGGACAGAGATTTTCTTCCTCTCTATCAGAGGATTAAATATAATTAAATTTACGTTAAGTAACTCTTCCATTTCAGTACTCTCTAGACCGCTCTTTAGGTCGGTACTGGTATTTCTACTTTGACATTTTTGACATTTGACTTTACACATTCCGCATCTGGTTGACGTTGCTTCTGCATACCACATGGCCTGAATTTTAACATGTTTCTCGTTTAGTTATTAAGCAGAACAATATTAATTGTAACAATGTTTTTTTTTATTTATTCAGCAACTTACTGTTTACCTGACTTGTAAGTACTCACCTAATAATTTTTCCAAAGTTATAACCTCACTTTTACAACTCACATTTCTGTACTTTCAACTGAGTATTTACTTTCAGGAAGCACTGAAGATGACGAAAGTCGAAAGCGCTTTGCAATAAAGAGAATTTATACACTTAAATACAAAACTATACTCTATTTATTTATTATTGTATATATTAGCCTTGTTTATATATACGGGTAGCGTTATATATAAACAAGGATATTAGTTATGTATGTTCGTTGAAGAAAAAGTTGATTATGGCGGAAATTGAACCTAGGAACATGATAATTTAACATAGCAACTAGATCATTACAATCTAATTTTAGGTGTACAATGTTTTGTAAAAATAATACTGAGTACGTTAACAGTCTTCTCAGCAGACTATGTGCACCAAATAGATCATAAAGGTACCTATCGTTGTGGGATATTTCGCGCTGGGTATAAACCATCCAGAATGAAATATGCTTAAAGAAACACTTCTGTATACGTTCACTTGTCGAAATATGTATATTATAAATGGGATTCCCTAAAACACTGGCATATTCCATTTTGGTCCGTATGAATGCAGAAAACAAATTCATTGTAGTAAAATCTTTAAATAGTCGCATGTTTCTAATTACGAATCCAAGAAGGCGATATGCCATTGCAGTGATTTTATCAATATGCGCAATGAAAGTTAGTTTAGGATCGTTGGAGAAAATGCTTTTTTATTGGGTAGAAAATGGATTTAATAAGGGACAATAATGTTTATTTGATCTACATACAGCACTGAACGTAGAAATATTATTCTAGCTCTCTGTGCGTACCAGTTTTGTGTCATGCCGCAGTCTTGGTTTTATCTTCAATGTTTTCAATACCATCTAATGATTTCAATTGATCTACGTCTTCCATTATTTCAATATAATTTTTATTTATATATTCTTCAAAAAAATATTTGAAAAATATTAGAAATAATCAAATCAAGTCGAGAAACTAATCAGTGAACTTAACCTATACCGTTATTGTTTGCCCACAACGGAGATATTAGGTCTATTGGACTATCTAACTGATATTTTCATTTAACAAAAAGAGATACGATATTGAGACAAAATCGATTTCTGTTAAATAATGATATTTTTATTCCAACGCACTGGTAATGTGTAATATCATAATCACCTTGATTTAACACATGTTCTGCTTCTGATTTTAGTTTTTTATCGCAGCGGAAGAGAATTCTGTTAAAAAACCATATCAAATATTTAAATATGATATTATCTTGCATAACTCGTATAAAGAAAGCATTAGTTTTAACCTTGGTGCTCATTGAAGTAAATAAATAACCAATTTCCATTAAAGTACGATATATTGTAAATAAACTATAGGTTATATAAATATAATGAAAAAAAATAATAAATCAAATAAAATAACCAATTTAATCGATTCTATAACATTATATGTTTTTGTTTATTATTGGTAATCAATTTTAAATTTGGTCGTTTTTTACATAGATATTGTATGTAAGTACCCTCAAGGGCATCGTAGTTAAAATTAGAAATATTCAGAATTCTATAGAAAATATAAAGAATCTAGTCATTCCATACAAATATTTAACAAAATAATGGCAAACAATAGTTGAAATAAGAAAAAATGAATAAATAATATCCGAATTTTGCCAGAAAATAATTCTTGAAACACTCCAATCTAACATACTGAGGGCACTCATAAATGTATTCACAAAGATCTGGGTATACTATTCATCGAATAAAAAGCAGAAGCAGTAACAAAGACTAGACAAACATTTCAACCCACTTATACAACCTCTTTTACATCAACCACACAGTAGAAGGCTAAAAAGAAACTGCCAATTGACTCCGAGTGAAGTCCAGGGGGGTTCTTTAGCAGTCATTTCATGGTATCTTTTAGTTCATTTTTAGCAAATTAGCTTATAGGAATGTGTTTTTATTGCTAATATAATGTTAACAATAAAATAAATAAACAATCAAAACAGTTAAACATATTTCCGTGCGAAATATATTGGCATGACCACGAAACGTGAAAGCGTAGAGGTTTTGATGTGTATAAGTTTGGTGTGTCTTTTTTTCTCTCATTTACTTACATGTATCAGTAGATGATGAAAGTGGCAATATCAACACACAGAGGGACATGTCTTGCCAAACGATTAAATTTCCGAATTAAAACTGCCCCAAATGAATTTCATAAAATTATTGATCAAATCACTAATGATTTAGATGGAACTACTGCATACTTCGATGACATTTTGATCCAAGGATCCTTACTTGAAATATGTAAGACAAGATTGATCCATGTTTTATAAAAACTAAGAATATACAACTTACATTTAAATAAGGAAAAATGCAAGTTTTTCAATAACGAAAATGAATATCTTGGATATATCATAACCAAAGAAGGTCTAAAAAAGTCAGATAAAAAATGGAAGCTATACAAAAAGCTCAAAACCCAGAAAATATGGAACAAGTACAACAATTTCTTGGAATGGTCCGATATTATGATACATTATTACTACACGTTTCAACATTTTTATAACCACTAAACAATTTATTACATTAAAATGAAATAAATTGTTTGGACACCGTGTGAAACTGCTTTCATTGAAGCGAAATAGTCTAGTTCACAAGTGCCCATTCGTAATAAACCTATTCTGGACCACCGGAAATTATGATTTTGGTCTCATTCGATTCGAAATGGCATCTAGTACAATCGATCAACTAGACAATAGGGGCCGGCAAAAATTGCAAAACAAAAAAAAAGGATGATTTGGTTTTTTGAAAATATTTCGAAAACTATTTGAGATGATCAAAATTTGAAAAAATTCTGAAAGAGCAGAAATTTTTCTAAAGAAAAGTCCACCTTCCGGAACTGTCCGGCAACAGTTATAATTGCAATTTGGAAGGGAAAATTTGGCTAAAAACGGGCAGCAGCTGTAGCGGGCGCCTCAACCGAATCAGAAGCTTGATAAACAAAATTATTTTAATGGACTAAATATTAATTGATAACATTTTTTTGGTCCTATCGTGCGGGCATGACTAAACAATAATCTGTCAACAAAAAAATTTTATCCTAATTTTTTAATTAACCATGCTTTTGTTAATCTGCTAATTTTTACCAGTGAGAGTTGTCAAAACGCTGATTATTTCTAAACTAGAAACCTAGATTTTTTTACATTTTGGAGCTAATCCTAAAGGGGTATAGAACATATCCCAGTTAGAAAAATTCAGAAATTTTGATTTTTCACTTTTTATTAACAATCAAATGTTTTAAAAAAATAATAATGTAAATAAAGCAATCAGGAAATATATTTTTTTCAATTATTGTTATTATTTCGTTTTCTTATTGCTCAAAGCTATATAACATTAATTTTATCAAATTTTGAACTTTCATTATATAAATAATTGTTATAAACAAATGCATTGTTATTAAGATTTTTCAATTTTTTTTGGGGAATTTAGTCCTTGATGAAAATTATGATTCTTAAGGGAAAATAGTTTCTTCAAAAAATGTTTATTGACAAAAAACGCACTTGTAAATTAACATTTTTTTTATGCTAGGAAATATTGATATTAAAATAATTATTTATCGCGTACTTTCAGATTATGAAAGAAAAATTTTTGTTATTAAATTTTAATTTGTTTTTAAACAAATAATTTGTTATAAACAAATGAATTTTGCGCAATATTTTTTTTAATATTACAAAATATGGAAACACCTTACCTCTATTTTTATATGAAACGTATTTTCTATTTTTTAAATAATTTTTAAACATATTGTTCTCTTTCTCGTTTTCTTTCTGTTTTTCTTCATTGTTATTAAAATAACTTATAAACTATTTGAATGTCAGGTTGAAAGCTAAATTTGTTCATTAATTAATGAAAAATAAAAAAGTCCCTAAAATGGCAATGGTCAGGACACGTGGCCAGGCATACGGAAAACTGGAGCGGGTATGTCACCAGATGGAGACCTTGGGCAGAGAGGAGGAGTTTTGGAAGACCCCAGCAAAGATGGTACGACGAGATAAAGAAGGTCGCTGGCCTGAACTGGTATCGAGTTGCGCAAGATCGAAGCCGATGGACGAATTTGAAAGAGGCCTATATCCTAAGGATAGAAAACGGCTAAAAATGGAAAAATGGAAAAAAGTCTTGAATCGTTATTACCGTATTTTCGATAGATTATTAGTTATATTAATTACAATGAAGAAAAACTGAAACAAGAGCACACAATATGTTTAAAAATTATATAAAAAATAGAAAAAAACTTTTCGCATAAAAATAGTCGTATGGTTATTTCCAACATATTTTGTAGTATTTAAAAAAATATTGTTTGTTAATTAAATTGTTTATTAAAAATATCCAAAATATATTTCAAATGAACATTATTTTTTATTAATGGTAACGTTATTAATACACAATAAATGTATGTTTATTTACTTACATAATTGTTATTAATAGTTACATTACAATTGTTAAAATTTATACCAGGGATAACTTTGTCAGTCATCTGAGTCTGATTGAAAATCATTGGACTTGGACTGGCACTAGAGCTAGTACAAGGTTTTTCATTGTAATTAGAGCTAGTATAATGTTTGTTAATTTCGTTTGAAATCTGATTTCCTCTTTTTATTTTATTGGTTATGTTGTCATCTATATAACATTAGGCAACTGTGGTTGATTTCCATCCCCCTAACTGCTTGACTGCTGTAATATCACCTCCCGCGCTAACGCCAATGGTTGCAGATGATCTTCGGAACGATTGTCCTGTGTACAATTCGGGAATTTTTAATTTTAAAAACATAGCAATGTGCTTTCCCATAGAAGATAATTTGTTAATGCCTACTCTTTGAATAGTACATTTGCCATTTTGATAATTTCAAAATAATGATGGGCATTTAGCATGAGATGGGCGAAGATTTATATACTTTTTGCAAATATCGTAAAATTCACCTGATACAGTAAATGATCTAGGAATCTTTGTTTTTGTGAAAGGTATTTTCACTATAAGAGCTCTATTGTAATCTTCTATATCTTCAGTTTTCATAGAATATAATTCATTAGATCGGAACGCTCCCATTAGCCCCATGTTTAATGTTACCTAAAAAAAATTTGATTAAATTGGAAAGTTCTAAGCTGAAAATTACGTTATTGTAAGAATACCTTTGTCATTAGATAGGTATGATCTGACGCTTCTTTAATAAATTTACTGACTTCTTCGGGCGTAAAAGTTTTAGATTTTTTCGGTTGATGGCCCTCGGACTGACGTTTTAAAAATGCCAGTAACTTCATGTAAGTCTCTAGGTGGATACTATGGTAAATATTCAATGTACTTTTCAGCATAGAATAATATGCCCACTTTGATGATGACTTGTATTTTTTAGCAAGTTCAACAAAATACACTAGGATAACATTTTCAGAAAAAGATGTTTTTTGTGCCAGTTGCCAATCCATAAAACTTTTGTACGCCGCATCATATTTACCTTTTGACTTGTTAGGTAGGAGATTTTCTGTAGCGCTAGCCACTAATTTTAAAATGTCTGGCGGTGTACAAGACTGGGGCTGGAATCATTGATTTCGAGAGTTATGTCTTCAATACCTGCAAAATTATCGAAATAAAACATTGCTCTGAAAAGCGCATGCGCGTTTGTCCAATCTCTTATGTTTTTTTGCCACGAGTATTTCTTCAAGTTGATGCCTCTTTTTCGTTTGATCTTTCCCTCCATAATTATCTTGAGAAATTGGTACCTGTAATTCCTTTTTATATGACCCAGGTAGGCTGCTTTTCTTCGCTTCAATATTTGCAGCAGTTCTCTTTCTCTTCCATATATCAGTGTTAAATGTAGACTCTTGTCGCTGAGCAAAGCACTCATATTCAATTATGCTATGTATATCTGTATCTGGATCGAGGTTCTCTGTTATAGAGTTTCTGAGATATCTGAACTTGGAAACATGGTGGATATTGTTACCGTTCACTTTGATATACAAATGTAAATTAGGTGTTCTATTAACCACGATTACCTTTGTTTTGTCTTTATTGATTTTTATATCCAGTCGTGTTTGATTTATGGGGTAAATCAAACAAAAGTTTTTCATTGGAAACTGGAATAACCTATCATTTTCATTTGATTTATGGAGTAAAATCAAACAAAAGCTGTTCATAGCAATTCCTTACTTAGGAAATATACTTGTCCAATGAATTTTCTCCGTCGATACTTATCTGTCAATAAGACGTTGAAGTGCTTCGTGACTATCGGCTATTATGATTGTATCATTCGTATAGGGTTAGGTTTGTAGTGAGTGGGTCTATAAGGCCCTCCACTGCGACTCGTAAGAGTCTATTGGTTATTAACAACCTGTTGATTAATATTTATGCCATCCTCTGTATCTCTCAAGGCGCTTTCAAAAATTGCTTCAGAGTAAAGAAATGATAGGAGGGGAGATGGAATACAACCCTGCTTCACACTTTTCTGAAGTTATGTGTGGTTTCATTCACCACTTTCACCGATACTGTTTGATCGTAATAAATAAATCTTACATCGTTCTTATCTATCATTCTACGTTAGAGCAGCTTCATTAGCTCTGTAAGTTAGGTACTCTTGTCAGGTAGATTATGTTCACAATATTTTTGTAAAAATGATTTTAAATTAACATTATTTAACTTTTTCAATGGTATATTAGTCGAAATTAATGCCTTACATAAGTCCTTATTAAATTCTTCATGATCCGATTTCACCTTATTTGTTGTTAAACATTGAAGGACTGATTGCTGAGAAGAATTTAACTGTTTTGCTTAAATTTTTTACAATTTGCAATATGTGAAGGAGTTTTAACGTGCTGATCCATCAAGTATTTTCTCTCGTAAGACACCTACAACAATAATTGTAGAAATGAAAAATAACTAGCAATTTTAAAAATTAAAAAAAAAACCACCCTAAATATTATGATATTCTTGCATACCCTAAATCTTAATTAAAAATAATAATGATTAAACTAAAAATTTTTTAACTTACCATTTCACTGCAGGCTCGACAAAATATTTTTTCTACAACTGCTATGAAAAGTAGCATATTTCTCATAGCTTACTTAATTTCAAAACCATATATTGCTCACACTGTGAGAAATATTATTTCTCGCGGCACTTCGCCCACACTACATACATTTATATGGAGAATCCAGTAGGGGATCCTCAATGTCCAGCCAATTTCAGAAACTTATACTCGATGCCCAGCCGTTTTCGGTGGGTGGTCTTCGATGCTTAGACTTTTTCTACAAAACTATTTACTTGTATTCGTTAAATTTGTGCAGTTGTAGAAAAAGTATAGTGTGCAACATGTGGAAAAAGTACTTTTCTCACTCGTGTGTTTGCAGCACTCGCCCTTGGCTCGTGCCACAAACTTCCACACTCGTGAGAAAAGTTGAACTTTTCCCACTTGTTGCACAATATACTATTGTCGCCATCCATCGTTACTTCTGGATATGGTTTAATCCATGAAACAGCTTTGTTACACTTACACATTTTATGTACATTGTATAATATTTAGATCATACCAACACTATTAGACACGTGGTTGTGACAATATCAGCAGGCAATGAATGATAACATTTATTTTGAAAACTAAGTGAGAAAATAAATTACCTGAGGTATTTACGATGCCGACAAACCACCCGCGCCCCATTGACAATTATCCAATGAATAAGATAATAAAATTTGAAATTTTCCAGCCAAGGTCGCATTTGGGGAGGCAGATGGGCGGGATGGGTGACCGTAGCAAATAATTCCGTGGGTGGTCGTTATGTATTGCCAAAAATGATAAAATATATAATAACAAGGACTTAAGTATGCAAAATATGCAGCTTTTGATGAAATATGCATGAGCATGTACAAATATGCAATTACTAATTAGCGTTAATTAACACACTAACGCCGAGAAATAAAAAAATCTGTGATTTTCAAAAAATTTGTTGAAAATATATCAATATGCATTAATTTAACACTAATTTACTTAAAAAACACAAAATTATCTGTTATCTGTTTGTTATTGAATGGAACCACTAGGCTAGGCGTATCACATTAAAAGATTTGGAAAAATTATTTAGTTTTCACTTTTCATGTGTTAAACTTTTAAAACAGCCAACATAAAGACCCAAGTCGTATGTACTACACATTGTACATTCTTTCGAATTGCAATTAGGTAAAGTACACCTTCTTCTCTTTGCTTCTGGAACTGGAACAGTCCAGTGATTAGTGCAGTCATACTTGACGGTATCTGAGATACGAAAATCACTTACAGCTGCTCTTGACACCCTAGCACTTCTCTTAGCTGGGGTCTTGTACATTGCCAAATAGCTCTGAAAAAATATTTTTCATGTCTAAGCAGTTTTCCTAATAGCTTCTAGACCGGGAGTTAGTGAAAGCTTTTCGGAAGTGATTTCTTACAGTACTCTTGGAGTAAATTGAGGTATGGATATTCTAACGATGATATGCCATATATTAATGAATAATTCCGTATTATAATAAAAATTTACTAGATTTTTAATTGGACATGCGCAAACAGTATGCCTTTTTTTAGCTCACGTATAGCATAATAATGTAAGACTACTCAATAGCAGACTGTTTCGAAACGCGGATAAATAAGTTTTTTAAATACAATTACACCTGTCCGATGTGACCCTATGGACTCACGGAAACGGAATGCCAATGACTTTGCCAATAGCTTTTTTATTGAATTTCATTTTAAAGCACACGGCAACCTGCTAGAAATCGTATAAAAATGCTTAATTTGGAAACAAAAGTTTGCTAACTTTTAAAATATATAAGGAACACGGAATTATTCATTAATGTATGACGTATTGTCCTTAGAATATCTATACCTCAATATACTCCAAGAGTCATACTGTAAGAAATCACGTCCGAAAATCTGTCACCAACTCTTGATCTATTCTTTTTGATGGCAGTATATACTTTTAGTTCAGGAACTGTCCTATTTGGATAAGATTCATTTTTCAATAATGCATAATGGGAAGCTTCGGAAATTATCTTGTGGAAATATGTCAGGTGTCAAAAACAATTCAAACAATTCTACAGAAGACATAGGTGTGTATTTCGTATAGTCAACTATTGTAAAATTCTGTTCTGGGCATACCAGGTCGCCCTGAATAGATTTCTTTTTATCGGTTCTTTTGGAATCGAAACTGTTACGGACTCCTGTGCCACTTTTGCACTTTTCTTATCCCAATATTGAGTGACAAAATGATCAATGTCAGTTTCCAAGGGATCGGTTTGAAAATTTCCTAATCTTTCATAAGACCGCAAATACTATTTCAACACCAGCACAAAGTTGTCTTGGGTTCAAGTTATCTGCTGCGCTCCCATCATCCTCGTCTCCAGAGCCTCCATCCGTCAAATAATGGGATTCGGAGGGTCAATATAAATTTCGGACACGTCAGTTTCGTCATTAGCTATATCTAAGGCTTCTTCCAAAGTAATTCATGTGAACTCAAAATAAACCATTTCGACTACTTATCCGCCTAGTGGGTCCATATGGACACATCGAAATTTAACGTATGGTATATTATGGGATTTCATTTATATAAGAAGAATGTAAGAAAAATAATTACTTTAGCTTAAAATTCATGATATATTCTATTCACACTACAACACCATAAACAAATTAAATTGAATGAATAAAATAATGAATAGACAAATTAACCTAATTCCCTCAAGATTTCTTCGCACACTGAAAATCATCCTGCAATAATCCAATTTTCGATAACAATCCTGCTTATTCAAGGCTTGGTGTAGAGCTACATGAGAAGGATGTAACCTAAACGTAAAGAGAACTCATATTAATAAGAAGTGAGATCAAGAAGAAATCATTATTGCCATTAGCTTATAGGCATGATCAATGAAAATCCTCAGTTTTCAAAGAAATATAATATAATTCATAATTACCTGTTTGCTTGTTTGATAATAAAACAACCTCCTCATCATTTGAATCCCTTGAGTTACTTCCCGATTCTGAATCTCTGTGATAGTCTCTGTTTGGCCTGTACATACTCTTGAGTGGTTTATCATTCTTGAGGGTATACCCTGCATTTTCCTTCTTGCATTTTTTACATACAGCCCATTTGCCGGAATTACTTTTTTTAATTTTACACTCAAAATTAACCCACACGGCATGCTTGTTTTTCGGCATATTTCTTTTCGTAAAATAATTAGGTTCTTAAGAACGAGAACACGTAATAACATAAACACGCTTGAAACTTCAGAGTAAAGGAACAAACGACTAATTCGGCTACTAACAATGATTTAATTTCACGAATTGTGTGTGTGATGTACCTACAAGCAGTAAAAAAAACTAGGGATTCCCCGAATTGTAAGTTGTAACAACGAAACGCACTGTTGTCACGTATTCATTTTTACGCAATTGCTCTGGTATTTATTTCGTTAAAAAGAAGTAAATGATATATATCATGATATATATCAAACAATACATATCAGATATATATCATGAAATATATCACTTGATATATATCGGCCAACCCTGCCCATATGCACCATATTTTGAAGTAGGCAACCCATTTTCCACTTTTGTCATGGTACATATATAATCGATATGGACCTTTCCTAGACTACGATATGGACCCTTAAAAATGTCAATGAGTCCGTGTCAAATCAGCATTCAGGAGCACTCAGTTCTACTCTAATCAACTCTACTCTGCCATACTATTACTCCAGTTCGCATAGACTGGTCTCATAACTCGTAATATAGGAACTGTATTTTGTTCTAAATTCTATTGCTGCCGCGGATATAAGAAAACAAAATGTATTGCTAGCCCACTGTTCAGTAAATGACTGTACCATGCCCCAGACAGCACGAGTACGTACGTATTTAATACGTACTCATGAGACGTAAGGTACGTCTTATGTACGTACTTTTCTGTTCGAAGTACATGGTACGTATTAAATACGTACAATTTCCAATAAAATGTACGTACCAAATACGTACTGCCTGTACGTACTTGATACGTACCGTGTGTACGTGTACTTGGTACATACCGATAGTACGTACTTGGTAAACAGACTACAGAGCTGAAAGCTCACAATTTAGTTTCAAGGGGCTTTGTTATTAAAATTATCAAGGTAATTTGAGTTTACCTGTCACAATGTTCATAACGTTGCTCGAATAAAGTTCCTTATCATTTAATTGTGGGTTCAACTGTATAGACTAATAAATTAGAGTACACATTAGAAAGCTTACACTAGATTAGATTAAAATATTAAGCTTTAAAAACTTGATTCATGAAATCGAGAGGGAAATATTTGACCATATCTACACCTGGAATATTTTATACACTTGAAGTGTATGGTGTTGTTTTTGAGTCTGCTCTGAAATCAACATCGGTACGTAAATGAA
This sequence comes from Galeruca laticollis, assembly GCA_963921935.1. Lineage (NCBI taxonomy): Eukaryota > Metazoa > Arthropoda > Insecta > Coleoptera > Chrysomelidae > Galeruca > Galeruca laticollis. The sequence continues at coordinate 102,343,329 of OY998180.1, read as the reverse complement.
GGTTTGACGTATCAGGAAAATAAACTCTGTTATCATAAGATCCGTCTGCATAACACTTGGAGCGTGACATATAACCTGAATGGAGCATCACTCACAAATCCTTTTATTTTAACAGCATAAGTAGAGCCTTTGCACTGAATCCGATTATTTATAATATTAGTGGCATCTTCCACAAAATCTGACAAAAACAAATTAGGTTCTTTGGATTTTGCACAGTCATAATGTACACCCAAAATCTCAACAAATCCCCGGTTTTGATACATACTTCATAAAACTGGATAGAACTGACTTGTAGAGCTTTTTGTTAGTGGGAGTCCATCATAATTAAATAAAATTTCAATAACGCTATCGGCACTTAATTTAGGATGTTGTGAAAGTACCTTTTGCAAACATTTATCTAATCCAAAATGAATATAGTGGTTCTACTGATTTCACAACAGTTTTCCTTGAGGTATGTAAAACAGCCCTAGCATGAAAATAAAGTAATTCTTGTTGATGGGTTTCAAAATTTTCAATAAGTCATTTATTGCTACAGACTTAATGTTATGTTTAAGCTTTTGTTTAAGGCGCCATTCTGATAACTGTGATGAAAAATGATCTTTATTTATAGTATTGGTGTTTTCTGGAATATTTAAAATATTATTGCTGTTGTTAAAAATGTTATTACAAAGAACTTCTTTCTCTAGCACGTTTTCAGATAATATTGAATTATTAGAGCTATTTAAATCCTCTACATTCTAAGTTATTAGATTTGGAGCATGATGTATCTATGATATTATTTAAATTATTGGATGATGCATAATAACTACGACAAGAAAGCAGATTTAAATTTTCAACCAACTATTTGCGATTATTACTAACAAACCTTTTTGTTGCTTTTTTGTAATGTTTACTAACTTTATAAAACATCTTACTAATAGATTAATGTAATAATAAATAATAGGTGGGTATACTTATCTTTATAAACTGCAAATAAACAGGATGTAAAAAAACTGGACACAAGGTCCCACAACTACAAACTATAATGAAACTACTATTAAAAGTACCTAATATTACTTTAAACTAGTTTGACTGTTACTTTAAAAATTATAAATTAAGTAAATATTAGAAAATAAATAAAATTAAAAGTTGATGTTATAGAAAATAGTCAATAGCTCACCAATTAATCCTGGGTATAGACAACAAAAGTAGCAGGCACAAGTGGTCTGTGTGGAATATTGAGATAAAATCCACCAAATATTTCTTTATTGCACGTTATAAACAATAAAAGTGCCAAAGCCACAGATACCCCAGACATCTGGCTATAACGTAACATCAAAACACATGAAATTGACTGTCTCGACCCTTACTTCGTGGAATATGCTCATATTAGTGTTTTTAAATGAAACTCAAGGTCTCTGGTTAATTCCACAATATATATATATTGTGGAATTAACCAGAGACCTTGAGTTTCATTTAAAAACACTAATCAAAACACATGTTTAAAAAGTATAAAATGATGGTTCATTTGTTTGTTTCTTTACACCACAGATCATATAACTACTATTACTACACTTACACATAATTGACAACTACAAAAGACATTTCTGACAATTCACGAAGTTGAGTAGGCGCGAATTTTAAATTTTATTTATCCGGCGACTGTATATTCTCGAATCTCGATCGATTATGTCTCATGCGGAATGGCAAAAATATTTCATAAGAAAACTAAACATTATCAAAAAACTAAAATTAGTAGGTAACAGGAAAACAATCTTGTTACAGAATACGTCTTAGAATATTGAAAATTTATAATTCCCGCCTTACGTGTCACTCTGCAAGTGTGGTAGATAAATGCAATAGGGCCGATGGCCCTTACCACAATCTATTCACTTCCCACTTTCAACATATTTATGTACATCCAGAAGAAGACAGAATTATTCGACTTTCGGTTATTTGACAAGGACAGGATGAGGAAAAAAAGTATGTTTACCTTCATTTTCGTTTTAACCAACGAAACCTTGTGAAAAACTTCATCTGCACAGGTGGTATAATTACCAATAAATTATTGTGTAATACAATAAATTGAAGTCAAGTTATTATTATTATTGTTTAGACTGTGATAAGCTCTTTACAAGTACACAAACCAGTCACAGTCTAAACCTACTACTAATTTATTGGTCCAACAAAATGAACTTAACCTGAGAAAATATTTGGAGTGTTTTTATATGCATGTAAGTATAAATAAAAAGCACGTGCTTCTCGAATTTTGTGCTAATTTTGCGACAAAATGTATACCTACTTAAAAATATAATTATTGGTGAACAAACCATCGCTAATAACAAATAAGTTATTTTTTAAATGAATATACCTCTATATAATATATATTATAAAAATATGTCTACCTGCACACTTTTTACGTATAGGAAAATACGTACAACTGATACGTATTAGCTACGTACATAATACGTATCAGAAAATACGTACAAACGATACGTATTAGGTACGTACAGCAGATTCGTATTAAGTACGTACATTATACTTATCAGAAAATACGTACAGCCGATACGTCTTGAGTACGTACATGGCCGTGTCTAAAAGTACGCACCGTTTAGGAATCATAATGTACGTATTAAATAGGTACATTTTAGGTAATGTACGTACAGGACGTATATAAGACCTAATATGTACGTATTTAATACGTACACTCCTGTTTGGGGCGTTCCACCATCGCGTGACAATTTCTGTTGGCGACACTGAATGTCACATCAATCGGTTGTCTTAAGGTTATCTATGCTTGTGTTAATGTTTAGTTTCTGAAAATAACTTGAATTTTTCAAATTTTTTGTGGGTATATTACGGCTAATTTTCGCTGCGTTTATTGTTACTAAGAAGTAAGTATCCATATAATATTAAATGAAATAATGTTATAGTCAAAGCACATTAGAGAGCAGTTGGTTATAATTTTGTCTACCCGTTGTTTATTTAATGATTTATAATTAGTTTATAGTTTCAAATATAAGTAGCAGTTTCATAGCATTATAATCCCAGTTTAATCATAGGTCAGAACATTATTTTACTATATTATTCCTAAAAAGTTCTTTCTATATAGCTATACTCTGTTTAGAGTATAAATATAAATCTATAGTAGAAAATCACCTAAAATTTAAATTTTTAACATCAAAGTGCTTCTTAAAGCTACATTTATTTTAAAGTCTTCCCTAAATAACAGTAACCAATACTTGATGTTACCACTTTTTCTCAATAATTTATTTGATATTTCAAATTCATGAAACTCTTTTGAAAGAGGTGTGAGCACTCCAATGAAAGAAAAATTGAAACCAACTGGAAGCCAATTTTTTTAAATACACTGAACTACATTAAAAATCTGAAAGACTAAAAAAACAGTTTAACCTAAGACAAAGAAGAAAACACCTATTCTTGGCTTTTTGGTTTCTACACAGTCTTTACTTGCTATATTTGAATCCCAATGCAAAGAACGAAAGAACATAAGAATACTCACTAACATACAAATTCAGCCAAGATCATTTGGATCTATTTTTCAATGGTGTTAGATGAGTAAAAAGTTTAAATGACTTATATTTTATAATCTTCCTTTCTTTCATTAATATTTTTGTACATCACGAAATGACCCCAGCAACAATCCTAGCTGCTTAGAATTTTTTTAAATATATAGAAAAATCATAACCCACATCGATATCCATAACAACACCGGCAACTGTATATCTCAAGATTATACTCTCAGTGTCGTTCCAGAAATAAGTAGTGTTAATTTTTCCAGAAATAAGTAATGTTCATTTTTCCAGAAACAGGGCTTCAATGAGCTTACAGAAAATGTAGTGGCTTACATTGTTGGATTTGTCATGAGATCAGTTATGAAAAGACTCTCCTGTGATATTTGTTGTGAGGTAATTGGATCATGAGGGTAAGAAGATGACGCATCTTTCATATTAATTGACAGGAAATCTAGAGGCGGCCTATTATTTCCTTCTCAAAGTGGAAAAAATATGTGTAATGGTATGGAGAAAAGTTCAGTGCTGCCTAAAATGAATTGGCAAACTTCCACCAAGAGTTATTTTAATCAGTATGTTAATTAAAGAAACAGATTGCTTTCTTTTAAATGACAATGTTTTTCCATCATTATCAGAACATTCTTTTGATTATGCACCTTATGAAATTAACGAAAAGTAACTAATTAAATTAGCATTGCAAATAAGGCCAACAAATCCTTTTCAACAAAAAATATTAGAAAAAAATATTCAAAACTAATTTTGGTAAAAATCAATAAAATTTTTAAACAATCTATGGTAATTTCCCATTTCAAATAAATGTATTAGAATTAATTAAGTTTATATTGTTATATATGCAATTAGTTGCTTGGAAATATCAATATTATGTATTTATTTTTTATTATTCCAGATCACTACTACACAGTTGTTAATAAAATGTAAAGAAAAGAGAATATGAAGATAATATAACTATGTAATTTATAAGTGTCTCAAACATTGTATTATAATCCAGTAGATAGCAAGCACCCCTACTCTCAAACTTAATTATTCAGAGGTATTCCGAAATCCATCAACCCAATAATGTTTACTCACATCCTAATTGAACAGTACCTGAAGAAGTTACTTCCGATTTTTCAATTTTTATGTTTAATAGTTGTATTTTCGAATACCATAGGTTGAGCAGCCTCGAAATTACCTTAACATGTGGTGCTAGAAGTCTAAATAGAAATTTTGAAATAGAAATCTAATATATAGGGGAAGTGTCCTTAAAATGGGACAGTAATCTAAAACGGGATACCATGTTTTTTTTTGTGAAACGAGTGTTGCCATCTAGCGAAATATTGCCCAAGCGCAAGCTGTACTGATTTTAAACTTTCTAACGGACTTTCAGTTTCATAGTGAATGTGATTGTTGACACACGTAAGTTTTTATGTTTTTCAATATTTTAATGTAATATTATTAACTCATAATAGTAAGGATTGCTTCTTTATTTGTGAAGAGAATGTGTTGATAATTTTTAAAGAATCAGATAAGATGTTAAACGTTGATATAGTCATGAAAGTTCATCAATATCTTTTAAGGTTAAGTTTGTAAAATTCACGGAAGTCAAATGTTGAGGTATAGATAAAACGGGATATGTGGCATTTGTTTAAAATGAGATATCCCATTTTACCTAAACTATTTTGATAACATTTTTTACCTGCTTTTTCTTTGTTGCAGTATCAATAGATACACAATGTGGCGCGTGCATACTCAAGAAAAAGCAACCGACAGGGGTGGTCTGAGGAGAACATGAAAAAAGCAATAGACATGGTATTAAATCGAGAATGTGGTTATCTGAAAGCGGCAAAACTTTGCCACATACCAAAGAGTACTTTAGAACGTCGTGTTAAAGGAAAAAACAAAATAACAAAAGATTCTCTCAAAGGTTTAGGTAGCAGACTTGTTACGTTTAACGAGGCGCAAGAAATGGACCTTGTTCTGTTTATTACCAACATGGAGACATTGATGTTTCGTTTGACCAGTGATTCCGTGCGACGTTTAGCTTATCAGTTTGCTGAACAGAATAACATATCGCACTACTTCAGTACCGTTAAGATGAAAGCTGGTTGGCACTAGTTGCAAAATTTCCTTGAAAGAAATAGACTATCACTTCGAATTCCAGAAGCAACCTCAGCTGCACGTGCCAGAAGTTTCAACCGAATAAACGTTTCCAAATTTTTTGACCTACTTGAACCACTTCAACAAAAACATAATTAGTCTCCATCAAAAATCTACAATGTTGATGAGACAGGGATCACACTGTACAGGGACGTCCCTCGAGGGTGATTGCATTGAAAGGACGTAAGCAAGTAGGGTCACTTACTTCTGCTGAACGTGGCACTTTGTGTACCGCAGTTATTTGTATGAATGCTGTTTCGATATTAAATATCATTGTCAGAATATCGAAACAATTGTCAATTTCTTGGAGTTTTAAAATTTTTTCAATACATTGTGGAATTATCTAGAAACAGTTAGTTTAATTTAAAACAGTACTAATCAATGTAATTCATCCGCATAATTAACTATATTTACGTTTGTGCAAAAATAGAACGTGTTACGTATATAGCCAGTAAAAACAATGAAGATTTTGTACTAAAAAAAACAGAAACTAACCATTGGGTGTGTTTGGCAGAAAAAAGCGTTTGCCAGCGCTGAGAAACGAACTATACAATTTTAGCCAGACACGTGCGCTTACTGCAATGGCGCTGACACAATCCGCTATTTTGCTTATTTATTTTGTTTGTTTTGAAATTAGTTTTAAGTAATATCATCACCAAAAGTATCTTCCAACACATTATTTAATATGTTATATCATAATTGATAATTTTTTAATATGAACTTTTTACAAACAAGTTAGGTTAAGTTTCCCGGTTAAAGCTAATTTAGTGTCCTAGATGAAAATAGCTATTTAGCAGTTGACAGCACTTACCGCTTTGCGATCGCCATTTTGCTTACAAGCGCTTCCTAGCGTTTTTTTCTGCCAAACAAACGGATTGTATTGAGTTCTCATCAGAGTGCTTAAAATGGATCTAGAATATTCCGTCTAATCCATTTATTAGGAAACTTTGGAGACCGATAACCAAAAAACTGGAGCTCGTACGAAAAAAAATTATTCCTTGTTTCTTGCAAAGTATCAGCGTTTTTTTAAAATAATGATTTTAAGTAAATTCAAATGAAATCGTAATCCAATAATTATAATATAATAAAAGCAGTAGCAATGAGTGGATAATTAACGTTTTTATTAATAATAATCTAATTTAACAACATGAACAACAATGAATTTGGTTCAAGGTAGTATATCGTAGGGTTTCGTAAGACTTTGACCTAGTATTTTGTCAACATTAGTAAACAGTTCCTGCGGTTCAAGATTCTTTTTTCAATTTGCTAATTGGTGTGAATGTACCTTTGTCTAGAACAATATTCAAAGATTATTTAATTAGATGATAAGGTTCAAGTTATAATTGAATACCTATCATGCATTATAATTGTCGTTACAGCTTTATTAAGTATGCCCAAACTACGAATCTGCTTTCAGTACTGGACTTCGACTCCACTTGGAGATTGAAAAATCCAAAATATTGCACCACACTTTAATTAGATTTATTGACATAATTTATATCAACGTGTTTATTGAAAATACCTTGCAAAATTCAAAAAAATACTTTTATATATTAATTTACAGTGACATGACAAAAAATACTGTTCTTTTAAAAGTGTTAATAATATTTGTCCCCATTCTATATACATTAACGCTATGTTAGAGTACATATTATAATTTGTTTAATATAACTATCAGTTTATTTTTAGTCAATTTCTTTTATTATTATATGAGATAAAACAGCGTTCAATTCACTGGATAAAAGAGGAATTATAAAATACTACAAATATAGAAATGCCATTAAAAAGTACAACAAAAGTAAGATAATCTTAGATTAACAACGAAATTCTTTGAGATAAATTTAACTGGAAGGCACTACACAAAGAACGAACTTGGTTAAGATTACTATCGTGTTTAACAAACGCAAACAATATTTTATGCATATGACATTATAATTATAGGAAATAAAGGTTGTCAAGAAATGTCGCGGGTTAATAAATTTGAAACGTATGTAGTTATATTGATAAACATTTTTATAATCACAATAGAAATTATCGTCACAGAACTATTTCGTTATAAAATAAAGGAAAACAAAATACATAATGATTTTATTATTGCTTATTCGTAGCCACAGAAGAAACAAAAATCAGATCATTAAGATAGAAAAAAGTAAACAGAACTGGCACAATAATCAATAACAACAATCAGAGGGCATCCGAAGGTAAAAAATAAACAGTTTTAAAGATTAAAACTAACTTTTCCACACTCCGAACGCTGTATCGTGCTAAGATACCGAAATTCCTCCAAAAATGAGGTATATCAGGACTTATAGCACCCGTTCTACTGGCTCTGGTGGTCTGAAAATCTATAGTGTTCGTCTGTGAGACGCCGCGAATAAAATCCAATCATAAAATTGCTACTTGTTTACACTCCGAAGGCCATAAAATGTAGTGTATCTGGATCGCATCGTAGATAGGGATGGCGGAAAAGTAATAGAATACAATGAAGATTTAGACTTGAAAACCAATAAAAAACTGTCGGTCAAAGAACAAAATTTGAAGATAGTTGGTAAGAAGAATTTATGTTTCGAAGAAACTGTTGGGGGTAACAGAGTCAATATGATTGAATGTCGAAGAAGGAGTGGAGAACGATGAACTGTTAGAATGAATAACAGATTGGAAACCATGTTTGGACAGGACTAAAAGTCAATGAGAATGTCAGGTGATAAAATATAATACAGAAGCTGAAATGAAATGTGAATGTACATCCACCATCTTGTTATTTTTTCCTTTTCGATGTTTCTCTGCTCTTTCTAGTAGTATCTCCATGTTTTGATGATCTTTTCTTATGCGATTGCGTTTTCTTGTTTATCTTTAACATTCCTACTTTATTTTTCTGTATATTTGGTAGCGCCTATTGTATATTTAATACTTTATTTAAGTAATATATTTATAGTAATGACATATTCTATTTCTAATATGACAGTGATAATTCCAACTTGACAAACATGAAACGTACAAACAACATAAAATACAATGTGACAAAATGTTATATATAATACTTCTTCGGGTTACAATAAGGAGGTCATTCATAATTCAAACGATCATATGGTCTTCGAGTTCTTGAAGATGGTCGTAAAAAATACTGGTTTTCATCGAACTGCTTTGTAGCAACATCTGGTTGCTCAATGTGCTGATTAACAGAACTGGATGGAAAACCCCAAAACGATGTAGATGTGTATGCAGACGGATCATATACACGTGAAGGTGAAAATCGATAAAATGTAGAAGAACTGGATGTCGAATAATTGCTTTCACGGTGTATTGACATTTTACTAGATGAATCTGTATTTTGATTCGCCTTTTCTATATCTTGTGAAATTGTCGTAGATCTAAAATTTCCAAACAATCTTCTTTGTGATGGTACGAATTGTGATTGATTTTCTCTTTTGGCCGCATGTATATTTTCCTGTACTTGGTCTTTTACAGTACCTAGTTGTAGATCTTGAATTTTTAATATTACAGGGTCTAAGTTGATCGAAATGTCTTTTAATTGTGTAACCATCATCTAGTTCTATTATATAACGTAATTTCTCCACGCTCTGTAGAACGGTTCCATATTTCCATAAGAAGTTTCCATGATAATTTCGTGATTGTACTCTTATTCCGATCAAATGAAATTGATTAAAAATTAGTTTGTATTATTTTTACCTAATTTCTAAGATCTAATGAAATCCAATTTTGTTAGAATATTTTGTCCAAAAAGTAACTCTGCAGGTGTCATCTCATTCGAAAGAGGCGTTGATCAAAACTTAATCAAAAATCCGTGTAATTTTTCATGTAAAGTTCCTGGTCCTTTCATAATTTTTTCATTCCATCTTTAAAAATCTGTATATATCTTTCTGCTTGTCCATTTGTTGCAAGATGGCCTGGAGCAATGCATATTTGTCTCATTCCATTTCTGTTACAAAATTCTGCAAAACTTCTTGATTTGAAAATAGACGCATTGTCGCTCACAAGTTTTTCTGGTAATCCGTAGCAGCTGGAAATTTCTTGAAGATAATGTATTGTTGCAGAAGCTGTTGGTGCATTTCGAGACATCCTAATTTCTTGCAATTTGCTGTTTGCATCGACAACTATGAAGAAATCATGATTCAAAAATGGACCTCCATATTATATACGAACGTTGCGAATTTCTTGCTGGTTCTTTCCATTGGTGTTGTGGAGCTTGGTCAGGATTTTTCTTAAAATCATAACATGCTTTACAACTTTTTACTAGATTTTCCATATCCTTTGTCGATATCTTTCCAATAACAATATCTGCGAGCTAGAGATTTCATTTTAGCTATTCCTATGTGTATAGTTCTTCTAATACTGTTTTTTGATAACTTTGCGGTAAAACAAACAACTCGATTGATTTGATTTGAAAACTATGCCTTCTTGTAAGCTGAACTCTGGATCAAGTATATTCCCATTGAGTAGCTTTTCCTTTAACTGTTTTTATTCTGGATCTCGAGTGCAATAGTGTTTGAATCTAGTGTCGGTGTAGAATTTTGTTTAATTGCATAAATATTCTGAAAAAATTCGTCATCCACAGTTATTTCTTCCTTTTCTTCTAGAGGTAGTGAATTCCTGAATAAAAAATCTGCGTAAGTATGATAGGAAGATTTTTTATATTCTATAGTACAATCCAATTCGGATAAAAACTGTGCATATCTGATCATTCTTGTGGCTGAAAGTACGGGAAGTTGTTTCGTTAGTTTGAAAATGGTCATCAGAGGTTTATTGTCGACAACAAGTGTAGAATGTCTTCCATAAATATAATTTTTTTGAATGTCCAGTATATTGCGGTTGCTTCCCTATCTAATTGGTTATAGTTTCTTTCGTCTCTTGTGAGAGATCTTGAAATGAAAGCCACTGGTTTTTCTAGATCACTTGAAAGTACACCGGAGATAAAATTATCGGAGATTCTGGTAAAAAAGGCATCAAAACTCGATTGGCTATTTCTTGTTTTTGTGTAGTTTACAAGTGCCAATTCGTAATAAACCTAGTCTGGACCACCGAAAATTATGATTTTGGTCTCATTCGATTCGAAATGGCATATAGAACAAACGATCAACTGGGCAATAGGGGCCGGCAAAAATTGCAAAAGTTATAAACAATTACATAAGAAAAAAAAGAAAACTCTTATCTTCCGGAACTGTAATGACAATATCTATAATTGTAATTTGGAGGTGAAAATTGAGCTAAAAACGAGTAGCGGCTGTTGCGGAAAAATGTTTGGTACTGTCGTTAACACATGAGTAAACAATATATGTCAACAAAAAACTTTTATCCCAATGTTTTAATTAACTATGCTATTGTCAATCAGTTAATTGTTTTGTTAGCAGTTGAAAATTGATATGAAAACGCTGAATGTTTCTAAATAGAAACCTAGATTTTTTTACTTTTTGGAGCTATTTTTAAAAGAGTATAGAAAAAATCCCTGTTGGAAAAATTCAGAAATTTTGATTTTTCACTTTTTTATTAAAAATAAAAGGTATTAAAAAATTAATAATGTAAATAATGTAATCAGAAAATACTTTTTTTCAATTATTATTGTTTTCATATTGCTCAAAGCAATCATTTTTTAAAATTTTTAGCTTTCATTATGTAAATAATATTGTTATAAAGAAATGCATTGTTATTAAGATTTTTTGAAATTTTTTTTGGGAATTTAATCCCTGAAGAAAATAATGATTTTTTAAAAATATCGATTAAAAAACATGTTTTCAGTCAGGAGACCAAAACTTCTGTTAGAAAATTTTGAGCATTTGATTATCAATTATTATAGGAATATGTTGTAAAAATAGTATAGTTTGTGAATTTACAAGTGTTCTAGTTTCGATATACAGAGTGGCCGGACGAAAACGAAGCAGAGTCATTATCAGAAACTGTGTCAACGTTTTAAAACAACGCAAAGACCCCTCGATTTTGATCTAAGGGGGACACTTTTTTCCGGTATATTTGACTTCGCTATTTTCACCTCCTATCGGGGGTAAGCATCACCTCAAAATATTTAAATGACATTACGGGTCGAGTAAGGTATCATTGTAAAGCCCTTTCAATTACAACCAGTCTTTAAGTTTTAAAATTCGGACTAATAGTTTTTAATAAATTACATTTTGAAATTTAAATTATGATTAGTTGTTTACTGACATTTTAGTTAAATTAAATGTTCAAATTGATGACCACCTGCGTCCATACAATAATAAAGACTTTGTTCGAAACGTTCTCGCACTTTCCGAAAAATTTCCGGAGTGTTTCTATAGCAATACTCGACAATTCTTTGACGCAAATCTTTTAAAGAGGCTGGTTGTGTTTTGTAGATTTTACTTTTGAGGTATACTCACAAAAAAACTAAAGGGCGAAAAATATGGGGACCGTGGAGGCCATTCAATGCTACCTCTTCTCCCAATCCAGTGCCGTGGAAAATGTTGCTTTAAATACTGACGAACAATCAAAGCATAATGCGGAGGAGTATCGTCCGATTGAAACATTTAATAATCTTCACTATACTGTTGGTCATTTTAAATAATATCAATGTCAAGGTAGGGTCAATAGCATCTTCCAGTAATTCAAATTACCAGGTAAAAAGTATGGACCCACCGGTCACCGAAAATGCCAACCCATACATTTAATTTTTGCGATTGCTGTGTATGCACCGCTTGGAAAATTCTTGGGTTTGAATCAGATCAGTAACGGTAATTATGACGATTTACAGTACTGTGGATCGTCCGCTCACTCATTATTTCGCAAAATTCTAAAGGCGGTCATAATTATCGTCATTTAATTGCTGCACTAAATGTATTTTATACGGATGGAATTTGTTCTTCTTCAAAATTGATAGAATGCTAGTTCGATTGATCCCAGACACAGATGCTAATTGCTTTGTACTTAACGTAGGACATAGATGAACATGTACGAAAACTGCAACTTCACTAGCTGCATTAACAACAGGCGGTCTATTTTCTCGTTTTTTATTAGCCACATTTCCAGTCTCTTGAAACTTTTTCACTAACTCTAGAACATACTTCCTACTGACCTGTTTATCTTGATATTTTTCATTAAATTACTGAGCCGTTACATTTGCACACTTATTGTTGATAAAATAAAGCGAAATGATATCTACCCAATTCCTAATGGAATAAATCGTGGTATTTAATTTTCAAAAACACAATTCAACAAAACTTCACGTTCTTTATGTGTTCGTATCGTATCCATTGGTCTTTTACAAATGTGATAAAAAAATTACAAAAACAATGGAAAGCAAGAAAATCAACATTTAAATCATTGGCGTACTCAACGATCCATGTGTCATTTTCACTATTCTGACAAAAATGAAAAAATTCCAATTTTAACAACTAAACAAGTACATAATTTTATGTTTTAATGCCTATGTAATTTGTTAAAAAGTATTACGCCGAATTTTGAAATTTAAAGACTGTTGTAAAAAGAATTGGTAGGGTTTTAGAATGATACCTTACTCGACCCCTAATGCCATTTAAATATTTTGAGGTGATGATTACCCCCGCTAGGAGGTGAAAGTAGTGAAGCCAAAAATACCGGAGAAAATGACCCCTTTGATCAAAATCGTCGGGTCTCTGCTGTTTTTTAAAACGTTGATGTAGTTCCTGATAATGGCTCTATTACATTTTCGTCCAGCCACCCTGTATATTAAATTAAATAATGTACATATATTTTTGTTTAGTAAATAATTGTTAATTAGAATAAGGAAAATTTTGTATGAATAAAAATATTAGATGGCTTTAACTATTTCTACCTTTTCTTCATCAATTTCTGCCAAAGTTATGCTTATTGTACTAAGTCGAATTGAGCGCATATTTCCTTAAAAATCAATATAAATATATATATATATATATATATATATATATATATATATATATATATATATATATTTCGTTTTTTTTGTGCAAATAATCCGCCCTTTATTGTTAATATTCTAAACATTATTATTATTACTATAGTATTACTATAGAAATGAGGGCTGAGGTAAGAAACTATGAAGCCCATGATCTGAGAAAACATAAATAAGTGCTTAAACGCCTATAAACAAAATCAATGACAAATTAACAATAATTAACAAAATCGTAGTTTTCAACAATAACCGCAACAACTATACAGTGAAAAAGGATATAAATAAAACAAATTCAGATAAATAATAAATGCAACAATGCGCACTATTAACTATTAAATAGAAGTCTATCAATTCTGTTCTTAAATGCGTTAACTGATGGTGCGTCAACAACATCATCAGGAAGATTGTTCCAGACATCAAACACTCTGTTTGGTAAAAAGTGCTGTCTTACTCGGGATCTAAAGGACTCCTTCTTAAGTTTAAATGGGCGACATATCAGTCTAAGATCAATGTTGAATGGAAACATAGATTGAAGATCACCAAAGTTGTGCTTAATGATTTTATAACATAATATCAAGTCTCCCCGAAGTCGACGGTCTTGAAACGAGATGAGATCCGCCCCAGTCAGTCGCTCCTCTTACGAAGACCTTACGCGACCGAATACAAGTCTAGTAGCACTCCTTTGCACGTTTTCTAATAAAATTTGGTCGCGAATAAGATCAGGATACCACACAGGACCCGCATATTCTAAAATAGGACGCACGTAACATTTGTACAGTTTACAGTAAGTTTCAAGTGACACTCTAGAGAACGATTTTTGTATCAATAGAGTCTGGATTTCGCGCGGTTGCATACGGACACAACATGTTCACTCCGAGATAAATTTGAGTTCAGTAAGATGCCTAGGTCATCATGGCTGGTAACCGTATTTAGTAACTGCCCATTTAAGTTGTATGATAAATTGGGATTGGTCTTACCAATGTGGAGTACATTACATTTATTAATGTTCAGGGGAAGCAACCAGTCCAAACAGCACCGCTGTATAGTGTGTAGGTCATTTTGGTGGGTGAGATGGTCTCTTAAAGGGTTAGGAAATATTTTTGTGTCATCGGCATAAAAAGAAACTGAGTTTGAGACCAATATTTGAAGATCGCTTGCGTAAACAGCAATGGGCCAAGGACGGAGCCCTGTGGAACACCACTAGAAACTGGCCTGTCATTGGAGAACTCTCGGCCGACTCTGACTTTAAAAATCCTGTCCGATAAAAAATTGGAGATCCATAAATTCAGGCTACCCCGTATGCCAAAGTGATCTAATTTATATAAAAGTCTTCTTTTTGGGACTTTGTCGAAGGCCTTGGAGAAGTCCAAATAAATGACGTCAATCGGATCTCTGTTGTCTAAAGCTTTTGTCCAGTCATTAACACAGTGAAGAAGATTGGACATGGTAGAGCGACCTCGAACAAAACCATGTTGGTGAAGAGGTATGACATTTTGTTGAAGAAGGAACTTAGACATGGCCTCACTAATAATAGATTACATAATTTTACAAACAATAGGTACCAGGCTCACTGGTCGGTAATTGCTTGGATCCAGTTTATTGCCCTTCTTGAATATAGGAGTAACTGACGCCGATTTCCAGATTGGTGGAATAGAACATTGCGTGAAAGAGGCATTCATGATGATTGAAAGTGGATAGGAAATTGAGTCTGCACATTTTTTAAGAAACATTTCTTGCAAACCATCAAGACCAGGAGTTCGTCTTGATATTTAATATTTTTTCTTTAATTTTCTGGGGTGAAAATTCAATATTACTAAGGGATTCTAAGACACGAGCACCAAATATTGGAGGCAAAGTGTCATCAATTGGTTAAGAAGTAAAAGCCTCATAAAAACTAATGGACAACGTTTCGGAAGATTCATAATTAGACGAACATAATACTCCATCACTTTTCCTAAGTAAACGGACACCAACATTAGACGAAAGTGCTTAAAAAACTTTTTAGGGTTGCCACTATTAGCAATACTTTGCTCGAAACCTCTTCTGGTGTTAGCCAACCGACTAATTATTGTATTAGAGAATCTTCTGTGAATTAAAAAATTCTCATTATTGTTGGTACGTTCAAATCTTCTCCACAAATTTCTCTTGTGTTTTATCAAATCATGTATTTCACTATTGATCCATGGCTTTAATTTGTTACGGAAAATTCTTCTTTCTCTGGTATTCTGATTCAAACATTTTGTTACCGTGTCATAGAAACATTTCCATAAATGTATACGGTTATTATTATCAGGCAATATGTTATCCCAATTGATGGACTAGAGAGTACGATTGACATTTATAAAATTTGTTACTTCAATAGTCATGTAATTCTTATCATCGTCAGCAGCGGGTAAGTTAGGTTGAATATTGACTGTTATTGCTGCATGATCGGACATACCTATTGGTGAACTGATCTCCAGGCATGATAGCAAACATTCGTCATTGGTCAAAATAAGATTGAGGGTAGAAGGATTATTATTGTGTCGGAAACGAGTAGGTTCGTGGACAACTTGGGTTAAATTGGAGTTTTGGATAAATTGCATTATTGCCTTCAGCAATATTTATTATCGGCCAGGATATATCCGGAAAATTGAAATTCCTAATGATAACTAGATTGTAAAGCATGGATAACTCATCCAGTTTATCAAGGAGAGTGACATTATCTGCCAATTGTGAGTCGCTTGGACGATATATGCAGGCTAAGTGTGGACATGAGACTTTTGGATATTTTAATGCATATAGCATCAATGTTTGGGACAGTTATATCTATTTGAGATACAGAAAAATTACTAGTTATATAATCAGAGAGGTATATGAAAACACCCCCTCCAGGCCGGTTGGGTCTATCGGTTCGAAAAATAGTAAAGTCATCAATTCGAACCACTGAGTCCGAAATTGAAGGCTTAAGCCAAGTTTGGCTGATAAGTATTATGGAGGGTTTAATTAAATCAACCGAACATACAAATTGATTAAATTTGGCACATATGGAGTCAAGTAACAACCAGTTTTCAAAATTTTGAGAAGAGCATTTATTGGCGAAATGTAACTATTTTTGTCATCCTCGTACAAATTTTATGGTAAGGTTCTTCTCTCCATTATTGATGCGATTCTCCAGTTCTTTGCGCAATTCTGTAAGAAACAATAGTTGTGTTGGAGTTTTGTCATCCATAATGGAAAATTTGCTGGTTGAGAGAGTCTCTAAAGCCTTTTTCTTATTTTTTAGAATGTATTTGGGATGTCAGTGGTATACGCATGGAAATTGCCATTGTTTAACTTGTTTCTTCTTACGTATTTAAAAAATTGTCTAATATCCTCTAAAATTAACACTAAATATTGATATTTTTATATAAACATGGAAAAACTAGTTTCCATTGTATTTTTAATGGTGTAAATTGTGAAACTTTAGTGCTTAAATCATTAATATTTTTATATAAATACAAGATCAAATGATCGCTGACGTAGTAATGTAAACATTATATAGTAAACAATAAATAGCTGTTCTCCCATTTTTAAATACGTTGTTTTAACATTTAAATTACAACCTGAAGGCAGTTAAAAATAAAAAAAAACAATTGAATTCATAAATGTTTTGCAATAAATTAAATAAAGGACTTTGCTGTTTTCTTCTTTTGAATACTAAAGTACATTCATTTAAAGCTTCGTACATTACTGCAACTGCAAGATGTCATAAGAAATCCACGTGATTCTGTTAATATAAATAAAGCCGCTTATTCAGTTGCCTTAAAGCAAACTAGTTCTAACGTTATTGTGGTTAAACCGAAAGATTCAGCTCAGACGAACTCTAAAACTCGATCGGATATGCTGCAAAATATAAATTCTCTTGATGAAAGTCTTAATGTGGCAAAAATTAGGAATCTTCGAGATGGTGGCGTAGTAGTTTGGTGTACGAGAAATGAAGAAATTAAGAAGTTTAAACAACTTGTCAACGACAAATTCTCAGATAATTATGAAATTAAGGAGCTTAGTTCTCTAAATCCGCGAATACAGATCTTGGTCTGACATAAACCGCAAAAATGACCCAAGTGTGCTGGTGATCACAATATTAGTGACTGTAGTATGTCAGATTCGTATTCATTCGAATGTTTTGATAGTACTTCTCAGGGTCTACCACATACGAATCATGTAGTGCGGGATTCACATTGCCCATGTTTTATTGAGATACTGATGGGAAACTTCAAATCAGATATGTTCGATATAAAGTAGCAATTGCAGCCTAATTCAAATGATGCTGTAGACTCTGTCACGGATTCTGTTTATAACCACGTGCTACTTTCCAACACAACAAAATCAGTTTCCTATCTACTACTAAAATGTTCGTGGCATGAACATCAAACTGCTTGACATTCGAAATGCTTCCGTTGGTTGTTCCTTTGATCTGGTTGCTTTTGCTGACACATGGTTAAATCCTTCAGTGCTTTGAAATTGAGTTAACTAATACTAAGAGAGGTAGCGGAGTCCTATTTGCATTAAGAAAGCAATACAATCCTAACTCTATCGATATGTCAGATGTAACTGAAGCACTCTCTATGGTTGATGTTATCTGAATCAGGGTCATACTGCCCGGCAAGGTTTGGTACTTTCTGCTGGTCTATTTTCCCTCAAATGTATGCTCATATATATATGTTACATTCTATGGCAATCTTTCAAAATGTGTTCACTTACTGAATGACGACAGTCTTATTATTATTATTGGCGATTTTAACATTCCTCAATAAAATAATATGCAAGCTGAGCAAACCAGCGATGATAAGTTTATGACTTCTTTAACTCACGCAATTCAACCAAGTTCTCGTACTCTTGATTTAGGCGGATATTGTGTCGAAATTTCCACCACACTTGATAGCCGAAACTAGACTCAAGGTGTGCCAAGTAGTCACAGATATGGAGTTGAAAATGCTTGCTCCTTCATCTTCAATAGATGATCCCGGACCATCAACATCAGCTCAGACCTATATAGTTTCTCCTTCCATGCCATCTGACGATTCTAGTACCAAATGGACATTTTTATCAACAGTTGTATTTTGACATTGTCCATTTTATGATTAAACACAAATTATTTTATTAAGCATTTTAATAATTGTATTTGAATAACATAAATACCTTAGAGTTTTAGCTAATTTTTTAGATGGTGAAATAGGCCTAGGACAAAATTTTGTAGGTCCAGTGGCGATGTCCATTTCAATCACCAATAACACATTTGCAAACTGAGATTATGTAAGTCTAAAAAATTCGACAAATTTTGAATCACTGGATTTTAAGTGTTTATTAATTAACATATTGAAACATCCTTCCTTTTCTCTACTTTTGAACATTCTACTTTTTTTGTCGCTTACGATTTAATTCGATTGCAAGAATTTCTTTATCTTCTTCTTCCTCTAGTAACAAAAGCGCTAGCATATTATTCGCATCCATTCAACGTTGCGTCCAATTTTCATGCTCAAACTTTGCAAACTATCTATACCATGCACCCGTCGCATACGACGACTCATCGGTCGCACGCGAGGTGCGTACACGCGGTCGGTCGCGAGCAGCGTGCAAGATAGACCGTAGCCTAAGCAATTTACTGGAGTTAGGACCTAAATTCACTTTTAAATATATTCGTTCTTCCAAAACTGGAATATGCCTTACTTATATGGGACCCTAGCTATCAAATTCATGTTAACAAATTGAATACAGAAAGTATGTAAAATACATGTGGTGTGTGATAACATTTATCTACATCAATGAATACCTCAAAACAGGATGTTACAACGCTTTAACTTGAAAGATTTAGAGACTAGACGTATGTGTTCGTCATTAATACTCCTTCATAAAATTGACTGCCCAGAATTGTTAGGTCTGTTAAGAAGACATACTTCTTGTGGTGCGACTCGGTCCTATTCTGTTTTATTCTATTTTCCGGTTCCTAGAACAAATGTTCTTAAGTTTTCACCTTTATATAGAATGAACCAATGGCACTGTCATATGCAGAACTCTGTGGATATCTTTTGAATCACTATTTCTAACTTGAAAAATAAAATGTTCACTACATGGTGATCTGTGATTCACATTATTCGTATTTCGCGGTGTTATTATTATATAATTATGTATGTTACTGTTGACTTGTAATTTTATTTCATTAAGTTTTTCCCACCGATTAATTGGCACTAGGTCTGTTGGGTGGCGTAATCAAAATAAAATTACTCCGAACGACAAATCGTACAAAGAACGGAACGGCAATCGGAACACCTGTCGGTTTTTTCTCCAACATCAAAGAAACTGCGTTTGCAGGTATGGACGGGTCAAAATCAAATGGCGAACAGATCTTTGCTGGAGAGTCTCACTTCAGTGCCTTTCGAACGTTTTGTTTGTACACAATGGAGTGGACTCGCATTAATTGATTATTATCAAAAACATGAGTTGTTCTGGAAAGCTAGACATCCACAACATTATAACAAAATTAAAAAACAAGAGGCCTTGAAGGAAATAGCCTGATTAAATACCTGCAGTAATAGTATCGGATTAATGACTTTTACAAACGAAGGTTTTTTCAAGAAAAATTTTTGATAATGAGCTGCTTAAATACTGGCATTATTTTGGATTAACAATTGCTAAGTAAATATTATTTTGATTATATAAACCTAAGTATTTTAGGGCATTATAAGTACTTACCGGTACTAATTGTTTGGGGTTAATACTACCTACTCAGGGATTACGTCAGGTAGGTACCCGATTACAGCATAACCATCAATTGTTCGGTATGCTGTGACCCGATGTTTATTGGAGTCAAGACGAAATATCTTGGAACGAACTGTACTAATAAAAAATTATTCTGTATTTGTAAAGTCGAATCATAAAGTTTGGAAACTGCAATAACCTCCGCCTGTACCGATGTAGGTCTTGTAAAGTGGCGTGGACGTTTTTTGCGGGGTCAAAAATAGTATTGTTACATTTTCCTGAAATACTTATTGGACGTAGGAAACATTTATAAAATAAAGAAAACTCTTCAATAAAAACAAAAGGAATATTTTTTCAATAAAGGAAATCATAGGTACAAAAATGAGAATTACAAAAAAACTAAACACCCAAAAATAATGTTAGAACTTACCCCTTAGAATAATAATATACAATAGAGAGGGCTATTCATTCATACGCACGTTTATTTTTGCGGCCAACAATCCTAAACGCCAGTAGTGATATAATGAATCAATTACAAAAAGTGGGGATGGTATTGTAAATAAATGGCCTTGGTAATTTTGGATGTTTCTCTGACAAATTTAGCACCGACGAACCATGATAATAATCCAACAACATTAAATGAATTCAATTAAAAGTTTATTTTATCACCGAACTGATCAAACATCAAAACGATACAACTAAATGTTAACTCTCTAGTCGTAATGGCGCTCGTATGAACAAACCACATTTGACATTATTTACTCCAATACTACAGCGTATTAGAAATTATCGTCGAGGACATTCTGACGATATTTGCATCTCTCTTTATATGGTAATTAAACAAGGACAAAACTACTAAATATGTTACCCTTGACACATAAAACAGCACTTTCTTTAATGTTGGTATTTCATTTTTCATAAAAAGCGTATGGATAGTTCTTCGTTTAGCATATTTCGCATCTTCGTCGACTTCAATTTTTGTCCGACCGCTCTTCCTTTTTGGTGCCTGTACTTCTCCATGTACTTTCTATCAGATCCAAAGGTGGATGAAATAAAAATCCAACAGCTTGTCAGTTTAGGTCATCTTAGAAGAGTTTGTTAATCAGATCAAAACTTAGAATTGGAGGCATTGGTAATTTTTCACCTTTGGAACAAAATCCCATTTTAGTTGTGTCCTGTAGACCAGCAAAAAACAAATCCCGTTTGTCTGACAAACAATAGTATTCCTCAATTCGATAAAGATGAAGAGGCAAGGATGACCACAATTTATGACTCATTGGAAAGTATCTTGAACGATCATGACTATATTATGAATCCATTTATTTTGTCAACATGTAGTGAACAAATTATCACGTAAATAGCCGGATTTGTTGTTTTACAATTGACAAATATCTTGATATGTGAAACATGTGTTGAGGCAATAACTGGACTTTAAGCAAGTTAGCTTAATTCTTTGTTTGCCCATAGGAGTAAAGGAGGATTAACATATCCTTCAAAAGTTATACTCATTCGTAAAGTCTCTGGAAGTGTTTTAAGAATTCTTGAACAAAGTCTGCATAGGAAAAAGTCATTTGAATTTTTAACTAACACAGTTATGAACAAAGCTCTAACAATAGATTTGTCTGAAGGTTTGAAGAAGCATGTGTTGGAAAATGATGTTAATCACATTTAATTTTTGTTAGTCATACGCACAAAATACCTAAAAATCAGAATACACTTGTACTATTGTTAAGAAGGAAAGTGAATTTTAAGGCACCAATTAGAAACCATTTAACTAAAATGATTTTGTTCTCCGGACAATAGGAGATGAGAATATCATATATTCATATTTTTCCTTTGTTTGTTTAATTTTTATTTGTAATGTACATATTTTTATAATAAATATTGTTTTGGTTTTAAAAATGTGTAAATTTATTTCTTGATACATGTTCTAATTTAACCTTTCAAGTCTGTATCCAATCAGAAATTTTTGATTACTTTAGATACTTTTGACATTAGTGTTCCTCCACTGGTGTGACTATTCAATTGGTTAGGTCCGAACTTTGTTACTCGTCCATTCGTCTTTCTTTGTCTAAGGAATGAGCAAAAGCGAGACAGGCGACTTTCGTGTCCCAATTCAGGCAGACGTTACCACTATTTGAAGAAAGTTCTTAAACATTAGAAATAGAAGTAAAAAATTTATTTCATAAAAATAACCTTTATCTATGTGACTCATAAATCATAGTATTATTACATACATAACTGAACTTTGACAAATTCAAGAATATATGTTAAAATTATTAGTTCTAGAGTTTTTTCAAAGTATTTCCGATTTATTCACAAAGATAAAGTAATGTTTGATATATATGTATATATATATCAAGGATAAATGAATTTGTAAAGACGTGTGTAATATTTTTTATTAAATTCAGCCAAGCGCTTTCGACATTACGTCATCATCAGGGCTCTAAAATAAATTACATACACTACAAACTACTGTCCTATCAATCTAACATAACAGTAAATGTAACTTACTTCGTCAATCGGTCCAGAGACGTATTAAAATTGTAAACAAACAACAAATTACAAACATTTACACATATATCAAATTAAAAACGACACTACACAAACCATGTCGACCAACTAATGGAATTTTTAATCAAGTTGTTGAAATAAATAAAAGAAAAAGTAACATATTTGTTTACTCAAAAACCCGATCCTAAAACGAGGATTATTATTATGATGAAAAATGGCAGTGTCTAAAGTTACACAGTTCACAAATATATTGGAAATTACTGAGTGAAAGTTAATAAAATTAAAATAAAACAAAATTAAATTAAATTGATATTAAAATGAAATTGACTGATACAATTTAAAATTGAGCTCATTACAAAAACACGGATTCAAATTATACGAAACAAATCGCACGGACTAATCCAGAAGGCGCGCCCCGAACAACTTGAAAAGAGGTGTGAAAGTTGAATTAATATTAATCTGAGTGTTGATACAATAATCGTTCTTTCTGCACTCACTGTATATCTCTAGATCTTCCAGAAGGTTAAGTTTGTGGAAATTCCGTGAAAAACATTTGTGCAAAATTCTGCTATCATCACCGGGTGAGAAACTATGATTATTAAATGTGAGGTGATGACCAAAGCCAGATTATTCTGTCCTATTTAAATGTTCGTTGATACGAATATTAAGAGGTCTTATGGTTCTACCAATGTACGCAGCCTCACAATCACCACACTGAAGTTTGTATATAAATGTACTTATACAGTCAAAAATTCAATAGAATTGGTAAACAATATTTTAAGGTTATTACTCCCCAACAATTTTTTCATGGTTTCCTTTGATGTCAGCAATCTTTTTACAAATGTTCCCAGAGATGAAACAATCCCTATAATTAAAAGAATACTCACTGTTAGAAGTGTGGATGTCAGTATTATTGATATAGCCTTGAACCTATTGCAGATTTATCTTAAGCAGGATTTTTTTATTTTCAATGATAAAATTTATAGACAACCCAAAGGTTTAGCTATGGGTAACCTCCTGTCTCCTCTGTTAGCGGACCTTTTTCTTGATTCTTTGGAAACAATAATTTTAAATAGTAACCATGAAATAATCAGCTGGTATAGATATGTAGATGATGTTTTGGCCTTTGTAGATGGTACATCTGATGATTGTTTCAAGATTTTCGATTTCATTAATGGTTTGCATCCATGCATAAATTTTACAGTCGAATTAGAATTAGATAATCGGATTGACTTTTTAGATTTGACACTTACTAGATTAAACAATAAAATAGACTTCAATATTTACAGAAAACCAACTCAGACTGACCATATCATTCCATCAAACTCTAATCATCCTTTTCAACACAAAATGGCCGCCATATACTCCTATGTACATAGGTTGATCAGAATCCCTATGGCGCCCCACAATTTTGATAAAGAATTTAATATCTTGAAGCAGATCGCAGTTAACAACGGCTATCCTTCAAATATTATTGAGAACACCATTAGGAAAATAAAACAAAAAGACATCAGACAAGTGGCTTATCAAACCGTCGAGGTTAGTGATTTTCGATTTTGCTCAGTCCAATTCATAGGGAAGATTTCATATGAAATAAGCAACATTTTTAGAACCTTTCAAGATAACATTAGGGTGTCTTTTTCATCTGAAACTACCATAAAATCACTTCTTTCTAAGACCAAAGATAAGTTACCCAAACTCAAACAGAGCGGTATATACAAACTTCAGTGTGGTAATTGTGAGGCTGCGTACATTGGTAGAACCATAAGACCTCTTAATATTCGTATCAACGAACATTTAAATGTGACAGAATAATCTGGCTTTGGTCATCACCTCACATTTAATAATCATAGTTTCTCACCCGGTGATGATAGCAGAATTTTGCACAAATGTTTTGCACGGAATTTCAACAAACTTAACCTTCTGGAAGATCTAGAGATATACAGAGAGTGCAGAAAGAACGATTATTGTATCAACACTCAGATTAATATTAATTCAACTTTCACACCTCTTTTCAAGTTGTTCGGGGCGTGCCTTCTGGATTAGTCCGTGCGATTTGTTTCGTATAATTTGTATCCGTATTTTTGTAATGTGCTCAATTTTAAATTGTATCAGTCAATTTAATTTTAATTTCAATTTAATTTTATTTCGTTTTATTTTAATTTTATTAACTTTCACTCAGTAATTTCCAATATATTTGTGAACTGTGTAACTTTAGACACTACCATTTTTCATCATAATAATAATCCTCGTTTTAGGATCGGGTTTTGAGTCAACAAAAATGTTACTTTTTCTTTTATTTATTTCAGCAACTTGATTAAAAATTCCATTAGTTGGTCGACATGGTTTGTGTAGTGTCGTTTTTAATTTGATATATGTGTAAATGTTTGTAATTTGTTGTTTGTTTACAATTTTAATACGTCTCTGGACCGATTGACGTAGTAAGTTACATTTACTGTTATGTTAGATTGATAGGACAGTAGTTTGTAGTGTATGTAATTTATTTTAGAGCCCTGATGATGACGTAATGTCGAAAGCGCTTGGCTGAATTTAATAAAAAAATAACCAAAAAAAATATTACACACGTCTTTACAAATTCATTTATCCTTGTTAAAACAAGAGTGTGTACACTCCATATTTTGATTTATATATATATATATATATATATATATATATATATATATATATATATATATATTAACATAGAGAGAAACCTGCAATACTCTGTATACTAAATTATGGAATTAAAGACTACACACTGTAAGCAAGTACAAAATTTTAGAATTTGAATTTTTTTAAAAAATCGTTTGAAATGGAGACAATCTGTACTATTCACTATTAAATAGAGAAAGTAGACAAGAGTCAAGCTGTAGAATTGTGGAGGAAATTTTAAATACGCTTTATAAATACATATGTGAAATAAAATAACATGATTTTAATATTTGAGAGAGAGAATTTTTGAACGTTGTTCCATATAAATAATAACAATCCATTTTTCACATTGTAAAAGTAAAATACTACTATGATTTGTTTTAAAAAAGTAAATATTAGATATTGAAAGAAGTTTTCTGATAAGATTATGTAATTATTTAATACATGTCAAGGTAGGAAGTCAATAATAACATTAATTTCATAGAGCATGATATTTATGAAATGAATTGTCATTCCGTATAGATATTATTGAAATTAAGAACTGTCATTTAAAAAATATATTGGAATACAATTTAAAGGGAGTAATATATGGGTTTTAATCATTTAAAAACTTAAAACAGAGTGTTTTAAAAAGATAGATGGACGATCTACAACTTGAAGTGAAACTTTTCAATAAGAATTTTTATAGCCAATTTTGATTGGTCGAATATACTTGAAATATTTTCATCAGCGACAAGCAGATGAATAATTAAAAAAATTGAATAAAACAATTTGTTGATAATGTACACTATTCACTAGGTAGTCCTTTTTTTCGGTAGCTGTGAATGTTGAAGAAGCAAAATTTTTGAGAAAAATTATTTAAACTTTTTGGATAACAACAATTTGGATTGCTAATTATAGAAATAAATACATTATCCTTAAAAGCAACTCAGTAATGTAATTAATCAAGTAGACAAACATAATTTAACAAGAAAATTGGTAAATATAATAATGTACTGACCATAAAATTCATCAATATAACCAAGTGAAATATTGTATTGTGGAAACTGTCTCCACAATACCTTTCAGAGAGTACTGGATTATGGGATTCATCTAGAATGTTTTGATATGGATGGAATGTGGCATCAATTATAATTCTTGTCCAGGCTAGACGGATTATTCGGTTTTTCCAGAAGGTAACCTAAAATAAAATAAAAAAAAAACCAATCATTGAAGTGTACTAGAACGATATAGTGAACAGGTATTTAAAACTATTTTATTTATATATAAAAAAGGTTAAACAAACTTACCGGTTTTGTGCAAAGAATTGAACTTTGATAATTCATATGTTTTCATTACCATAATTTTCGCCATCTTGTTACATAGACAATGTGTAACAGAATTAGTGTTTTCAAATTTGTATAAAATGTTGCCTATTTTGTAATCGCACATAGAAATAATATTTCACCTGAGTGTATGGTTTTTTTTTGAACGAATGACCATCCTAGATAGTTTGTTTTCACGATTTATTTGTAAAAAAATGATGTATTTGTTTTCACAACATTAAATAACGTTTTTCCCTTTGAAAAACATCTTGAAATTATATTGTTGAGACTTTTCATTTTTTGGTGATTGCTCCATCTATGTTTAACAGTTAGCAGTATTAACCTGATGTCTATGAATCGTTGGAGAGGTTCGAAATTAAGCAGACAAGACCGTCTCTAGAATTTAATTAGAAATAATAAAAACAAGTATATTTTTTGATTAACAAAATTTCTTTATTAAAATGTAAGGATTTTATATAACTTTGGCGCTTATATTTGAAATTAAAATTGATTCCTTTTAAATACTTGAACCCTACTTTGAGATTGTGGAGTCTTTCATGCAAAGCTATAATTACTTTACAAACTATTTTAAATTTTTCATAATATACCGGGCAAACAAGAATTAACCATCAAATATCAACTAAACAATAATAATAACATTTTATATGGTAACAACGCTTTCATCTGTATGTGTACGTTACCAGGTTACCAGGTTTGGTTTTAGTGTAGCTCCATATTTCAATAACATACTTCATGTGTGTCAAAATTGCTTATATCATTCTAAAGAAAATTTTGAAATGAGGTATCATGTGGCCTTAGGTTAGGTTAGGTTTATAATGAGTGGATCAATGAGGCCCTTCACAGCGACTCGTGATAGTCTATTGTGGCTCATACCTATTCAAATTTCCCCAAACAAATTCAGCTTCTTGACGAAGCCGATTAATTTGTTCGGTGAATGATATTTCAGGTCCGAGGGCAAGAGAGTGGCCCTGCCAAACATCAGATACCTGATTTGCGCCGCGGCGGGGCAGGCACAAATTATATGCTCTGCTGTTTCATCATCTTCCAAACAAAGATGGCAAATCGGATCGTCCGACAGTCCAAGTTTCAGCATATGATGATTTAAACGACAGTGGCCTGTTAGAAGGCCTGTCAGGCACCGTAGATCGTGTCTATTATAGCCTAACATTTGTTTGGATACATTATTCGAAGGATGTATGAAGGCCTTTGAATGAACCAATCCTGGTATATTATGCCAGAAGTCTAAAACTCTTCTTGCAGTCCAAGTATTTAGTGTTTGTTTGACAACACTTGTTGCGATGCCAATTGTAGGTTCTGGTCCGATAAAGATGAGCGGCACCCTCTCTTGCAAGAGAGTCAGCCTTCTCATTACCATCCATACCAGAGTGGCCAGGGATCCAAACCAGCGATACCCTGTTGCGTTCTCCTATTGAGGAGAGTCTTTTTT
The DNA here is from genome assembly GCA_963921935.1 of Galeruca laticollis. NCBI lineage: Eukaryota > Metazoa > Arthropoda > Insecta > Coleoptera > Chrysomelidae > Galeruca > Galeruca laticollis. The sequence continues at coordinate 102,315,105 of OY998180.1, read as the reverse complement.
GGCAGTCTAGAACCAATTTCGACATTACACGGTACGAGCTAAGTGCTTTCAAGGCCGCTTGGCTGTTCGTGGAAATTTTTATTGATCTGTGTGTCAGGTTGGATTGCTCCAAACTCTCCACACATGAAGCAATGGCATAAATTTCTGCCTGAAATACGGTTGCATAGGATCCCAGAGATGTTGAGATTTCTGTCCTAGGTCTTCGACCGTATACACCCGCACCAGAGCCTGAGGGTGTCTTTGATCCATCAGTGTACCAACAGATGTCTGCTCTTGAGAGTTCTTCCTTGCGGAGGACCCATTCATCTCTATTTGGAAATATGACGGTATAAGGCAGATTATAGTTTACTGTTGGGGGCATTATATCAGAGGTCATTCCCAGAATACTATGACTTTCGGTGGCCGCTAGCATTCTACTTTGCTCTGTATAAGCCTGTTTCGTGCATTTAGAAATATGCACAGTTCTATATGCTGTCCATCTGGCCTCCTTTTCCAGAAGTATGTGGAGAGGAGGAAGGTCCAGGAGGACTTCCATGGCTGCTGACGGTGTGGTGCTGATAGCACCAGTTATAGCCAAACTAGCCTGTCTCTGTATGCCAGAGAGCTTTGCTTGGGCCGTTTTCTGTAAAGATTTTGACCACCAAGCAATGGCTCCGTATGTGATCATTGGTCTAACAATCATCACATATATCCAATGGATTTGTTTGGGACCCAAGCCCCAAGATTTTCCGCAGATCCTGCGACATGTCCACAAGGAAAGTCTGGCCTTTTTCCAAGTGAGCGTTCCAAGTAAGTTTTTTATCTAGGATGATCCCCAAATATTTTACTTCCGCTGCAAATGGAATAACCTCACCATTATAGGAAAGTGGCGGAAGGTCCGCCAAATGCTTTCTCCTGGTGAAGGGAACTATTACAGTTTTGCCAGGGTTAACAGACATCTGTTCCCTTTGGCACCAACTGTAGACATCGTCCAAAGTCCTTTGGAGGGTATTATGTGCAACCCGTCCTGACTTGGTTCTTGCCAGAATGAGAAGGTCGTCTGCATAGGATTGCAGTTCTACCCCTCTACCCACGAGAGTACCAAGCAGGTCATCCATCAGGAATGACCACAAAAGGGGAGATAACACTCCACCCTGCGGGCAGCCCCTGGAAACCTTAAAGCTGATGGCCTCATCTTGGATAGATGTAGTGGCTTTTCTATTAGTGAGCATAGCATATATCCAGCCGGTAATCGTTGGTTTAATGCCCTTTTCAGTCAAAGCTGAACCAATGGAAGCTGGTAGTGCATTGTCGAATGCTCCTTCGATGTCGAGAAAAATGGCCACCGCAATCTCCTTATTGTTAAGGGATTGTGTGATTTTCTCAACAAGGTTATGTAATGCTAAATCTGTTGGTTTGCCTGTTTGATAAGCGTACTGTTGGATGCTCAGGGGGGAGCTGTATAAAGCTACCTGCCTGATATGGCAGTCCAGTACTCTTTCAAGTCCTTTAAGCAGGAAAGATGTTAGGCTAATTGGTCTGACAGATTTAGGGTGTGGGTCTGTGCGGCCTACTTTCGGTATATATACTACCCTAGCCGCCAACCAACTGGGTGGTATATAATTCCACGCCAGACTAGCTCTATACAATTTAATGAGGATGGGTATAAGTAATTCCAGTCCGTTTTGTAGCAGAGCTGGAAAGATGCCATCCTCACTGGGAGATTTGAAGGGCGACCTCCCAATCATTCTTTTTGGGCCGCCTTACATTTACTATTATGTTAGTTTGATAGGACAGTAGTTTGTAGTGTATGGAATTTATTTTAGAGCCCTGATGATGACGCAATGTCGAAAGCGCTTGGCTGAATTTAATAAAAAAATAAACAAAAAAATATTACACACGTCTTTACAAATTCATTTATCCTTGTTAAAACAAGAGTGTGTACACTCCATATTTTGATTATATATATATATATATATATATATATATATATATATATATATATATATATTATGGTAACAACGCTTTTATCTGTATGTGTACGTTACCAGGTTTGGTTTTAGTGTAGCTCCATATTTCAATAACATACTTCATGTGTGTCAAAATTGCTTATATCATTCTAAAGAAAATTTGAAAATTTTGAAATGAGGTATAATGTGGCCTTAGTTTCCAAGTCAATTTCACCTAATTGTTATACAATTTGGACTATACAGTCTCTGTACTCTGTATAAACTATAGCGATACTGGTAGTAGAGCATAACCTTCGATTTTTGACCTACACTGATAATATATTCAAGTTGTTTTATTTGCAGTATCTACGCGAAATTGAAAACACAATATATCTGATTCTTATTTATTTTTTATGAACCTCCTTATCAGCTAACTATTTTTATTTAGGTTTAAATGCGATTACCTTAAGATATGTTATTAAAATAAATTGATGGATTGACGTCAATCAAGCGGATAAGGATTTTACGATAAGGGTATCGTGAGTCTTGTTCACATTTCGAATTAATGATTACCTCGTGGGTCTTTCCCTGTCAAATAGTAATATATAAACGATTTATAATTGAGCAACAAATTAAGAATTTGCCCATAAACAAATGTTATCTAAAATAAATTCCTGGTTCCACTGAAATAGTTAAAAACATCGATAATAGGTTAGTGAATAATGCGAGGAAGCTATTGGCGCCTATACTTAACATTGTATCTCATCACTTCCGGATAGTTATTAAAAACTACTAGAAACGTTTCGATGACTCCCATTTCCTATTCATTCAAAGAAGTGTGTCATAAAAAGAAATTGCTAATAACGATTTCGGTCCGCTTTGGTACTCCACTTTGGTCTGTCAAATACATACTAATCGATTTCGTTTCGAAAAACGATGACGTCAAGCTAACTTTGGTAGCCTTTTTGGTTTGTCAAATAACGTACCGAGATCTAGAGCTAGGTAACTGAAATTGGTAGCTTTATATCCTTGTCTAATGTAGTTTTTGTCTTGCTTTTTGTTTTGGTGGGATTCCATAAAAAACGAAGGATCAGGAATCATGCTTTTTTATGTTACACCCCCAGGTACCAGAGCGGTGGTACAAAGTCACAGCATAACTATGCTGTGACAAAGTAGTTGGAACGAATTGTATTTTTGGCCAATATTCTAAAATTCTTCAAGTTTTGTCTGTTCTTTTGTTTTGTCAGTAATCTGTTTCTGTTGATTTTATTATAAATGGCAAGAAACTGTCATTTTGGGCGAATAGGGAAAATTGCCAATTGAACGTTTTTACTTTTTTGGGTTCTTGCTATATATATATGTATATATATTTATATATAAATATATATATATATATATATATATATATATATATATATATATATAATTCACTTATCCTTGATAATGGAAATAAAACTTTCCGAAAGTTTGGAAGTAAAACAGTAAGAAGAATTTTCTTTAATCAACTTGCCGTTACCCCAATATTTCTGGTTTTATACCTAATTAGTCGGCAAAGACTATCTTCTTTATCTTTTATATATATATATATATATATATATATATATATATATAATGTGAAGGTATGTCTTTGCTGACCAGCTACAACGTAACTTCTGTGTATATTTTTTAGGGAATTGCAGCAATAAAACGTATCCGTGTACTCTTTTAAGTATTTAATACAAGCTTTCGAGTGAGTTTTCACCCATCATCAGGGAAGCTATATAAAAATATACTTTGTTAAAATATTCTAAAATGTTTTATAAAAGACTATTTACTTACAAACTTATTGAAATTGAAACGTGATTAACAGTGGTAAAAAATTGAATGGCCATCGACAGCACTAACAACTACGTCTATCAATAACTCACACTATATCAGATTTTATTACAATATAAAATCATTACACAATTTAAAATGTTTTAAAATTCATTTTTGTCGAAGTCTGGTTATCGACCACGTGCTTGAAATCTTAATCCCACACTGACAGCAAATTTACAAGTTTATACATTATAAGTTATACAGCCAACTGGCCTATACATATTCAAACTATTAAATTTTCAGTTTTATACATTATAAGTTATACAGCCAATTGGCCTGTACCTATTCAAAATACTAATTTCTTGATTTAAACTCTAACGTAGTCACTCAAATATTGATCAATTGGAACTAAAACGAATTTTCATTCATGACACATTGTACGGTAATAGGATGTTAGTACGCCGCGACTTCAACCGAGCGTCTCACGCCGACTTATGAATTCACCTGACAAAAGTTCAAGAGCCGACTTTAAAAGATTTTTTAATCGCAAATGACTCAATAGATTTTGTAATTTTTATTTTTACGGTATTTGATACCCAAATATAAAATAAATTGTAGAGATGGTGCCTTTACAACTGTTGCAATATATTCATAACAAGGAACCTATCGGAATTAAATTATTCGCAATTTGATTTGAGTGTCATTTTTCACCTGAATATTGCATGTATCATGTTTACCCCACTTGACCCTAGTGTATAGGGATTTATAGGACTCGTTGTAGTGGCTCCTGTGAGCTGATAATCAATAGGGTTCATCTGTGAGACGCCCTGAACAATATCCAATCATAAAATCGGTCACTTATATACACTCCAGAGGCTGTGCTAACAACCCGAAATTTCTCCAAAAATGTAGGTAGTATATCCGGGACCCGTTGTACTGGTTCAGATAGGTTTTTATCAGCTCAAGCTTAGAAAAAATCTTTGCGTTGCGATCTTTGATATAATTTAAAACAAAAACAAGGGTACCCACATTCTAATCCCGCAAAAAATATTTCAGACTTATGAGTTCATAAAACAACATACAACCATCTTTATCTGATTTACAGTCTACAGTTACTTTCAGTTGGAGACCACGACAGAGTTTGAGAAAGACAGGTATTTCCGGAATATTTTTTACATTGTACAAAAAGACCAAGTTTAACTGTTCAAATCTCATTAACTGAAATTAATATAGTGTCTAAAAGGCAGTTAAAAAATTCAAAATGAATTTACCGAAATCCATGTTTGTTGGTTGGAAAGATTAACTAACGACATTAATTTGGAAAAGTATGTCATACCAAACAACCAACGAAACTATAAAGCTGAAATATTTTTACTGTTCGGCTAGAGTAGTAGCCTCATGTGTCATGAGACACCTGAACATCAGTTTTCAGGGTTTCAATAGCCAAAGACGCCAAAGTAATTAAAGCGTCAGGGATGGCACTAATTAGATAACGAACTATTTTAACACTGCTTATTCTTGACCCTAACGTGTGTCACTGAGCTGTTTTATAGTAAATAATCCCAAGCATAGAGTAATCTATGTCCCAAGTCATCAGTTACAGTTTTCCATCGATGAACAGAAGCTGAACACTATGTGAACAACCTTTGAAAGGGGCCAGAGAACAGCTAAGTCATGGCGATTAAGATAATTGAGGCATAAAATAAGTATAGAAGACCATAGATGCCAAATATTTTGCTCACACATAGTGTAAGAGGAAGAAAACGGGTAAAAAGGCCCAGGCAAAGGATATTATATGAAAGTTGAATATCAGACAATGAAAGGAATAAGTAAAATACAGAAATTATAGATCAAGCCATGGACCAACAAGGATTTTAGTGGTCTTATATAAATACGTACACATACAGAGAGGAACACATTAGGGATTCCAAATTTCTAATGTCTTCCTTCCACCAAATTTTCAAACTCTGTCAAGATAAAATCTTATTTAATTTATTTTCTATAAAGTATTTCTTGATCTAGACTATCCTTTTTTTTTAAACCACATTTTTTCGTGGTTGTAAACTCAAACGGCAAATTGTACCAAAGTATGTGTTTTGAAAGACTATTTCTGAAATTTGAAAAAAAAACTCTCCACTCTCCACCATTCGAATTGAATTTATCATTTGGCAGAAATATGAGTAAACCAAGTCCCTTGTAATTAAAAACGAATAAAATGGTTTGATAAGATATGAAGACCTGCAAGTGAAAGCCACAAAGTCATTTTTGCAAAAAGGAAGCGGGAAAAAATAAATAGATTTATAAGAACACTAAAATAAAAAGCAATAGACAACTAACTCTCCATACTGTATATGTCTGCTATATTTATAATATAACAACAATTTCTTTCTAATTGGAGAATTAAGAATATCGTTATGTATTAGAGTTTGCATTGGATTTAAACTACGCCACTGGATACGTGATTAATTTAATTCGTGTACTTTACAGTTCAAGTGATTCACTGTTACCTTACACTGTTATGTAGCGGTTATTATGATATTAGTACGTAGTTCTCATAATAATTAGAGTATGAATAGATGATTAGTAAAGCAAGGATTTATAGGCAACAGAAATTGGAGAAAATGTAAAGATTTTTATTGAAAAAGCAATATAGGCAAATGCCTTCCAACTCGATAGTTATTTATAATCACTTGTTATTTATTATAACGTAAATTAACGAAAATATTAATATAATAACTAAATAATTGTTAATTGATTATTAAACATTGTAACCTTTTAAAATGATGTCATTAATAGCTACAACTAAGTGCTGTTCTATATTTTCTGTTTTAAAACTCTGTTATGTCTTCTATTAGTAAAATTAATTTTTAAATTGAAAATCAACGTTCTACATCGACATATGTAATTGGAGCGGATAAATCCGCTTCAATTTGTAACTCCTCAGAAAATGTCATTTCAGTGTTCGAAGTAAATAAACTGCTTCTAGCCATGTCCCTCCTTGTAATTAATCATCGTTTAGGTGACAAAGAGGTCCGGGGAAGTTTTTCTTCATTATCTACACCAGCGGCATCTAAAGTGGGAAGCGCGCAAGATTCACCAGAGGGGCGCAGGATAATTGTAAATATTGGTTTTAAGAATAAGCGCTCAAACATAATTAATCATAATAACGGACATTTTATATTAATTCTGATATTTCTGCTTACTACTGTACGTGATATTTTAAAAATAATAATTCTTAAGCGGTCCAAGAGTCATGTCAGAGCGTCGGTATAGAATACGTTACAGGGAAGCCAGATGAATATATTTGCTCGAATTGATAAAATAATTTCGTTTATTAAAAAAATTCAATTGTGGACTAAAAATTGTCAGGATGTTTTTAATTTCAAATAATAGCTGTTGCATTGGAAAGTTTAAGGAGGATAAAGCTGTATTTGTCGAACACATAAAAATTTTAAATCAATATTTTAATCATTATTTTCAAGACGTGAAATAATATGCTAAACATGCAAAATCGGTGTATTTCGAAGATTATTTTGAGCTGATTATATAATGAACAGGAAAAATTAATGCCTTTTGTTTACAAATATGTGGATGATGTGATTTGTTCCGTCCCTGCTGATTAAACTCAGGAGACACTAAACATCTTTAATTCGTTCAAACCACACCTACAATTCACCCTTAAAGTGGAGAACGATCGCAGTATACCTTTTTAAAATACCAAGCTGATTAGAAATAGCGAAAACTGCATAATTTTTGATTGGTACTTTAAGCCAACATCGTCTGACAGGTTTATAAATTACTTTTCGAAACAGTATAATGAATTTAAAAAAACAGAATCTTACATATCAGCGATGACACCCTCTTAAATAAAAATCTTAAGAAATTGTACGATATTTTTCTCAACAACGGTTACCCAGGATATGTTTTAAAAAAACTAATATATAATTCTGACTTTTTTGATGGTCTCAGAGAGAGCGGAAGTTCTCTGGAATATACTTATCAAAAGGTACCATATGTAGAAGGTTTAACAAATGCTATTACAGCTATTTTTAACTGTTTCCAAATATAAAAATCGCCAAATACAATGCAAGAAGTAGTCGATCGATATTTACAAAAATAAAAGATGTGACTCCACTTCAGTTTCATTCGCATGTGATTTACAGAATTCTTTGCCCCAATTGTCCCAAATTTTATATTGGTCAAACGTCTCAATGGCTCAGACAACGGTTGACACAACACAGAAGCGACTGACCGATTGGGAAAAAATGTGTGTGCTACGGTAAATCACCACCAAACCACCGGACATACAATGGATTACAATAGTGTTGACATAATCCGACATGAGAATAATTATAGAAACAGGTTGTTCCTTGAAATATGTGAAATTAAAAAGCAACCACATATGGTCAACTACAAAATAGATGTGAACCAATTAAGTACCATCTACTCGAACCTTCTTAAAATATAACATTCTGGCTATTTTTCTTCTTTTTTCGTTGACTTTCACTGGACTATTGTATAAATTATAAAGAAGTTTTTATTATGCAAAGGAAAAATTATAAAAAAGAACAAAAGAAATAATTGTCGTTTTAATTCATTGTGATCAGGTATTTTGTTTTCATTAAGAATTTCAAGTTTTAAAATAGTTCATGCCTCACTTGCTGGTGGAGTACATCATGTAATATGCTGGTGACTGCTTTTAGTTTTAACTGTGTGCTGATAGCGTTTATACTCTGATCTTTAAATGTGTTTTATCATGACATTTCATTATAGTTGTATGTGACCATATATTATTTCAGTTAACTCCTGATGAAGCAATAAAATAATTGCGAAATATTGAGATATAAAAGGAAAAGAGTCTTATTAGAGTCTTATTTATTGTATGCACAGATCGGATCCCGATACCCCAAAAACGGATTATATATATATATATATATATATATATATATATATATATAGAGCGAGTAAAAGGTAGTCGGCTTGAACTAGTTAAAACCAGAATAGTTATAAAGTTATTGGGAATAAGCCTTCTCAGGAATAAGTAAACTCTTTTTACTTTATGTTGAAAGCTTTCGAAATATCTTTTATTTCTTCATCAGTCAACTACAAAAATGTTTACAACTAGTTAAATAGGCAAAAATATTAATTTAAATTTATTACTTACAAGTAATCGAGGTATCCTTAAATAATTTCTTTCCCAAAGGATACCATTGCACAGAAACCACTCACTTCGTGATTTATTTATTACGGGAAAACCCCTCTAACTGTTACAATACGACAATAAATAATACAATAAGGACAGGTATAAAGACTGATACAACATAACCAATTAATTTGAAATACATAACAATTTCCATGTAGCAGGTAATAACTAATACTTATATAATAAAAAAATTAAGAACACAACATAACTCAACAAATTACAGCCCTAAGCAATATTTGAACTGGCCGAAAGACGTATTGAAATTATCAAAATTAAAGCTATTCAAAAAGCACAGATATCTATTTCACTCATTTTACTCATAGCACCATATGTTGTTCTATGAAAGGGCACATGAAAGGTAACTTGATGGCGAAGATCCTGACAAGGAATGCTAATCCCCATATGACTCAAAAGATCCCCACAATCAACCTGCCCATTTAGGAGTTTAAATATAAATATAGCCCCCAACATACCCCTACGATTACCAAGAGGAGTTAGTGACTTTTTTTTCAATTTCAGCATAATTATATGGTCTAATTTTCTATGGTATTAAATTTATCTTCGGGTTTAGACAAACGGATCCACTCCCGTATCATTTTTTTTCTCTTTTGGAAAGGTAAAAAAGCTGACACCGTGTGCAAAGCCTTTCACGTGATTGTCTGAATCACAACCATACACTACACATCTCATGTTGACAAATTTTTGCTAATTTTCAACAATAAAAATGTAAAATTAACCGACATAAACAGATCCAATAATGTAACTGCAAACTAATTCAAGGCGTTCACTCTCGGCGTGACGTCAGAGCCAGCATGCGCGAAATCATACCTTCTATTTTATTGTATCATGGTGGAAGCTGAAGCACGCTTGTGGGCATTCTCGGACGTGCGCATATGGTCCGACGTTCCGCGAGAAGGACGGATGCAAATTATAGCTGCACCGTAGTGATTTCGCCCATTTCCAGACCCTACTAGCAATATAGGAGTATTAGATATATGCAATATAGAGATCCCGCAGCAGTTGACTCGCGATTTTACAGACATGAATGGGGAAAGCCTTTAATTTGAATGTTAGATAAAGACAAAAACTCGGACGTGTCTATTCCAATACACAATAAAAATCGAAAGATAAATATATACGCTAATCCATTCGTTAAATAAAAATAGAACTAGAGCACATCAACACAGAAATTGGTGATTGATTTGTAATTTGACAATTGACTTGACAGTTTTGGACAACGATCTGTAATGATATAGCCAAAATCGCAAAATGGCGTATATGCACTAAAATTTGCATCAATGAAGTAAATTTAAAATTTCAATTTTTTCATGTTAAATTAAACAATAAAACAGAAAAATTGGTTATTTCATTAAAAACCTCGGTTTATGTTACCTAAGGTTAAAAAACGGGGTAAAATTTTAACTTGAGCTTTCAATTACAATAGATAGATAAAAAGATGAGTTAACTATAACAATTGGTTATTAAAAATGACATTAAAATTTTTGTTTTAGTAAATGGTGATTTCATATTTTGTAATAAAGTTGAACGTATGCCATCGCCAGAGTGGCGAAAGTTCAAACTTTACTTATATACATTGTTAATAATAGGTTATACTTCTGTTCTGTGAGCATTTAGAGTTTCTATCATTAAATAGGCATAAATACTATAGTGAAATTCAGGGACTATCACTACTGAATTTAAAAAGAAAAAAATGCTATTTGACTCTGTATTCATCCTATGATCATTTAATGACTTATAAGTATAACATGATGAAGAATTCTGATGAAAATCACATGAAATTATTTTGAAAAAAATGCTGCATACTCTCTGTGAATGTACAAATTTAAAATAAATATAAACACTGATTACTTTATAATTTATTCACAAAACCAAAATAAGATAATGTAAAGAGAATGTGTATTCTAAAATTGTATAGTACTTATTCTTTTTTCAAAATTTTCCTTGAAGAAATCCCAATAAACCATGATATAATGAATAGTGGACAGCTAAAATTTTACTTTGTTTAAACTTACTAATAGGATGGAAATAGTCTTCATTGGTGAAATGGGGAAACAAACTTTTACATATTTAGACAGAGGTTTTCCACTTTTAAGAGCATTTATTCAATCCCGAGTCATATGGAGACATCCTGTTAATATTATTATTAAATTGCTGACAGGACGTTTCCCACATTATTGTATTCATAATTCTTAATCAGCAAACACGTGGAGACATCCTGTTCACAATTATTATAATTTTGTTATCATATATTTTTCTTCTATTCAGCATTATAATACATTTCCTCATTTTTGTAAACTAAAAAAGAAAATAGTCATAATTGTAACTTAAAACGTAACTGATCACTAAGTTTAATAAAATCTTTTTAAAAAGTAAATTTTTTACTTAATAAATTTAACTGGCGCTGCGAACAGGATACTGTCAGTAGAAAATACCCTTTCTGTGTGGTAAAACGTCTACGTTTTCTATCAAGAAATTAAGATAGTATCCGAACCAATAAACTGTGTGAAACAAGTTACGGTGTGTGAAAAGGCTGACTCCAACCCGACCATTCCTCCAGTGAAGAAGACGGTTGTTCAAGATGACGTCTCAAGTTCCTTCAGAGAATTAGAGACAAGGAACAAGCTCGCAGATGATCCTTCAGTGCATCCTCCTGTAAGTTTTTACTTTAATTTTATTATTTATCGGCTAATAATTGTTTTGAATATTATATTTTTTTTACTACAATATATGTGTTATTTGAATTGCAATTTAAACATTCAAATTTTAAGGGTTGTATAAAATTAATATATTAGTAAAGTCAATCTCTTAATGTCACAAAATCGTGATCGATCCAGATCTCCATTATCTGTACGTCGATCCAGATCTCCATTACCTCTAAGTCGTAACCTAAATATTAATACCGAGATGTCTACTGCAATTTCACAAATCGAATTATCTTTAGCAAACAATATTGTCCCAACATATAACGGTGGTTCTAAGGATTTAGCATATTATTTAAGACAATCTGAATAATATTCAACTCCTTTAAATACCGAAAATAATGATTTATTCAACAATTTTCTGTTAGAGCAAGTCAAATCTAAATTATTAGGTCCAGCTAGAGACGTAATCATAAATAGATCTTTTGATAAATGGTCCGATTTAAAAACCGCTTTTATCACTGGTTTTGGCGATCCTAGATCTGAAGAAATATTAGCACACGATTTAAATACTTCTATTCAAACTCATTCTCAATCATTCTCCGACTTTCATGACAAAATTTCTCAAAAATTACAAGTCCTTAAAGAACACCTAGCTATAAATTCTGATAACAGAGAAGTTAGAATTTCTAAGGAAACTTTGTATACTGACCAAGCCCTTATGGTATTTAAAGCAGGTCTTTTAAATCCCTACAGAGATCATTTACTTCATATATCAATTTCATCTCTAGAACAAGCATTGTACGAATGTAGAAGATTAGACAACGAAAGATCCCAAATTGAATTTGCTAACTTTCTTAGATCTCAAAAAGGTCAAAAAAATGGCGCACCTCCAAAACATAATACTTCATATAATCAATCACCAAGAAACAAACCTTCATTTAATAATTATAATTCGTCTCAAAGACCACAAGTTCCTCAAAACCCTAATTATATACCATTTAATAGATATAATGATAACAATCAAAGATTCCATTACCAAAATAACTATCAAAGATCAAATAATCAATCAAATAATAGACAAACACAATCTTCTAATAATCAAAATTTTAATCGTCCCTCTCAACCTTCCACAAGTAATTACAAACCAACCCCAATGAGTATATCTACAGCAAATACTTATAGACCTCCACAACAAAATTCTTTTAGACAAACAGGACCTCCAAACGTAGTTGTCGAAGAATTGTTCAATATTGAAGATACTGACGAAAATTCTGATGAATAATCATATGCTAACCCCCAAAACGAACAATACGATGAAACTCAAAACTTTCAATTACGAGCCTCGGAATTGATATAAATAATATAAATTCAGCCCCTAAACTTCCATTTATATACCTCTCAAATCTAGACTTAAAATTATTGATTGACCCTGGTGCAAGCAATTCCATTATAAACCCAGAACCAGCCTATAGATTATTTTCAGATTCCATTTATGAATCAAAATTTTCCGTTAAATCAATTAAAACAACTTACAATGGCAATTTTAGCTGCAAATACCCTCATTTGAAAGAATTTGGCATTAAATACATGTTCCATATGTTTATCGTACCTTGGCACGATAGATTCGGTGCATTAATAGGTAGTCAGGACTTTGATAAATTAAAGGCACTTATTAATTCCGAAAATCACTTATTACAAATTAATTCTATTAAAATACCATTCTATTTGGAAGTCAATCCCAACTTATTTACCCCTTATTCTGAATCCTTAGATAAAAGAATTTTAAATATTCCTGTGAATATTGATAATGGACAGGTAGTTCTTCCAGAGTTAAAATTAAACGACATAATAATACCTGAATGTATAGCTCTAGCGAAAGACGGTTACTGTAAAATACCTATAGAACAAGAAATCTCTTTAAATAATATTTCTATAAATTTTCATGAACCTCTTCCAGTCCAACCTTTATCGAAATTTGATTAAACAATCCCTTTATCATCTTATAATAATAATATTGATATTACCGAACTTCTTCGAACAGATCATCTGAATCCCGAAGAAAAAGATGCAATAATTTCTCTTTGTAAAAAATTTAAAAATATATTTTATAACGAAAACTCCGACTTAACTTTTACTCATGTAGTTAAACATCACATTAGAACAGTCGGCGATGTACCGATTTATCAAAAATCATATAGATACCCTTACCATTTAAAACAAGAAATTCAAAATCATATACAAAAGCTCCTAGACAATAAAATAATTAAACCAAGTATATATCCGTACAGTTTCTCTACCTTTCTCGTCCCCAAACGAATGAACGCCAGTGGAAAGAAAAAATTCCGATTAGTTATCGATTACCGAAAACTGAATGAAAAAACTATCGAAGATAAATATCCCCTTCCTCGTATCGATGAAATTCTCGACAATCTTGGTCGAAGTACTTACTTTTCCACTTTAGATTTGGCACAAGGTTTTCACCAAATTGAAATACACCCAGATTCGGCAGAAAAAACTGCATTTACAGTAGATAATGGCCACTACGAATATACTCGTATGCCATTTAGCCTAAAAAACGCTCCTGTCACTTTTCAACGTGTCATGGACACAATTCTCCGCCATTTTCTCTATAAACAATGTTTCGTATACATGGATGACATAGTAATATTTACGAAGTCTCTTCAAGACCATATTCTTCATATGAAACAAATATTCAGTGAATTAGAAAAATATAATTTGAAAGTCGAAATAGACAAATCAGAATTCCTCAGAAAAGAAGTTGCCTTCTTAGGCCATGTCATAACCCCTGATGGTATTAAACCAAATCCAGATAAAATCAAGTCCATCCAAAACTTTCCTTTGCCCAAAAATGAAAAACAAATAAAATCATTTCTCGGCATGCTCTCCTATTATCGTAAATTTATTCAAAATTTCTCCAAAATAACCTACCCAATAAATAAATATCTTAAACAAGGAACTGAATTAGATTTAAACGACCCAGAATACCTCAATGCTTTCCAAAAATGCAAACAACTTCTTTGTTATCTCCTATTTTAGCATACCCCGATTTCACAAAAACATTTACTTTAACGACCGACGCTTCAAATATCGCTATAGGAAGCGTACTTTCTCAAGATTCCCATCCAATAGCTTTTTACTCTCGAACACTTAATTCAGCTGAAAGAAATTATGGCACTATCGAAAAATAACTCTTAGCTATAATCGATAACTGTAAGCATTTCCGACCATATTTATATTCCAAAAAACTTATTATTGAAACTGATCATAAGCCACTCGTCTGGCTACATTCTCTTAAAGAACCCAATCAACATCTAATAAGATGGCAACTAAAGTTGGAAGAATTCGATTTTGAAATTAATTATAAAAAAGGCAAAGAAAATTACGTCGCTGATGCATTATCGTGAATTGAACTCAATGCAATCGATAAAAAACTTGATCTAAAAATTAATATAATTAGTGATATAGTTATTACTCCCCCAAACTCAAAAACAAATATTAAAGAATTCAAACAAAACCCTGATGATATCGATGCCATTTCAACTATGGCAAGAGCAAATTCCGATCCAAATCTAGCATTAAGTGATGCTAACGAAATTTTAAGTAAAATATCCGACGATAACAAAAGTACCGCTTCAGGCGAAACTAGACATTCCGCACAAGAAAATCCAATTTTTGGTTTCCCAATTTCAGAAAAAAAGCTTAAATTCCGCACATTTTCAAATAATCCTAAAATACGGAGACAAAAACGACATAGATTATTCTAAGCCATTTGGCAAAAATCGCTATATTCTTACTTTTAGAAAAGGATTCGACTATAACGTTATAAGTAATATGTTTTTAGAAATAGTTGATCCAACAAAAACATACTATATATACTGCCCCAATGATTCATTACTTAATATTGCTTCTACAGAATGTTCAAAAATCTTGGAACCAAACGTAAAAATCATTAAAACAATTCTTTTCTGAAATACATAATTAATAAGGAAGAATAAGTCCGATTAATTTCAGACTATCATTCAGAAACTCATAACGGTATCACAGAAACTACGAAACATATAAAGTCCCTGTATTATTTTCCGAGAATACAAGAATTAGTAACGAATCACGTTAATAATTGCGAATTATGTCTCACCTCAAAATATGATAGAAACCCTCGAAAAATTCGATTTTCCGGCCCACTCATTTCTAAAAGACCTTTCGAAAATATTCACATTGACGTATTCTCTATAGAAAATAAACAATTTCTTACAATACTCGATTTATTCTCTAGGTACCTTCAAGCTTACGAAATTAGTGACTCAAATTCTATCGCTATACTTAGTAAACTCCGTCATTATTTCTCTCATCATAACTACCCTTCGCAAATAACTTGCGACAATGCCAGAGAATTCACTAGCGAGACCTTTAAAGAATTCATGTCTCTCTTCCACATAAAAACTCATTATACAACACCCCAATCTCATACCGGCAATTCTCCGATAGAAAGAACGCATTCAACTTTAATCGAAAAATTAAGAATCCTAAGACAAAAATCAAAAGAAAATATTACCGACTTAGTTACAACTGCTATTCTTATATATAATCAATCAATCCATTCAGTAACAAATTTTACCTCATTTCCACTTCTTTATGGACCATACGAAAATCTAAATCTTCATGAAATAGATCCCCATAAACAAGTATTCCAAAATTACAACGAATATCGAAAAACAGAAATAATGCCATTTTTCGACGATCTTTATCAAAAACAATTAACAAAAAGAACCGAACAATTGAATAAAATTAATAGTAAACGAACAGACGATATCCCAAAAACAGATGTCGTATATTTAGATATGGAACCACGAAATAAAATCAAACCTAAATATAAGAAAATATTAGTAGACACAAATCAATCCAACGATAAGTTAGTTTCTCAAAAATCTAAAAAGGTTAGCAAAACACATGATTAAAAATACTAAATCTTTCCAGGTTAACCATGAAGATAGCCACCCAGGCACTTCAAGTCAAAACAATTGAACCCCCAGGTTACATATTAAATAGTTTAGGATTAGCTAAATATAGGACCAATTATCATAAGATTTATTTTAGTATAAGTATTGAAGAAATTGAAAACTCATATAGTAAATTAGTATTAAATCAAGTTCATTTGGCTAGTAGACTTGACGATTCAACAATAACTTTATCTATAACAGAGAGATCGACTTACTCTCAGAAGATATAAATAAACTTAGAATGTTTGCTCGATCAAATAAGGTAATTAAAAGAGGTCTAATAGAAGGCCTAGGCACAGTAGTAAAATATATTTCAGGAACTCTTGATCAAAACGAGCTAATCGAAATTCAAAATACATTTGAAAAAATCAATTTAAATGAAAAGAAACTAATGACTGAAATTTCGAAGTTGCAGTCGTTTGCAGGACAGATCACTCAACGCTGGCAAACAGACCTACGTAAAATACAAAATTATGCTGAAAACGTTCTAAGAGAATTAAATTGAATAACGAAATTATTATTCATATTCAACTAGAACAAATTAGAGATCTTAGAAATTATATTCAAATTTTACTAAGAACAATATCATTTAGTAACCAAAAAATTTTAAATGTAGTATTAATTAAACAATTCATTCTCACAATGAAATCGCTTCCGATATTCCTACTTTATTAGAAATAATCAAAGTCAATCTTATGTTTACTTCAAAAACTTTATATATTACTCTTAAAATACCCATATTAGCCGATGAATTACTTTATATTTCCAAAATTATCCCTATTCCCAGTAAAGAAAATAATATCCTTCTACCCCCATACGCCTTCACAATAAATTCCAAAGGATCAACAAAATGGACAAACGAAGAATGCAAGAAGACCTTTTCGTTCTGGTATTGCGAAAAGGAACCACACGAAGACCCTTATAACTTGGAAGACCTATCATTCTGCAACTACGCTCAAGTAAAAAACGACTTTTCACTTTTCACACAATTAACTAATGGAAATACAATAATTTGCTCAAAGAAGATAACTACCATCAATGAAGACTGCAAACAAAATTTTAAATCATTGAAAATATCAAAATGTAACATCGTACTAGGAAACAATGATTGTATTTATTCTTTTCAAAAACATACTTGGATGGGATCCAATAAAACATTTACTCAAGAATGGCCCAGCCTCAAGGAACCAACAGAAATTCATCACAAAATCAGCATCAACAATTTACATCTGGACGATCCAACCAAGCTACTACCACAGTTTCAAGAACCAAATTTGCTACCTATAGAACTTCATCAAAGCCATTTAGGAATAACAACAATAATAATTTTCATTTTATTAATTCTACTATTTTTGTATCTGTATAGAAAATATTTTAGAAAAATGAAAAATCCAGAACAACCCCAAGGTGAACCAATGGAGCTACCCCAATCCCTATTGGAGCCAAAGCCATGAGGTCGTGCCTTTAACAAAGAGGGGAGGAGTCATATGGAGACATCCTGTTAATATTATTATTAAATTGCTGACAGGACGTTTCCCACATTATTGTATTCATAATTCTTAATCAGCAAACACGTGGAGACATTCTGTTTACAATTATTATAATTTTGTTATCATATATTTTTCTTCTATTCAGCATTATAATGCATTTCCTCATTTTTGTAAACTAAAAAAGAAAATAGTCATAATTGTAACTTCAAAAGTAACTGATCACTAAGTTTAATAAAAACTTTTTAAAAAGTATATTTTTTACTTAATAAATTTAACTCCCGTCATCTGTCTATAGACTCTCGAAATCCTAGATTATTCTGAACCATAAGTTTTCGTTCAAATACTCGTTGAAAGCAATGAAAGCTAGTGTCTCAAAAACGAGATCGTTATGCCCAAGAATCACATTGCGAGATACAACAATAATTATTTGAACTACTAGCAACACTCATTTTTCACTGTATAATATGTATTATTCAAGAGAATCTTGACCAAGCACTTTATAATTACAATGAGTATGATTTTTATGGAAACAATTACCAAAATAAACAATGTACATATGTCTAGTTTCAAAACCCGTCACCAGGGGGAGTATTCGTTATTTTGAATTCCCAATATTTAGTTGCTTTTTTGTCGTAGTATACTGATGGTATTCAGTCAGGATGTATTTGACAGTCAAGATAGATTGGCAGAATTGCATATTGGTTTAGCACTTGATGCCATTAGGTAACCATGCGTTAGTTTTGAATGACCAATTCTTAGTCTTCTTACAATAACCATTTCTTTATTGTACAATTAGATCTTTAGAAGTATCGCGTTTATCACAATTACTAAGGGAGGTACTTAAGCGAGGGATAAGTTTATATCAGGGAGGGGTAGATGGACTCGGAAGCGAAGCAAATGTTGATGTTGCTTTTTATTGGTGGAAGAAGTTATGGATTACGTTTTAATATCGATTGATCGGGTTGACTGTTTGGGATATGAGTTAGGAAGCGTACGATTTGAGGGATTCGATGCTGCTGAGGCTGCATATGAAAGGAGAAGTTGTTGACGCCTTATCCAGAGAGGGGGCTCATTTACTGCGATATAGAGACTTTCTGCTGGACTGGAGAGTAAGGCTCTTAGGCAGAATCGTATATGTTATGAACAGGGTTTAGAAGGTCTAAATATGTCTTGCAAACAGACATGTAGATAAAGCTAGCATAGTCAATTTTGGAGCGTATCAGAGCTTTGTATACTTTTCTATTATCTTTTGAAACGTCATATATGTGCGATACAGGATATTCCACATTAGCTGTTAACAAAACAAGGTATCGAAGCACGATTAATAGTGGAAAACGAAATAAAAGTGGGTCTATCTTCATATAAACCACGATTTAACGAGTTATGTGAGAAGAAACAAGCCTCACATTAAGCGATAATAAAATTTATGCTCGTGTAAAATAGAGATCATGATTGTTTTTACATAAATTATCGTCAAATGATTATTGTCTCTATTTTACTTTTGCACAAGCTTAGAAAACCGCTGACCTACACCCTCAACAGAGTTTTTAAGAGAGCTTGATTAAATTCATAAAATCATTCACCAACGGAAACCGATTTCTTATTTCTTCCACTCCAAAATAATAATGATGAAAAATCATCAATTTAAAAAAAACATAAATATTTTAATATAATTTGTTTCCACGCAATCAAAATTTCAATGTTAAGATCTTGTAACAATTTAATATGGGTTGAATTGAAATAATGTGAATATGCATAAATCAACAATAAGAGGTCTCACACGGTCTTGTAACCGACTATGGAAACAATGACCTAACCAACCAAAAGGTTCAATATTCATTCACGTAATGAAACATTAAAAATATTATTCACGTTAACAGTTCAATTGGGGACAGAACTAGTTTTAATTTTGATTTAATTTGATGTGCTAACAGGAGGTCACCAAATTGACACCAATTCAGTAACGATAAAATGCTTTCGACACGCCTAAAAACAATGCAGATTTTCTTTGAAAAACTGCTTTTATTTTAATGATACCTTTTACCATATTTTTCATCATTTCTTTTTCATATGAAGTATAGTATAGAAACCGGAACAAATAATAATCAATAGGTGACAGATCTGGAAAACCTGTTGGGTATTGCAGTATTATCCCATACTGTAAATTTTTTATCGGGTTAACAGATTTGTAAGAGGTCTCGTTTTATCTTTGTGGAACTCTTGTCCATTTATCAATTCTGCCATTCGGCCTTTTTCTGTTATGTATCGTCCGATACTAGCTCGAACAAAATAATATTTTGACTTTCTTGGTCCTTTGTACGAGAAAACATATACGACAAGATCTTGTCTGGAGGTTGTAGATTCATAGGCAATATGGCCAGCAACGAGTATTTCTAGCCTTAATAAGGGCACTAGGTTTATTTATTTATTTATTTATACACTGTTCAAATAGGACAAACCCAGAACAGAAATTTAAGTATATTGATTACATCAATCAAAGAAGAATGCTTATACCGAAATGAAAGATATAAAGCTTACTTACTTACTTACTTACATGATTACAAATTGAACACACCTTGTGAAGTGGCGAAACTTTTAAAATACTTTTCGAGGGGTAGGAACATAGATATAGGGTAGGAAGGTGAAACTTTGACACTCTTGAAGTTATTCTCGGAGTAGATAGGATTCACAGATATTGTTATTCACGTTTTTAAGCAGAAACTTAAGTTATCCACACAATGCCCCATTGTACCATTACGAATTCTTATCGGTCCATAAATGGCATCCATTTTAAAGGAAAGAAATTTCAAAAAACTCCGTTGTACTGATTCAAGTTTCTGAATGTGTACGTCATAAAATGGACTCTAAATAACAACATCTAAGTATTCAATTTTAAATCTAACATAGGCATAGTACAATGCCTTTAAAGTATCTTGATCATTGAAGTCACGCGACTTTCGAACTAAGAATCCATACATTTTGTTAGCAGACGAAAAAATAGCGTCAATATGAGGTATAAGAGAAAATTTAGAGTCAAAAGTGACACCCATATCAACAAATGTCGCCGGGCTTACAAGAACAATTTTATTGATTTCATAATTATATATAATTTTCTCAGATTTCAAGGAAACCGCCATTACCTTAGATTTTTTACTAGCGTTCAATGACAATTTATTATTTATATGCCATTTCTCAATACGTCGAAAGTTAGTTGAAAGTGAGACACAATCGCTTCTATCATTAATCCGGCAGAATATAGTAAACATCAGCATATAGTAAACAGTTGACGTCAAGATCCTCAACTACATCATTGATGAAGACATTAAATAATAGGGAGCCCAAATTACTTCCCTGGGGAACTCCAGATGTTGCTAAGTATTCAACTGACCATTAACACCCCATATCGAGATAGTTTTCTCACAAGAATTCCGTGGTTTAGTCTGTCGAACGCTTCAGAGAAGTCAGTGTACACAACGTCAGTCTGCGGCCACTCATCGATGCTTTAGGCAATAAATTGGGGTATATTTGCCAAATTGATGACAGTCGAGCGACTCTTTACGAAACCATATTGGTTTTAATACTTTAACCCCTGTAGGCATTTCCAAAAACATATGTGTAACTTTGTATATGCAACTTTTATGGATAAAACTAGTGCTCCAATAATCTTTCAGTCGAGGTTTTGGGTTCAGCCCCATCCATATAAGTATTCCAATAAATTTTAAAATTTCCTTGCGATCAGTGTCAGTCCAGTTAGCAAGAATCGAGTTTTTCGAAATCGATTCATTGGCGATACCATCGATAATTTGTTGGTAGGCATAGCGGTTCGTTTCTATTACCAAGAGATCAAGCAATTCGTCAGAAAATAGAAGTCTATAGAAAGAAAGCGGACTGTCGTCATGATGAGTTTGGACGATCGCACCTAATGTATATTTCTCTTGTGGCGCTGGAAATAAATTCAGATTTCCCACCACATCATTCCAAATAACATTCTGCTGAATTGTTCTAGGTGAATTATTATGAGGCGTGTTTGTAGTCTGCCCATCATCTAAATTCCCGTTTCGATCTTCGTCGTCACTACTGGTACCCTAGAATTATACATATTTTATAGTATGTATATTTTTGCGTAAATGAACTAAGTAACAAAAATAATTATGAAATTGACTGTCTCGACCCTTACTTCGTGGAATATGCTCATATTAGTGTTTTTAAATGAAACTCAAGGTCTCTAGTTAATTCCACAATATAATACAAGTTATTGAAAATTCTAAAAAATTGACAATTGTTTCGATAAATCAATATCATCGTCAGAATGACAGAAGTTACATTTCATTTTATGCCTACCTGATGTTTAGTAGTTATTTTTGGCTAGACCAAGAAGTAACCTAACTTGTGATTGGCTTAATATATGTTTATAGAAAAAAGAAGAAGATGTGATATTACAAATATTGAAGCTTAGATATTAGCCCTATGGTGATATCCTGAATATAATTTTTCCAATTAAGATCAGTATAACTGTGCAATGATATAGAAAACCAGGAAAACTGTATCTGCTGATCTTTACAATTATCACTTAAGAAGACAGTTTATTAGTGGAGAATTCCCTAGATTTAACTGTTCATTGACAACTTCATATTGTGGGTTTCTTAAATGTCTTCTAATTTCCAGCTCTTCAAGGAAATCCAGTTCTTGTTTCTTTTCACAAATATGCAGTACTTCTAGTTCTGTGTTAGGTGTCAATGAATGATTGGTGTCAAGTAGATGTTTTGCGTAGTGGGATTTATCTGGTTGTTTTAATCTGTATGCTCGTAAGTGCTCACTGTATCGTATTTCAAAATTCCTAAGGGTCTGACCCAAATAGACAGCATTACATTCTGGACATTTGAGTTTATATATACCATTATTAAAGAAGTCAGGTATATATAAACTCAAATGTCCAGAATGTAATGCTGTCTATTCGGGTCAGACCCTTAGGAATTTTGAAATACGATACAGTGAGCACTTACGAGCATACAGGTTAAAACAACCAGATAAATCCCACTACGCAAAACATCTACTTGACACCAATCATTCATTGACACCTAACACAGAACTAGAAGTACTGCATATTTGTGAAAAGAAACAAGAACTGGATTTCCTTGAAGAACTGGAAATTAGAAGACATTTAAGAAACCCACAATATGAAGTTGTCAATGAACAGTTAAATCTAGGGAATTCTCCACTAATAAACTGTCTTCTTAAGTGATAATTGTAAAGATCAGCAGATATAGTTTTCCTGGTTTTCTATATCATTGCACAGTTATACTGATCTTAATTGGAAAAATGATATTCAGGATATCACCATAGGGCTAATAATATCTAAGCTTCAATATTTGTAATATCACATCTTCTTCTTTTTTCTATAAACATATATTAAGCCAATCACAAGTTAGGTTACTTCTTGGTCTAGCCAAAAATAACTACTAAACATCAGGTAGGCATAAAATGAAATGTAACTTCTGTCATTCTGACGATGATATTGATTTATCGAAACAATTGTCAATTTTTTAGAATTTTCAATAACTTGTATTATATTGTGGAATTAACTAGAGACCTTGAGTTTCATTTAAAAACACTCAAAATAATTATGCTCGAAATAAAATCATTATCATACCTGTCGCGGCTGTTCTTGATTTTTTTGTATTTTACGTCTATAACCATTCTCGGAAGAATCTTCACTGGAATCTTCAGAACTCTCAGCGTAACAGGGATCTGCATCTGAATCGTCGAAAGGCTCATCGATATCGCTAATATCACTCAGATTTTCAACTAAATCTTGAAGCTGCGAATCTGTGAGTGGTCGTTTCCTTCCACCCGGCATAATTACGCAGAGAAATGCAAAAAAGCAACAACCACTCGCAAACTATAAAACACAACTGACCTTGGAACGAATGTTTATCCGTTAACGACTGAACCCGGGTTCCGAACCATGTTGCCAAACTTAACAATTTTTTTTTTCAAACTAGGGACAAAAACTAGTTGCCACAGCCTAAAGGTAGTAAATCGCCCATATAGATGCGTGATAACTGTGTTCACGAGAAATACACAGTGGACTAAATGCGCCAAACATCTGTGTATCAAAAAAATCCACACAGGTAGAATTGAATATTTTTTTGTGTATCACTTTTGATACATATAGGGGTTAAAGTGTTAAATCCAATTTCCTTGGTGTGAAATTGAAAATAAAGGGATAGCAAAAGTTGGAAGTAGACTGTAGTAGTTATCATTGGAATTCGTTTTAATGAATTGTCGTGTGAGACTTCTTGATGATAAATAAACATATAACTAAATTCATGTGTAGATTTTATAATACTTGTAACCATTTTCTCAAACATCCCAACAAACCAAACGCCATCGGAAAACATACGGCCGCCAGTCGGCACGCACGGTATTCTGGTGGCTGAAGTACCCATGATCTGGACCTCCGTCGGCCCAGTTCGGATATACCGTTCCTAATATACGAAGAATCGGTTTTTACTCGGCAACTTAACGGCAAACCGAGAGCGGCTGTTATGTTTTTGGGCCGGAAGTGGCTACTCCTCGGACACCTACCGGGAGACCATATTTCGTGCCAAAACTGATCCGCAGGATGTTTTGCTGGCTATATCCGACTCCGGGCCGTGTTCGGTTAGCAAGCCGTAAAATGGTACCAAATCATTCGCGTTTGAATTTCGCGCCGCATCATTTGACGGCCATTTTGCTCATATTCTGTATTTTTGTGAGGTTATTATAAGAGATTTATTGTATTTATAGATTTTTATTTCAGGCGATTACTCTATTTTAATTTGTTATTTTATTATTAATATTTTTTGTTGTTATTTTAATGTATATAATTTCCCAACCGATTATTCTATAATAATTTGTTGCTGATTTTAATATAAATAAGATGGTTTTTTCGTTAAGTTTCTTGTAACTGCGTATTTTATGTATAATATGTACACATTTTCCGTTCCTTATTACTTATATATTGGGAAAACTTATTTTTTGCATTTGTTGTAAAATAATGTTGATATATTGACATTACGTTTTTTATTGTGTAACTAATAAATGGTCTAATGTTTTTTTAAAAAGTGTTTTATTATACTAAAATTTTAGACATCTATTTTATCAATACCATAGCAGGGGATGTTTCCCTGAATCTCTGTCATGCATGTTTAAATGTTTTTTTCACAATTGCTAAAATAATTTCTCTGTTAATTTAAAATTCCAATTTTTATTTGATGCATCTATATACTAAAACCATTATTATAACCTTTCACATGTTGTTTTTCGGATGAGATATTTTGCTGATTTCCAATAATAACATATTTAAGCTAGAAATATCAATTTTATACATAATAAAATACAATTATCATTTCTTTCGCCTAATAAAGGGTATTCAATAATTATCACATGGTCACAGTCGCCGATTACAAACCATATTTTATTGAACAGCCGATAGAAAGTTTATCATAAGAAAAAACATTTCTCAATCAAATACAAGTATTTTGGGCGTCTGCGCATATTCGTCTGGCCGATAAATGGTGGCTTACAAGAGGATTGCCCCTTTGCGAGCCAACGATGGACTGCCGTTCACTTACCGGCTATCTACCATCGGCCCGTCGTCGGTTTTACCGGCTATCTACCATCGGCCCGTCGTTGGTTATTCAAAGGCGTTGCCGAGGTTAAATGGTTGGCTAGCCTACTCTTAGCCACCTTACGGCCTGGCGGACATGCCCTACCTACACGCAGAGCCGGGAGCTGTAAGCGGGCCGAATGCGGCAGTTCGGCAAACCACTTTCGTCCCATTATCGGACCAGCCAGTCTGTGTTTGTTGGGATTAAGAACGTGTGATGACTGATAATTGGCGATCAAAATATCTACTGAAGAATATGAAAATATATTGAAAGATATCTCATTGTTCGTACTAAATTACATATTCGACAATCGTTAACTGTTATTCACCTAACAAAACTTACACTATTTTATTATACTTGTATCCTTGAAAGGATTGTTTTGAATATTGCAGCTACCTTATAAAGTGATAATAATATAACATGCATAACATCACGTGTATTTAAACTATAAATAAAGTATTAGTTAATAATATATTATGTGGTTTACTGGAAACTCCTCACTAATTTCACCATAAGAATAAAAGATATACAAAATCGGCTCGAAAAGAATAGCTTAAAATATGTCCTTGTTGGACCCTTAATGAATCACCCTGTAAAATTTAGAAAATTTGTTATACAGTGAGCACGTAAAGGTTGGAATAAATTCATTAAAAGCTTGATTGGGGAAAAAACCTCAGACACGTCGATTTTATTTTTCGGTTGTGCATTCTTTGGTACTCATATTTTTGATGACGTCATCACTGTTCGAGTTATGACCATAGATATATAAACAAAACAGATATGATTGGTTACATTCTAATTCGTAATGTTGCCATATGCACCATGTTATTTTTCAATTCCACAGTAATATATTTTTAATATAAGTTTTTATTGTAAACGCGTGTTTAAGAAAATGATGAAATATCTTATGACAAACTATTTTTATGATTTTACTACGGATATAATGCAATATAATTATAAAAAAAGTTTATTATTACCTGAAATTTTTACTTCATTCAAATCAAAATTTAACATTTGTCAACAGCACAAAACTAACCAAACCCATAAATCAATCTATCATAAGTTCCATCTATTTACGCATAGTTCATTCATCATAAGAGATGTTTTGTTTACGTGAATTACGTATTTTACTCACGAAAATACTTTTGGTAAAATATTTATTAACAAAAATTTATTACAATTTGAGATTCAGCTGTACTATTAAGGTCAAACTAAAATCTAGAACAAACTAGACTTAACTATTCTTATATATATAAATAAACGCTGACGCTGCATCTTCTGTTGTTGTTGATCTCGAATTTTTTAGGCCTGTAACTCCTCCGTCCCTAAGACTGGAAAATAATGGAATTATTTTTCGGTTCTAAATTTCGTTATTCTAATTTAATTTCTTCCTTCTTGCTTTCTTCTGATCTTCTTTTCGTCTTTTTGTATCTTCTTATAAAATAAAATATTGTTATAGCAATATAAATAATTATTTTAGTCGAAAATAAATCAACTGTGTGTGTTTTTGGAGTTTCTACTTCTATAATTGGTTTTATATTTTTGGCAATTTTATTAATTTCGTACAGTCCTTCAAAATTAATTCTACTTAAATTCGGTGAATTATATTTTTGGTTTTCTAAGAATTTTGCATCTAACTTTGGTAATATAATTGATTTTCCTCTTCGACTTTGCACATTAGTTGAAAATGTTTCTTCTCCGATCTGAACTTTGCAATTTTCTGGAATCCTAATAATTGATGGATTATTTATTGTATTGGTCTGAAGTACAATTGGACAATACTGTTACAACTGGATTTGGAATGATCAAAACTTCATTATTAGTTACTTGTTCAATAATAATTTCTTGAAGGTTTGCATCATTGGCGTAACAATACTTGGGAGAATCGACGTCTAATAATTCCATGGTACAATTTATTATCTCTTGATTTGAATTCTTCTAGGCAATAATAATCATTTTCTAATATTGGACATTCTCCTTTTATTAATGTTGCTTCATCTGCGGCTTTGACCAAGTAGGGTTGAAAAGGAATAAATATTTTATGATTTTGGATAATAGGATATAAATGGTAAAATTCGGCAGGTTTGGATTTGAGTATAGGAACATGTATAGTAAAAATTATTTTGGACTTCCTGATTTGAGATTACTGAACTATGAATCGAGTTTAATTTTGAAAAGCTAATTGCATTTTCAATATTATCAATTAATGTAATTAAGCTTTGACAATCCAGAATAATCTGTGAAATTGTGACATAAAAAGTAATTTTCAAAGTTATTATTTTATTCTTTATCGAAATATGAAGTTTTTCTAAGTTATCTCTAAGTTTTTGCTGATTTAACCACAAAGCTGTCAAAGATTTATTATAATGATCAATTAATTTTTTTATTTAGAGATATCTGAAAATTAACTTCATGAATTATTTCTTTTTGATTTTGTTGCAAGGTATTTATTGCTTTATCATATCTTTCTTCATCATCAAAGTCGAGATTGCCAAAAATCCATTTATTAACTTTGCCTACAGCGTTTATTAATCCTCTTTTCGATCTAAATTATGATATGATATAGGATTAGTAGCATTACTTTCTATCAAACTATTTATTAAATTATAAAAATATTTCTATTCAATTTGGTTATTTGTATATCTTCTGCCTTACACCTGGTGTGAAGTTGAAGAATTAGGATTACCATAACTATCGTTGTCACTTTCATCTTTCTGTAACAATATTTTACAATTATTTTTAGGTTTTCTGACTATATTTTTATGATACTTTCCTTTATTGGTTTTTAATATTATACATGAATCTTTAATAATCCTTGTTTTTTTAAATTTTTTATCTCTAAATTTTGTTTGTATATAAGCAGTATCTTGATTTGAATATATTGGTGGTTCAGTTCTATTTTCATTTCTTGTACTAATTATTTTTTCTTTAACTTGAGCATTTTTATTTTGAATGTTTTCATACAAAAGTTTAGAAGTACCTTTATGATTTTCTACATAATGGGATAATATTAAATGGTCGTTCAAAACAAATGGATCAGGATTATTAATGTGTCCATTAATTATTTCAAATGGTGTAAATTGAGTGACAGAATGAATAGAATTATTATAAGAAAGAATTGAATGTTTCATGAGTTGATCAGGGGTTAAATCTCTATTAGTCTCTCGAAGACATCGAAAATGTTCAATTAGACTAGAATGAAAACGTTCTACAGGTGAATTAGAATTACTATTTTTCGTTGTGGTATATATAATGAAGTTCAATCTTATGCAATTTACAAAAGTCTTGCAAGTCATTATTTTTCAATTCTGATCCACAATCTGCTGTAATTTTATATGGAAGACCATGATGCGTTATATAACTTAATAAATTTTCAACAATAGAAACGCCTGTTTTACTTTGAATTGGATATGCTTGTCCATAACGAGAAAATGTATACTTTTTTTAAATAAAATTTATTTTGAAATGTTAAGAATTGCTTTAATTAGAAACATAATTATTTTACGGGAAAAACTCATAAGAATTTGTAGAACTCGAGAAACGCTACGCATAACCGTTATTCTATCGGCTAGAACTCGTATAATAATTTTTTTTAAATAAAATTGATTTTGAAATGTTAAAAACTGCTTTAATTAGAAAAATAATTATTTTACGGTAAAAAGTCATGAGATATTTTTTAGAACTCGGGGAGCGTTAAGCAGAACCGTTATTAGATCGGCTAGAACTCGAAAAAAAGTTTTTTTATCCAAAATTTATTTGGAAACATTAAAAATTGCTTTAATTAGAAAAATTATCATTTTACGGGGAAAAATCATAAGAATTTTTTGTAGAACTCGAGGAAGGCTACGCAGAACCATTATTCTATCGGCTAGAGCTCGTATAATAATTTTTTTAATTAAATTGATTTTGAAATGTTAAAAACTGCTTTAATTAGAAAAATAATTATTTTACGAGAAAAAGTCATGAGATTTTTTTTAGAATTCTGGGAGCGTTAAGCAGAACCGTTATTAGATCGGCTAGAACTCGAAAAAAGTTTTTATTAACAAAAATTTATTTTGAGTTATTAAAAATTGCTTTAATTAGAAAAATAATTATTTTACGGAAAAAAGTCATAAGATCTTTTTGTAGAACTCGAGGAATACTACGCAGAACCATTATTAGATCGGCTAGTAGGTACTTTAAAAATACTTTTTCTTAAATAAAATTGATTTTGAAAAGTTAAAAACTGCTTTAATTAGAAAAATATTTTACGGGAAAAATCATAAGAATTTTTTAGAGAACTCGAGAAACGCTACGAGAACCGTTATTCTATCGGCTAGAACTCGTATATTTTTATTTAAATAAAATTGAACTGCTTTAATTAGAAAAATAATTATTATACGGGAAAAAGTAATGAGAATTTTTTGTAGAACTCGAGGAGGGCTACGCGGAACCGTTATTATATTGGCTAGAACTAGAAAAATTGTTTTTTTAACAAAAATTTAATTTTAAATGTTAAAAATTGCTTTAAATAGAAAAATAAATACTTTACGGGAAAAAGTCATAGGCATTTTTTGTAGAACTTTAATTAGAAAAATAAGTATTTTACGGGAAAAAGGCATGAGATTTTTTTTAAAACTCGGGGAGCGTTAAGCAGAACCGTTATTAGATCGGCTAGAACTCGAAAAAAAGTTTTTTTAACACAAATTTGTTTGGAAATGTTAAAAATTGCTTTAATTAGAAAAATGATTGTTTTACGGGAAAAAATCATAAGAATTTTTTGTAGAACTCGAGTAACGCTACGCAGAACCATTATTAGATCAGCTAGTACTTTAAAAATACTTTTTTTTAAATAAAATTGATTATGAAAAGTTCAAACTGCTTAAATTAGAAGAATATCTCATGGGAAAAAATCATAAGAATTTTTTATAGAACTCTAGAAACGCTACGCAGAACCGTTATTCTATCGGCTAAAACTCATATAATAATTTTTTAAATAAAATTGCTTTAATTAGAAAAATAATTATTTTACAGAAAAAAGTATTGAGAATTTTATATAGAATTCGAGGAGGGCTACGCAGAATCGTTATTATATTGGCTAGAACTAGAAAAAAAATTTTATCAAAAATTTAATTTTAAATGTTAAAAATTGCTTTAAATAGAAAAATAAATACTTTACGAGAAAAAGGAATTTTTTGTAGAACTCGAGGAGTGCCACGCAGAACTGTTATTAGATCGGCTAAAACTAGTAAAATAATATATTTTCATTATACTTGACGCACTATATTCTCAAATTCGATTTTTTCGTATTAAATCATAGAAACTGTTTAAAATACTTAAATATAACTCTAGAACTATCCCAAAGAATGCCAGAACCCTAAAAAAATTCAAGATTTTGAAATATAGTGTGCCAACTTCACAGGAGTCCCCCACGAACGCAATATTTCAAGAAATTCGCAAAACTTGAGTTGTCAGTGAATGCAAGATTTTTAAATATGGTGTGCAAAGACCACAGTAGTTCGTTGTGGTTGAAGGCAAAAGGAGAAAAGATACAATCAGAAATCAGGTATTCCGAAAAAGACTAAAATCTCTGATGAGACAACGATAGAACAAGGATAGTTGACATAACTGGGGACCCCATAATAATATCTACTTTTTTGCGACGTATATAGACATATTTAAATGTAAAATATTCATCCATCAGAACTCGCTAATATAACATTCGATTCATGACTAATTATTTATGATACTGTCAACGAAGCCTCTTCATGATTGTTAAATAGTTCACAATTAGCATCGGTGAAACAAGTAACTTCACTACATATTAAATCTGAAGTAAAATCATCGTAAAATAGTTTGTTTACATCTTCCCGTTGCCGTCAACCTTGAGATTGTCTTAAAAAGGCGATGTGTATAACCTAGTCATTATCAATTATTAAGAAAAGTTTATCGCCTCTACAGACTAAAAATACAATATGGCTGTATTATTTTGAGCTGTTAACAGTAAAAAATATAATCAATGAACAGAGAAAAACGATATTTTATTAATGATTTGACATAAAAACCGTTATTTTAATGTGAATGATTGCTATAAAAAAAGAATTAAAATTAATTGGTGGAATAAACTTTTTTATTGTCAGTTATTTTTTAACATAACTGCCGTTTAATTCAGAGAGCACTTCAGTTAAAGACCAAATTTGATACAGCTTTTGATTTTTTTAACTCTATAATAATATGAATTAATTTCATTTAAAAAATACCATGATATCTAAAGAGCGTTCACATCTGGGATGCCCCCAGTTACACTGTTAATCTTCTTCTTCTTATATATATATATATATATATATATATATATATATATATATTTATATATATTTATATATATATATATATATTTATATATATATATATATATATATATATATATATATATATATATATATATATATATATATATTTATATATATTTATATATATATATATATATATTTATATATATATATATATATATATATATAGGCTCTTGTGCATGTTCTATACCGATTAGTGCTGCAATCTTATTTGGGATGTCGATTGCCAGCTGTCTCGCCATCTTTTAAAGGGCCTTCTTGTTGGTCTGGTGCTATATGGTTTTAAATATTTTGCTGTCTGCTATCTGCGCTCATTCGTGTAACATGCTGGCTCCACTCCCGTCTTCTCTGTCTTCCCCATCGTACAACATCTTGTACCTTGCATAGTTCTCTTATCTGATTGTTTGGAATTCTATCTTTCAATGTTTTGCCAGCGATTGATCTTAAAATTTTCATTTCGGTTGTTCTCACTATTCTTTTTGTTTCCGCTCTGTCGGCTCTCGTTTCTATGGCATATGTCAATATTGGTCTAACACATGCTTTATATATACGAACTGTCCCATCCAGTCTCATGTCTTTGTTTTTCCAAATAACATTCCTCAGACAACCTGATATGTAAGATGCCTTATTTGCTTATTTTCGTACACTTTGTTTTAGCTCTCCGTAGCTGGATATTTCTATACCCAGGTATTCGAACCTTGTAACCCGCTCTATTATTTCATCGTCAATTACGATTTTGCCTTGTCTGGGTTCTCTTGCCGTTACCATAGTTTTGGTCCTAGTGGTTGATATTTGCATGTTATATTTTTCCGCCGATGTTCTGAAGACATTTACCATACGTTGTAGGTCGTCCTCATTGTCTGATATCAGAATTGCATCGTCTGCATAGCACAAAATTTTTATTTGTTTTCCTCCAAGCCCGTATCCGTGTCCCACGTTTTTTACTTCCTCTATTTTTTTATCCATTACTAGATTGAATAGTAATGGGCTTAAACTATCTCCCTGTCGAATTCCTGATGTAATATTTACTTCCGATGTTAATTCATTCTCGACCTTAAATTTAGTTTTGTTGTTTGTGTTCACGTCTTTAATTACCTTTACCATTGTGTTGGATTGGTTTTCTGCTTTTAGTAATTTTAGCACACCTTCTAATTTGCTCGGTCAAAGGCCTTGGTCAGGTCTATAAAGCACATATATACAGAATTATTATATTCAATGGCTTTCTCAACTATTAAAATGAAATCTATTGTTGATCTGTTATGTCGGAAGCCCTGTTGCTCTTCTGATATCGTATATTCTTTATTGATCTTATTGGCGAGTATTTTCGTTAATAGCTTGAGTGTTGTGTTTAGCAAGGTAATGGTTCGATAATTGCTAGGTTTATTCTTGTTTCCTTTTTAATATATTGGTATTGTAATGCTATTTTTCCATTGTTCTGGTACCTTCTTGCTAAGATTTTCTGAAGAAGTGTACTTATGTTTTCCATTATCGTTTCTCCTCCGTATTTCAATAGCTCTTTCGGTATACCATCTGGTCCTGGGGCTTTTCTATTTTTTAATTTTTCTATGCCATTTTTAAGTTCTTCCTTTGTTATTTCTATGTTTTGTTCATCCTCGACATCGTCTTCTTCATCTTCCTCTGTATATTCATTTCTAGGTATATTCGTTTCTGGATTATGAAGTTCTCTAATATAGGCTGTCCATTTTTCTCCTTCTATCTTATTAAGATTTTTATATTCATTGATTCGTTTTTTTCTGCCTTTAATGACTTTCCACACTTTACGTTGCGGTCCGTATAGATCGTGCTCCATTTCTTTAGTAAACCGTGTCCAATAGTCTCTTTTAAGGATAGTTATTTTAGAGTTTACATCGTTTCTTATGTTTTTGTATTGTTGATAGCTGTCGGCTGTCTTGTTACTGCAATATTGCTTTCCTTTTTCCATATGCTAGATCTCTAATTTCTTCAGTGAACCACGGTTTCGATGTTTCTGTTGAGTTTACGTTAGTTTTCTGACACCTATACTTTCTTTTGCAGCTTGCAATATGTTAGATCCCATTTTTGCCCAAATCTCATTTAAATTTTCCTCGTCTGTTACTGGGTGTGTCTCAAATTTTTCTTTTAATCTTTTCTAATATAGCCATTTTGTGATCTGGTCCTCTAGTAACTCTATGCTTATCTTTTCCACGCATTTGGGTGGTTTTTTCTTGTTTAATGGAATGTTAATTGAGAATTTCCCCAGTATCAATTTGTGATCGGACCCTACATTGGGCGACGTTAAAGCTCTTACATCAAGTATTTGCTTAGGTAAGATCTCTCTATTAGTTATTATGTAATCGATCGTTGATTGTTGTCTCTGTGTATTTTGGGGTTTATGGGGGGAAAACGTGTTGTTTATTCTTAAAATATTTTGAGCGTCAAGAAGGTGCTCTCCATTCCTATTTATTGTTTCTTAGTTGAATCGTTGTTTGATATTATCTATGATATTATTTCCAATTCTTGCATTAAGGTCTCTAATTATCATGAGTTTATCGTTCTTTTGTAGCTTGTCCAGCACATCTTGTAGCGTGTTATAGAAATATTCCGTTTCATTCTCCGGTTTGCTTATGTCTGGGGCATAGACAGATATAATATGAAGTTTACAGTTTGCTAGTTTCAAGGATGTCTTCAAGATCCTGTGATTGATATATTCGATATCCTCTATATCATTCTCAAATTTTTCATGCAACAGGAGTCCGACATAAGTAGATAGTTCTGGTATTTTGATGTTCCTTTTCCCTTCTTCCTGGTTTCCGATAGGGCACATATCTCGATTTTGTGGGAATTCATTTCTGTTAGGGCTAATACATATATATATATATATATATATATATATATATATATATATATATATATATATATATAAATTCATTTAATTTCTTCAACCATTTGTTTATAATATTGTAAAGTTTATTTTCTTGGGTTCGTAGGCTGTTTGAAATAATTAAAAAACGATTATATTTCACATTTTTCTATGAAAAATGGATATACATAATGTTAACGTTTCGCTTCTTCTTTGGAAGCATTTTCAAAAACACCTGCTTTTGAACATTATGTATCGAAACATGGGAAAACACAAAATAACGGATTTCGGCAGGGAAACCAAACGCTCATTTGTAGCCCTTTATTTTGTGTGAATTACCCATGAATCTCTTTGTTGTTGTTGTTAACATATCACGCGATATATATATATATATATATATATATATATATATATATATATATCGTCAAAAAGTTTTTGGACTGATAACAATGGACAGGAACTTTCTGTTAAAAAGATGTGCGCATTGATAAATTGTGCCTTGTTTATATTTATTGTTTGAAAAATTTATTTATTATCAAAACGTGTATGTTATCATTTCTATGAATAATTTTGTTAAAGTAGCAGTTGAAGTGACCTTTTACATAAACAGTTATCAATGTTTTCTCAAATATTAATCAAAGCCAGTTATGAATAAAAATTTGAAATATAGACGCAGTTACATATTTTTTACTTGGAAGTTAACTTTCCGCAATTTAGCACTGCGCCAGAACCATTCGTTCAGAAAAAGTTATTAGACTTGTCTGGTGTCTTTATACGTCAATAACATACAATGGAGACAATATTTAGGATACCTTGTAGTATTTTTTTTAAATCCTATTATTGAAAAAAGATTGTGATAATGACAATTTTTATTTAATGCTGAGGCAGTAAAAATAATAAACCGGAAAAAATCAATGGATAGTAGAAAAAATGGAAGAAATTGAGCAGAATAAAAAAGACAATTCCAAATTATTTACAAATATAAAAAGCATAAAAGTGGAAAACCGGGAAACCAGTTTTAAAAACCTACTGACAACAGAATATCGGACTATTTACAGCGAAGATGAAGAAGAAATGGAGCACGAGGAGGAAGGCGTAGATGAATTGCCCGATATGATTAATTTTACTAAGCCATAGAAAAGTTAAAAGATAATAAAGCGGCAGAAGTCGACGAAATCATTGGAGATTCAATAAAAAAGGAGGAACCATGGTCAAGGAAATTTTATTTAAATTAGTGAAAGAAATAAGGAAAAAAGAAAAGGTGCCAGCTGAATGGAAAACAGGAGTAATTATTCCGATACATTAGGGAGAGAACCCGATAGAGTATTCCACAAAAGAGGGAAACAACCCTATTAAAATCGGCCTATAAAAATTTTATAACAACTTTAAACGAAAATTTAGTAGACAAGGTAGAAGAAAAATTCACATTATGACACAAATTATTGAAAAAAGTATCGAATACAACATTGATCTGAATAAACTATTTATAGACTTTAAACAGGCTTTCGATAGTATAAACGGAGAGTCTTAAATTGCATTTAAGAAACATTGGGGTACCGAGTAAAATGAGAAGACTAATAAACATGACGATAGAGCGATCGACAGCAAGAGTAATGAGAGAAAAGGGGCAAACAAAGGAATTTGGTTTAACAGTGGTGTGAGGCAAGGGCACACAAAATCTACAATTCTTTTTAATATTGGATTGGATGGAGTCATCAGAGCTGTTGGTTTAAGAGATACCATAATAACAAAACTGACAAATTCTAGCTTATGCAGATGACATAGCGATAACAATGTTCTACATTTCGAAACTTTTTGGATTTTTTGCGTCTACTCCCTATTACCCACAAGTTTTTAGAGAAGGGAAACTATAAAATATGAAACTCCCAATTTATATGCAATTTAATGGCGAATTTTAAAAAATAAAAAAAACACTCGTTTTTTACCAAATTTGCGATTTATTGTGTCATTAAAAAGATAAACATAATCAAAAAATGTATTTAGTTGTCTTTTTTCGCCTGTATTCGCCAGGAGCGGTTTCGTGTTTAAGGGACCAACAGTAGTCCGTTAGCATATTTGGTGTCTATTTTCCACTGTAGCGCTTCTCCATCTGAGCAATTTGCTGGTGAAATCTCTCGCCTTTCTTGTCTGAAACTGCACACAAATTGTCGGGGAAGAATTCTAAATGGGAGTAAGAAGGGACATATTCCAAACCAAGGCTCTATAAGATTGGATAAGTTCTTCAACTAGATCTTTGTAGTTGTCCGACTTTTTGTTGCCTAGGAAGTTGCTACATACATTTTTGAAGGCATCCCATGCCCTTTTTTCCCTTCTCAAAAGTGTTGTTCTAAAATTTTGATCCATTAAAAGTTCCCGTATTTGAGGCCCAACGAAGATTCCTTCTTTAAGCTTTGCTTCATTTATACGCGGGAATTCCCGTCTCAAATAAAGTAACACATTTCCTTCTCTATCTAAGGCTTTAACAAATTTTTTTTATAATCCCCAGTTTTATGTGCAATATGTAGCCAAAGCATACCTTTATTTTAGAAAGATTATAAGTAGATATAGTAATTGTGTCACCCTATACATCGTATGATTTGATATCACATCTTTCATTAGGGGTATACTTGCGTCACATATTTTTACCTCGTCATTCCTGGCACCCCTGTGTGGGTCTGATGCTCAACTTGGTTCCTTCTAAAAAGCATTATCCAATTATTGTCATCAGTGGAAGTAACTTTGTCCCTGGTATAAAAATATGTCTCCCTAGCATTTTCGAACAAGGTGTTAGTTTATGAGAGGCAGCAACATTACAGATGTTGTTTGTATGGTGATGTATTATATATATGATAATTTATGGTTTCAATAGGGGTAACGATGTTAACCCCTAATTCGATGGTATTGGTTGTTAGGAGTTGAACCACTAGTTATGTGACTAGATTACCATGCAGCAGCCTACACCCTCTATCACGGGTACCTTCGGCGCGACTAGCGGATCTGAGTGTATTTCGAAGGTTTGATGGCAGACAATTATTGTAAAAGCTTCTGGATATTTTTGTTATGAATTTCTTAATAGTGGGCGCGTCGGCTTGTTCGTGTAACCATGAAGTTTTTGGGAGTTTGGGATAGACAGTTTTGTATTTGATTTCCATACGGTTTTGCACCATCTGCAGTGTATGAAAATTGCGTTTAGTGGCTGTGTAGAAGACTGGTGAGGCGTAAGTTAAAATTGGTCTTATGACATGTTTGTATATCATAAGATGTGAAAAGACAATTGTTCTTACAAATCAACGGATATAATTTGCTCATTGCAATTGTAGATTATTGTACTTGGTTAGCAATGTGCGCTGTTGCGTTTGTGTTGCCACTCACTGTGTAGCCGAGTTATTTTAAAGTAGTGCTGGGGGTGATGTTTTGACCATTAATACATAGCTGAGATTGCAATGGGCTATTATTTGTTGTTATCCGTCTGACTAACATGTCAGTTTGTTGTCTTTCATAGATGGTAGGATATGTGTGTTTATGTGTGTCTGGATATTTTGTAGTGCTGTGTCTGGAGAAGTTGCTGATGAAACAAAACAAGTGTAATCCGCATACATGGCTGTAAGGATTTCAGGAGAGAGTGGTAAATCGTGGGTAAATAGGGAATATAAGAAAGGAGACAGTACAGATCCTTGTGGGACTTCGTTTACACAGTTTGTGTTGAGCTTTATCGGTGTGGTGGTTTTTGTGGGGTGTACATATCACTCGGCAAGTGCCGTAGCCGGTGATATTATTATTGCAAACATATTTGACTAAACACGTTTTTATAAAACTAATAAGTCTTCTTAACGTAGTTGCAGTTAACAAAAATCTTTGGATAACAATAAAATAAATAATATATTAAATAATAACTGTGAGATGAAATTAACAATGATCTTCCATACAAAAAGGTCAATGACAGACGTCAATACCATAAAATGTTAAATTCTACATAAAAACGCTTCGGATCTGCATTAAAATAAAATGCACAGTTATCAGTAAAATTTTGTCAGTATTATTGTGAGAAATTACCCTTAATTGAGATACCATTTGATCAAAATAACAATGGTTCCAAAACATACACTTATGAATTCATTTCAGTGTGAAAAATAACGGATATAATTCATTTTATATACAACCAAAAATAAACAGGGCAAATAAATATAATGAACGAATTATCGAACTGATACTTCTTTGTTAAAAAACATCGACCTTTTTTAAGGATGTTTACATAATATTATATAATTCGTTTGTGCTGGATCTCTGGGTATAACAGATTATTGATAATATCTAAAAATTATAAAAACGTTGCTAGAATTTTATTATTTAATATTGATATTATTAATATTAATATGTTCATTTTGGGCCTTTAATTCAGTAGTGTGCCCATTGTATCAGTATACATTTTCAATAGACTTTCTCATGGACATACAGTTTCAATTAGCGGTACATGGTACATATTTCATAATTGATAGAATAAACAACAACAAAAAATAGGTTTCTCAATGTAATACTCATGTTTAGATATAGTGTGTACCGGTAGAAAAGTTATATCGTATGTAACATATTTGCACTTTTCAGAAAAGCAATAACACTTGATGAGTCTGAAACATTTCCTAGTATATCCTTAATATTTCGTGGGATCTTATGGATCATACATCGGGCAATCCATTAGTAGGTGATGTACACTGATGTCTTCATCACAGAAATTACAAAAAGAGGATTAACTGATTCCTTCTGTTTTCTGATTGTATATGCCAAGATTCGAAAAGTGTTTTAATTTATATTCGGATTCATGCCAAAAAGAGTTCCACCGTTTTATAATTTTATCCTTCTTGTAAATCAGCCAATATCGATAGATTACAGGCTAGATTGTTTTGAGATGTTGAATCCAAATGAATCAGACATCTTGGTTATGGTTGTAAAATTTTTCTAATTCTTTTCTAATTAAGTTAACTTTTGGATGCCTTTCGTAGATTCTTCTTTATACATATTATTATTATGTGTAAAAGTCCGACATGGCGTGATATGTGGCTCCGACCCCCACACGTCGCAACGCAGAAAGCCATTTATAATGAAGACCACACCTTGCATCCGCTCGGTTAGTGATCTTCGGCCAAATTTGATTGCCTCAATGGAGGTAACGAACCAAGAATGGCAGCTTTCTTCATCTTTGCCAAAGTTGTTCGGGTTTGTCTTGGCATAGGGGGAGTTTCTTCAGTTTGGTCAGCATTTGGTCGTTAATGCCTCCCAAAACACCAATTATCAAAACCGCAACTTGCACACTGTACTCTGGATAGAGCCTGCAAAGCTTGCCAACAATATCTAGATATTTAACACCATTTTCCCTTTCTTTAATATCGATGTTAGTTTCTGCTGGAGCTGAAAACTCTATGATGTATATATTGTTAGATCTCTTATCAAGGAGAACAATGTCAGACGTATTAGCCTGAATCCGGTGTGTAGTTAGGAAAAGCATACTTCCAATAGATGCGGCAATTGTCATTATCCACTATTGTTTCAATGTCAGCAGGAGCAAAAGGCAGAATTGGTGTTTCATCTATACCGTAGCAGTGCCTTAGATAGTAATAGAGTATCCTCGGGGAATCGTTGTGCCGATGGATATAACTAGTAACAGAATGCACAGGGCAAACTGACAATAGGTGCATAAGATTTTCATGCTACTGTCGGCACGCTCGACAACTGATATTGGTAACGTTAGCGAACTGACCACGATATACTAGAGTGAATATTACACCATCTTAGCAGGCAAGCAGGAAACCCTCTGTCCCAGACATAAGGTCAGCAGACTTCAAGAAAGCAAAGGTTAACTTTCTAGATAGATTGGGTATCTCAATATTTCTATAGAACACTCCATGCTGCGGTCGACTGGTGTGGTCATCTAAGAGCATCTGATGTTCGGTTCTTTTAACCAGAGACTTCATCGCTCCATGCTCCAATCTGACAAGAGATTGGTCGTCTGCATCGTACAGTGTACATCTGAGACTAAACCTCTCTGTTGCTCGGTCAGCTGCCTTGTGTTCTTTTAGGAGACGCAGTAGTAGGCCTGCACTGTTGGCGATTTTATAAGCCATCCCTGAAATCAAATGATCATGGATACATTCCAAGTTCAGAAGGCCACGACCCCCTTGATGCCGTGGGAGGTAAATACGGAAAACTGACGATTGGGAATGGATGCTGCGGTTAAGATGCATCCAATTGCGTGTGTTGGAGTCCAGCTCACGCAACTCTTCTCGTCTCCATTTAAGCACCCCGAAGGAGTAAAGCAACACACGAACTGCAAGTATATTAGTGGCAGCCACCTCATTTATTCCAGATAGCT
Source organism: Galeruca laticollis (assembly GCA_963921935.1). Taxonomy (NCBI): domain Eukaryota; kingdom Metazoa; phylum Arthropoda; class Insecta; order Coleoptera; family Chrysomelidae; genus Galeruca; species Galeruca laticollis. Next base: position 102,273,822 of record OY998180.1, on the reverse strand, counting down.
CGGACTCCCAAATCTTGCGCAAACGCTGCCTATACTTGCTTGTAAGCGCACTCTTCACTCCTTCAGTGTGCTGTGTACGATGTTGGTCAATACCTAGATACCTGTACGTTTCGTCGCGTTCTAGATGACGAAGAATCGCGCCATCGGCAAATTGTCCGTTTTCTGGGTTATTCCCATATTGACCTATTTCCACCGCAAGGGTTGCGCATTTATCGAGACCAAACTCCATTTCCACATCTCTGGTATACTCATCAACCACCTTGACAGATTGTTGCAGGTTCCGTTTAATGGAGGCGTAGAGCTTTAGGTCTTCCATGTAGAAGAGCCACGCGTTCCTCGAAGGGACACCGAAATAGGAAGCAGCGATAAACAAAAGAGCAAGGGACTGAGTGAGTAACCTTGAAATACTTCCCTCTTGAAATTTATGGGCTCGGTAATGATTTTTTCTGCTCCTGATGTATTAGAAAATCTCGATTTTCATTGTGGTATCAATTGTCCGATGCATCGTATCAGAGGAGGAGGAACTTTAAGGCCTTTTAGCAGATATAGTAGCTATTTATGCGACGTTGGATCAAAAACTTTTTTGTAATCGAATCATGCCACACAAAGGCTACGTTTGTACTAAATCCTGAGAAGAGAACTTAATTGACAAATGCATCTGTCAATTGATAAGTTCTCTTTGCACCCATCCAATCCCCTTTTGCCACAACGCTGCTCCCCTATAACACTCACCACCGGCTCAACCGCTCTCAATAGTCTGGAGTAGAGTATTCGAGTAAATATTTTGTAACAAAAGGTGATTGGTCTATAGTTTTTGGGGTCCCGTTAATTTCCGTTCGACCTTCGACAAACCATTCCGGAATTCGTGTGTCGTCATTCAGCTACGAAACTTGTGGCTAAATATTGGTGAGTGCTGTGAAATTTCTTCCACCAGAAGTTGTTAATACCATCTGGACCGGGCGTAGTATGCATTCTTCACCTCAAGCGTCGTTACTTGCATACTTTCCTACTGGTTTATCTGAATGTTAGTATAGTATTCTCTAAAGATCGTCAGAACAGGTGTATCCTCCCGTAGTGGCTTTGTGACGCCATAGATATCCATCCAGAATTGTTCAACATAATATACGGGCAGTGAATTGCCAATCTGTGGTACGTTGTCTTCAAGCAGGCTAGATGGATTGTTCATATTATTATTATAATTTGTGGTGTTTCACATAAAGTTTATCTTATCGTATTATAAGTTAACGTGAAAGTCATCGAGTGCACACCGTGCACCTAGGATGATCTTTTGTTGTATGATGTTAAATTATACATCAACTACTTTGCCCATTGCCTTCATAGAACCTCCCGCACAATGTGTGCCGTTTTCAGCAAAATAGCTCTTTGCAGACTCAAGAGGTAATGTTTTCCTGGGATGTCTTTCGTGACTGCACACGTCCAGTTACTCCTATAACTACAAGGCTGATCTTGATATTCAGACTCCACATTCTTTTAATCTCTATTTTCAGGTCTTCGTATTTGAGGCGCTTCTCTGTCCCTTTTTGGGTAATATTGAAGTCTGATTGTATCGCGACATGTATAACTAGGCACATTTTCTTATTTTCATTATTATTATATTAATATTAATATAATAATAATGAAAATAAGAAAATGTGCCTAGTTATAGATGTCGCGATACATAATATTAATATGGTCGTTAGCTCTTCTAATTTGGAGATGGTAAAACTCATGTTCACCCGATCTAAGATCGGGTAGTGTTGGACTCCTTTATGGTCTACCAACCAAAAGCCTCCCGCAACATTTGAGGCTACATTCTTATATTCTCAGATACAAGTTGTTCGCTTTCAGGAAATTTATGAGCTTAATTTGCTGATCTGTAGTTGACGTGCATGGCTTAACATCTTTTGCAATCCCCATATCTAGACGGCTACGAGAAAGCAGTGGGCATTCAACTATTAGATGACTTATGGTAATTTGTCCTCCGCATTCACAGACAGGTGGGTTTCTACCCAAAACAAAGTGAGAGTTGGTCAGGTTAGTATGCCCAATTTTAATCCGGGTAATTACTACTTTATCCCTACGTTTTTGAGGTTTATATTCAATTAGTTTGAGTTGTATGTTTGCTTGTATTTGTTTTAGGAAATTATTATTTACAGTCCATTCTTCTTGCCATAATTTTTTCTTTTATATTCTTTTTCTGTTCTTCTACGCCTTCATCATAGATTTGATTTTCCCCTGTGCTGATATTTAGAGAGGATCGTAAACCTGAGACTCTTTAGAGTTCCGGCTATAGCTCTTATAAGTTGAGCTACCGAACGAGGGAGAAGCTATCCCGAGAATGGATGCTCCGTTCCGGTTATGACCAGTGATAGTCATGATGATTTCATCCTACCAGGGAGCAGTTAGGAAGAGGTTAGAAAATTTCATTTGCGTATTAAATGCAATCCACTGGCCCAAAACATCGACATAGTTATTACATACACATCAACATTAAAAAAATTGTGCAGCTTTATGATTAACTAAAAATATCTTCAGAAATATTGACTTTATCATTATGAGGAAAGAGGACATTGTTTATGTAAAAAGTATAGGACAATCGAAAAATTATGCTAAAATTTCTATACCGCCGGTGGCGTAGAATTTGGGAACGATTAACCAGTCTCTTGCCCCGGTCGTACGCCTCTGGTAGTAGCCTGAAACGTTTGTTTAACATAATTTAGTAAGGTATACAGTATCTACACTTCCTGCCAAATATGAAATGGATACATAAAATAGGTTTAAAGTACTGAGCATCAATCGTTTTTAACTTTACAAACAAAACACCCTCTAACTCAGTAAGCAGCTACATTTTATTTAGGTGTTTTGGGTAAAATCTTCATAATTTGAAGTCAGGATTCTACTGTTATTATTTCCAATTAGTAATAATATACTGAATTCTTTTGCATTTTTTTTAAATGTGTGTAGTATGCTGTGACATTTGTTCAAGTAACACAAAGACGACAATTTTTATTATAACCGTTTAAAAAAGGGTTCTGCTCTTGGTTAGCACAAGTTAGTAATATTCACCTAATCCGAACGCAAACACAAAGAGATTAGGGTCATCAGTTACATATTCAAAAATTGACTGACAGTGGGCCATATGATCAAGATTTCCACCGTCTGTAAATCAAAGAAAAGTGTTCACGAAGACCCAGTTTGTTGAGGTTGTATTGGAAACCGTTGTCTACTTTCTATGCATTACCTCAATAGCTACAGTGTTTACTTACCCTTCTTCTTTCAGTTTTTATTAAGGTAAAAAAGAAACAGGAAGTTTGGATCAGTAACATACAGAAGAAGGACTTAGTTAACTCTTTTATCGACCACTTCAACTACAGGCCAGTCTATCGATGATAATGGGAATATCTTCAATAATAAGGGTTTCTTAGAACTGTGTGTGAATTAAACTTGTAGGCAGTAAAATTGATTGTCCAACGTCAAATATATGATGTTACAGAATTGATTGTGCCTATATAGGTATTTGCTATGATCTCCTAGAATTGCTGATATGTTCGAGATTCATCTGAAGGAATATCTGGTGATATCAGAGTTTTGTTGTTAATAACTTGGTTCATCAAGAAGCAAAGTCCCACTTATTTGACGCTTCTGTACCAATATATATTTGATTCATGTTATTATGATGTTTTTCATGGAGTACTTTATGAGCACACTGTATTTCCTTATCAGAATCCGTTATATCCTCTAAATCAATATCCACGCTAACGATATTTAGTCGTTTTTTTCTGCTTTTTACAAAATTCTCTCTCTTTTGTCAGTAGCACAGTTAGAAATATCACTATAGTAGCTATTGTACGTTGAATAAGCAACCAGATATGTTCACGACTACTTCGATATTAGGTACTTGAATCAAATGTTTAGTAGATTTTAGTCAAGAGTTAAACCAACTACTTTGCCTTTTGCAGGATCTTTATGTTTTAAATAAGAGAGGATGGGCAGAAAACTTTGATTTAATTAGTAAATTGTTGGAAAGCACGTCATTTTATACTATGGATTCTTCTTACCCAAATGCACATGGACGTATTCAGTAGTATTATATGTTTAATGTATTTATTTTGATCTTTGACCATGACAGTCGATCGAAATAAACGAATTAATTAAATAATTTGTTTAAACCTGTTTTATATGGAAAAAAAATGTTGTCATCGAAAATACAGTTAAAGGAGGGAAAATCGTCAGCAAAAATCATTGAAAAACTATACAAAGTCGATCAAAATATTGATAACGTATACAATTCGTTGTTTTTGGTTATAATGTGACAAAAAATTACAGAGCATATGAATATACGTAGTTGTTTTTCGTTTTCCAATTCTATGAATAAAAAATATCTAAATGCGTTGTTGTTATTTCTTCGTTTTCGAATAATTATAATAATCATCATAATAATATCGTGTTTGGAAATCCTTGATAAATATAACATTAAAATCTCTTTAACACTATATACGTGCTATTATTTAATAAGTCAACCATTTCAACTCATCTACCTTTGAACCTTTCAATTTTATGTTTTCTGTTCAAGGAGTGTTTATTATTAGATTACAACATGAATGAAACAACACAATTATTAGTTATTATCGAACACCAGAACATGTTTGTTACTGTTAAGTGAAATGAGTATGATCAATGTCGACAGACCTTAAACGGAAATTGATGATGCAGTCAAAGGTTTAATTAACCCTTAAAAAAGCATTGCGATGGGATAGTATTGTATTGTAGGTTTACTTTATCAATAGCTACGCGACAATAATTGGCATCATTGCCCCGAAATTTGACAGTAGTATAAAGCGTGTTACGTTGTAATTTTTTTTGTAAGAATCTAAAATTTTTTTCGTGCAATTTTAGAGTCGAGAGCTTACATAGATGCAGAGGTAAGTTTACACTCATTAAAAACATGTTTTTTGTGTTGTAGGGCCGCCGGGATAAATTTATCCTCGCAGTCATTACCCATGGGATACTATTGCCCGATTTCACCAACCAGTTCCTAATGTTAGGTAATACCTAATTCGGATTTTGGAATTTCCGAATGCAATTTACGTTTTACGAAGTGCTAAGAATTATAGGAAATACCTAATATTATCACTTTTAGGTATTGCCTAGCGCGTGGTGAAACATAAATTGGATTTAAAATTTCCAAAATATGATATAAGTATTACCTAACTTTAGGAAATGGTTGGTGAAATCGGGCATATGATTCACACAGTGCTATTCACACCACACACAAATTGGTCTTTTTCAGAATGAATTCGTCTAGAAAAAGGCCCTTGCGCCCATAAGACCAGGACTATTATGCCGAACACCTATCAAAACTAGATAGCGAGGATTCTTTTCATAAAAGTAATGACAGCAGGGACCCCGACTATAAAAATAGCTCTAGTAGTAAATCAGACTTTGAGTATGACCCTACAGAGACATTGCCTCAAAACTTGTTCAGTCAAAGTGATGAGCAGTGATGAACAACTTTAATTCTCAGCGTTTTGAAGTAAACACATAGGAGCACATATTATGGTCTGTTAATTTTGAACATTTTCAAACCAAATGCTCAATTTCACCCAAGGAGTCAAGTGTAGTACATGCCAATATTTCTAGTGCTGTAAGTGGCCTTGAATGCTTCCTCAATCTGTTTCCGATTAGTATTTTCGTGCAGATCGCTAGTTAATCTAACGAACGTTTAGCAATAGTTGCAAAATCTAAGTCAACGAACAACTAACAAGAATATCTGTATTCTAAATAGAGGTACTGAACCAACTTTCATTAACTCTCGTAGTCAAACGCGAATAGATATTACCCTATCTACTATAAACACTTCGAATATAATCTCCGGCTGGCATGTATCTGACGATATTTCAATGTCGGCCCACCGCTGGATAAAATTCGAAATAAAATTAATGCCTATAAGATGTCTTGCCCACTCAGGCGGGTCGATCTTGATGGATCCTCCACTCCGTCGTAAATTTTGCATTTCTAATAGAATTTCGTATAGGAGGATATGAAATGTTACGTAAGGCTTACGGTGAATCTACCTTATCCTAAACACATCACTATTGTGTATTTAAACAACTTCCTGGGCACTCATAATTTTACTACCAAAAATTAAAGATTAAGTGAATAAAAAGATTTCAATTACATGTTATTGTACATATTTCAAGTTCTGAACCGAAAACCTAAAAATTAAAAAAGATTGATTCAACTAATTCAAAGTACACCTAATTAGAAACCAATTCACAAAAAATTGTGATGTAAGTATTTTTTACAACGTCAAAAAAATTCATAAACATTACATTTGCGCGCTGACGCACATCGTTCGTTTTGAAATCGAAGTCCCAAAATTTGTTTAAGTCTTCTTTAACTGTTGCAAATCGTGATGTATTTTTATAACGTCAAAAAAGATTCATAAATATTACGTTTTACCTTATAAAAAATACTTACATTACAATGTTTTGATATTGGGTTCGTTATTTTTCATCCTTTGCAATAGTTGAAGGAAATTTAAACAAATTTTGGGGCTTCGAACCCAACATGGACAATCTACGCCAGGACAACAACGTAAAAGAGGAATTAGCGATTTTCAGTAATGATAAACATCTTGATTTCTGTGTAATAGTGTGATTAACATATAATTTTAGTATAGTTTAATAATTTGTTTATATAGGTACATTGCTCGATTGTTATTTAATTATTAGTATATTACTTGTTTTTCTACTCATATTATGATTCCTAGATACAAGGATGTTTATTTTTCTATCTGTACACTGAACCATTGTCCTATGCGAAGGGTGGTAGACCGCCATTCTGGGGAACCATGTCCCTTTATTAACTTTTCGTGGTTTATTATTTATTTTTATTTTTGTATTCCCATACATAACCCTTGGTTAGTGCGTCTACTACTCTGGGAATTGGACACACCAGTGGTATATTATCATTATTAACATTTATGAGGTTTTTTCACTTCAAAGGTTTCTTATTTAGTGTCCTTTGCAACAGTTAAAATTTAGAAAAATATGGGGCTTCGAGTTCAAAACGAATGATGTGCGTCAGCGCGCAAACGTAAACTTTATGAATTTTGTTGACGTTATAAAAAATACTTATAACACATTAACTGTCTCGACCCTTACTTCGTGGAATCTACTCATATTAGTGTTTTAAATGAAACTCAACGTTTCTAACTAATTCCACAATATAATGAAAATTGTTGAAAATTCTAAAAAATTGACAATTGTTTCGATAAATCAATATCATCGTCAGAATGACAGAAGTTACATTTCATTTGATGCCTACCTGATGTTTAGTAGTTATTTTTGGCTAGACCAAGAAGTGACCTAACTTGTGATTGACTTAATATATGTTAATAGAAAAAAGAAGAAGATGTGATATTACAAATATTGAAGCTTAGATATTATTAGCCCTATGGTGATATTCTGGATATCATTTTTCCAATTAAGATCAGTATAACTGTGCAATGATATAGAAAACCAGGAAAACTATATTTACTGATCTTTACAATTATCACTTAAGAAGACAGTTTATTAGTGAAGAACTCCCTAGATTTATCTGTTCATTGACCACTTCATATTGTGGGTTTCTTAAATGTCTTCTAATTTCCAATTCTTCAAGGAAATCCAGTTCTTGTTTCTTTTCACAAATATGCAGCACTTCTAGTTCTGTGTTAGGTGTCAATGAATGATTGGTGTCAAGTAGATGTTTTGCGTAGTGGGATTTATCTGGTTGTTTTAATTTGTATGCTCGTAAGTGTTCACTGTATCGGATTTCAAAATTTCTAAGGGTCTGGCCCAAATAGACAGCATTACATTCTGGACATTTGAGTTTATATATACCTGATTTCTTTAATGGTGGTATTTTTGTTTTTATAATTAACAATTTTGTACTAACGTTACTTTCTGTTTTAAAAGAAATTGTTGTATTCGTTGCCAAAGATATTATCTTTGAAATATTATTAGCTATATTTCCTGCATATGTGATGGTTTTATAAGTTTTTATTTCATCAGTTTGTTTAGGAAATATTAGTTGTAATGCCACTTTTTCCTCTTTTTTATTAATTAGCTTATTTATCATATGTAATGGATAACCGTTGGATGTTGCTATTTGTCTAAGTGTATTAATATCTCTATCAAAATTACATTTGTTCATATGAACTGAAAAAGCTCTATGTATCATTGAATTATAGTATATGTGACATGGGGTGATTGGAACTATATGGAATTGTCATATCAGTGTGTGTTGGTTTTCGGTAAATTGAATAATCAAGTACATTATTAACTCTTTGAATTTTTAAATCAAGAAAATTGATTGAGCTATTTTCTTCAATTTCTAATGTAAATTTAATTGTTGGGTGTAAATTATTAATGTGGTTGAAAAATACATCTAATTGTCGTTCACTTCCCATAAAACAAGCTAATATGTCATCTACATATCTATACCAAAATAAAACATTTTTCGAAATATTAATTTCAAAGATCTTTCTTTCTAAACTGTCCATAAAAATGTTTGCCAAAATAGGTGATATAGGGCTTCCCATTGGTAAACCTTCATTTTGAATATATATCTTATTGTCAAAAGTGAAATAATTCTGATTAATACATACATCAAATAAATTAAGTATATCTGATATTATTCCTGGATTAATATTTTTATCTTCTAGTAATTAAGTATATCTGATATTATTCCTGGATTAATATTTTTATCTTCTAGTAATTTTCTTACAAGTATTAGACATTCTTTAGGAGGAATTTTAGTGAACATATTAGTAACACCAAACGAAATAAGTTTATAGTTATCTTGCAAGTTGATTGCTCCCAATTTTTTTATTAGTTCTATTGAATTTCTAATTGAGTACTTAGATGCATATCCGTAACTATTAGGTATATTGTTAAGCCTCTTTGCCAATATATTATTAGGAGTATTAACATAAGAAACTACAGGTCTAATTGGTTTCGTTATTTTATGTAACTTAACGGTTCCATATAATTGTGGACAATTAGGACTCTTATGTATGATAGACCTCTTTTCGTAATCACTTAAAAGATAATTTGAATTATTAACAATATCCCTTACATTATTAGAAAACTTTTTTGTTGGGTCTGCTTTAATAACTTTTACATCGCTAGATTCTATAAAGTTATATATTTTTGAATTATAATTTTCAGTTGTCAATATGACAGTTGTGTTCCCCTTATCAGATTTTGTAACTGTTAGGTTATTATCTTCTACTTTCTTTTTGATTGCATTTAAAACTGTTATGTCATTTTTTGTTTGACGTTTAACTTTTGATTAAATTGGCAATTTTTAATTTCTCATAAAGAAAATTATTTGAATTAGATTTTAAAGCTATTTCTGACTCTGTAGCTATAATTTGTTCAATATTATTCGTAAATTTTGGTGGTATGCTGTACTTTAAACCTTTATTTATAGTGAAATGGAATTTTTGAAAGTAATATTTCGAAAACTGTTTTATTTTGGTATAGATATGTAGATGACATATTAGCTTGTTTTATGGGTAGTGAACGACAATTAGTTGTATTTTTTAACCACATTAATAATTTACACCCAAAAATTAAATTTACATTAGAAATTGAAGAAAATAGCTCAATCAATTTTCTTAATTTAAAAATTCAAAGAGTTAATAATGTACTTGATTATTCAATTTACCGAAAACAAACACACACTGATGTGACAATTCCATATAGTTCCAATCACCCCATGTCACATAAACTAGCGGCATATAATTCAATGATACATAGAGCTTTTTCCGTTCCTATGAACAAATGTAATTTTGATAGAGAGATTAATACAATTAGACAAATAGCAACATCCAACGGTTATCCATTACATATGATAAATAAGCTAATTAATAAAAAAGAGGAAAAAGTGACATTACAACTAATATTTCCTAAACAAACTGATGAAGTAAAAACTTATAAAACCATCACATATGCAGGAAATATAGCTAATAATATTTCAAAGATAATATCTTTGGCAACGAATACAACAATTTCTTTTAAAACAGAAAGTAACATTAGTACAAAATTGTTAAATGTAAAAACAAAAATACCACCATTAAAGAAATCAGGTATATATAAACTCAAATGTCCAGAATGTAATGCTGTCTATTTGGGTCAGACCCTTAGAAATTTTGAAATCCGATACAGTGAACACTTACGAGCATACAGATTAAAACAACCAGATAAATCCCACTACGCAAAACATCTACTTGACACCAATCATTCATTGACACCTAACACAGAACTAGAAGTGCTGCATATTTGTGAATAGAAACAAGAACTGGATTTCCTTGAAGAATTGGAAATTAGAAGACATTTGAGAAACCCACAATATGAAGTTGTCAATGAACAGATAAATATAGGGAGTTCTCCACTAATAGTGATAATTCTAAAGATCAGCAGATATAGTTTTCCTGGTTTTCTATATCATTGCACAGTTATACTGATCTTAATTGGAAAAATGATATCCAGGATATCACCATAGGGCTAATAATATCTAAGCTTCAATATTTGTAATATCACATCTTCTTCTTTTTTCTATTAACATATATTAAGTCAATCACAAGTTAGGTCACTTCTTGGTCTAGCCAAAAATAACTACTAAACATCAGGTAGGCATCAAATGAAATGTAACTTCTGTCATTCTGACGATGATATTGATTTATCGAAACAATTCAATTCAATTTTTTAGAATTTTCCACAATTTTCATTATATTGTGGAATTAGCTAGAAACGGTGAGTTTCATTTAAAACACTTATAACACAATTTTTTGTTAATTGGTTTCCAATTTGGTGTACTTTGTAACAGTTAAGCCAATTTTTTTTTAATTTGTGGGTCTTCGATTCAAAATAGTGAAATATGTACAAGAACACGTATTTGAAAACTTTATTCTTTATTCACTCAATCTTTAATGTTTTTAGTAAAATTATGTAACCTATTAAAATGTCATTATATGTTCCCTATATTAACATTTTTTGCAAAAGTTTAGTTTATTTTCTAAAAAAAATATTTGTGGATGGTGGATAACTTAACATGGGTGAAATAAAAGATAATGGTTAATGAAAATCATCGTTTCGGTTTGAGAGGAATAGTAGTTCACATTTCTGTGAACAAATTTCTGTGCAAAAACTCAACAAACCTTGTCGAACAACCACTGTATTACTCTTACATAGATCAGGCCCACGTTTTGCTCCTACCGAAACTTATATCTTTAGCTTTGGCGAGTAAAAAATTTGAAGATTATACTGTAATAGAAGTTTATCATTTTAATAAAAACGAAATTCATATATTCAATAAAGAAATCAATAACTTTTCTTCTTCTGTGTTCGTAATTACTTTAATAAATCATCAAAAGATATAATGTTGCACAATATCATCTGTTTATTTCATTGCAAATTTTATAACAGTAACTTTTGTAGCCTGAAGCATTTCTGCAAACTTACTACAACGGAATTTGCACGTAATCAAGAAAACATACGACGTATCGGAAAAACAAGTTTTTTTAATATGAGTCATTTAATATAACAAAAGATGTACAGGGGGTCAACGAAGAGCTTAGACTATCTGATGGAAACTACTAATATAGATATTCGTGTAAATATACTGTGCTACATGTTACTTCCAGTTATACTTTATTTACTCGTGGCCGTGTTCACATAAAGAGATTTTACACCTTTTTCTGGTTGGTGCAATTTCTTATAGCTATCTTCTTATTGTGTCCAAACCAATTAATCATTTATACAATTCTTGATTAGCATCATAGTATTTTCTTTATCTTATTGTAAATACGTGGTCTTTGGTGTTGGATCCTGGTGTAAAATCCGCTTTGTACTTTCAATTATTGTTTTCAAACATTATTCCAATACAGATTCATATATTACTTTTCCGCCCAACCTATCTAATATGCGACAAAAATATTGGTAAAATCCTGTGTGTATGTCGTCGTCGTTGTCGTCGGCCACTTTTCGTTACATGTCTTGTTAGCACGATACAGCCTCCGGAGTGCAACAAATCACCAATTTTATGATTGAATATTGTTCAGGACATCTCACAGCTCATAATAACCAGTACAACGGTTGCTATGGTACTTGAAGTACGACAGTTTTGTCAATTTTTGAGAAATTTCAGTTTGTTAGCACCATACAGCCTCCGAAGTGAAAAACTCACCAACTTTATGATTGAATATTATTCAGAACATCTCACAGATGAACCCTATTGATTTTCAGCTCACCACAGGCAGTACAACAGGTGCTATAGTACATTAAGTACGACATTTTTGGAGAAATTTCAGTTTGCTAGCACGATACAGCATCCGGAGTATATACAAGTGACCAATTATATGATTGGATAATATTCAGGGCGTCTCAAAGATGAACCCTATTGAGATTCAGCTCACTAAAGCCAGTACAACGAGGGCTATGGTACTCGAGGTACCAAATTTTTGTCATTTTTGGAGAATTTTCAGTTTGTTAGCACGATACAGACTCCAGCGTGTACACAAGTGACCAATTTTATGAATGAATATTGTTCAGGGCATCTTATAGATAAACCTCATTGATTTTAAGCTCACCAGAGCTAGTACAACGGGTACTATGGTACCTGAAGTGCCACATTTTTGTCCTTTTTGGAGAAATTTCGGGTTTAGTACGATGCAGCCTCCGGAGTGTATACAAGTGGCCAATTTTATAATGTTTCAAGGTGTCTCATCCAAGGTGTCTCACAGATGTACCCTATTGATTTTCAGCTGGCTATAGCGAGTACAGCGGGTCCTATAAATCCAGATATACTGCATTTTTGGTTACTTTTGGAGAAATTTCGGTTTGTTAACACGATACATCCCCCGAAGTGTATACAAGTGACATTTTTATGATAGAATATTAATCAGGGCATCTCACAGATGCGGAAAAGTTAGTTTTAATCTTTAAAACCGTTTATGTTATATGCAAAACAATGACATACCCCTATAATTCACACAATTCTTAGGCAAGGCGCATATTGAGATATAGTGAGACGACGTGACGCGATCGAGCTACATTCATCGCCTTGGTAAACGCATATTGCAGCGTAGTTTAAGTTGAGACTTTCATACAGTCGACGCATGAATTTCTAACTAGAAAGTTCGAAAATGAACGAAACACAAAAAAGTTTTGGTTACAATAAATTACTCTTTTGAGTTTAATTTTCATGTAACTTACATGTTTTGTGTCGTATAGCTCTGGATGTCTCATTACAACCTCTATCAGTTTTTCCCTAATCAACATCGTAAATCAAAATAATCGGTTTTAAAGATTAAAACTAAATTTTCCGAAATTTTTCCAAAAATGTAGTGTATCTGGATTTATAGAAACCGTTACTGGAGAGCTACAAATCAACAGGGTTCATCTGTAGGACGCACTGAACAATATTCGATCCTAAAATTGGTCCCTAGTATACACTCCGGAGGCTGTATCGTGCTAACAACCCGAAATGTCTCCAAAAATTAACAAAAATATAGTATATCTGGATTTATAGAACCCGTTGTAATGGCTATGGTGAGCTGAAAATAAAATAAAGAGGGTTCATCTGTGAGATGCTGTGAACAATATCCAATCATAAAATTAGAATTTTGTAAACATTCCGGAGGCTGTATCGTGCTAACAAAGCAAAATTTCTCCAAAATTGAACAAAAATGTGGTACCATAGCACCCGTTGTACTGGATCTGGTGAGCTGAAAATCAATAGGGTTAACCTGCCAGATACCCTGAACAATATTTCATTCCCATCATAAAATTGGTCACTTATATACACTCTAGAGGCTGTATCGTGCTAACAAACCGAAATTTCTCCAAAAATTTCCAAAAATATAGTATATCTGGATTGATAGAACCCGTATAATGACTATGATGAGCTGAAAAGAAAATAAATAGGGTTAATCTGTGAGAATCTCTGAACAATATCCAATCATAAAATTGGAAACTTGTATACATTCCGGAGGCTGTATCGTGCTAATAAACCGAAATTCCTCCAAAAATGAGCAAAAATGGGGTACCATAGCACCCGTTGTACTGGATCTGGTGAGCTGAAAATCAATACGGTTCACCTGCGAAATACCCTGAACAATATTTCATTCCCATCATAAAATTGGTCACTTATATACACTCTAGAGGCTGTATCGTGCCAACAAACCGAAATCTCTCCAAAAATGAAGTGTATCTGGATTTATAGGACCCATTGTATTGGTGCTGATGAGCTGAATATCAATATGGTTCGTCTATGAGACGTCCTGAATAATATCCCATCATAAAATTCGTCACGTATATACACTCCGAAGACTGTATCGTGCTAATAAACCTAAATTTCTCCAAAAATGACCAAAAATGTAGTATATCTGGATTTATAGGACACGTTGTACTGGCTCTGGTGAGTTGAAAATCAGTAGGGTTCATCTGTGAGACGCCCTGAGCATCATCCAATCTTTGAATAGGTCACTTGTATAGAGTCCGGAGGCTGGATAGTGCTAACAAACCGAAATTTCTCAAAAATGGCCAAGAACGTAGTATATCTAGATTTATAGGACCCGTTGTACAGGTTCTGGTGAGCTGAAAATCAATAGAGTTCATCTACGAGAAGCGCTGAACAATATCCGATCATAAAATTGGTAACTCTCATACACTCCGGAGGCTGGATCGTGCTAACAAATCTAAATTTCTCCAAAAATGTGGTACTTCATGAACCTTAGCACCCATTGTACTGGATCTGGTGAACTGAAAATCAATAGGGTTCATCTGTGAGATGCCCTGTACCATACCCAATCATAAAATTGGTGACTTTATGCACTCCGGAGGCTGTATCGTGCTAACAAGACCTGTTATAAAAAGTGACCGACGACGACATACACACGGGATTTTTAATTTTCCGCCCAACCCTATCTAATATGCGAGGAAGTACTGGTTTACCCCAAGAAAGTCGGAATTTCGGATTTTGTCGATTTACAGCAAGAAAAAAATACGAAAAACGGGTTTTTAGAAAAAAATCCTGTATGTATGTTGGCATCGTCATCATTGTCGTCGGTCTCAATATGTAACATGTCTTGTTAGCACGATACAGTCTCCCGAGTGCAGCAAGCCACCAATTTTATGACTGAGTGTTGTTCACAGTTGATTGATTTCCAGCTCACCAGAGCCAGTACAACTAGTGATATGGTACTTGAAGTACCACATTTTTGGAGAAATTTCGGTTTGTAGCACGATACAGCCTCCAGAATGTAACAATTCACCGATTTTATGATTGGATATGATTCAAGGCATCTCACAGATGAACCCTATTGAATTTCAGCTCACAGAGCCAGTACAACGGATTCTATGGTATTTGAAGTACCACATTTTTGGTCATTTTTGGAGAAATTTCGGTTTGTTAGAACGATACAGCCTCCGAAGTGTATACAAGTGACCAATTTTATGATAAGGTATAGTTCAGGGCGTCTCACAGATGACCCCTTTTGATTTTCAGCTCACTAGAGACCAGTACAATAGGTCCTTTAAATCCAGATATACCAATATTTAATATTCAATCAAAAAATTGGTGACTTGTTACAATTCGGTGGCTGTATCGTACTAACAAACTTAAATATCTCCAAAAATGACATAAGCGTCGTACTGCAAGTACCATAGAACCATTTATTCTGGCTCTGGCGAGCTGAAAATAAATAGGGTTCATCTGTGAAATGCCCTGAACCATATTCAATCATAAAATTGGTGACTTGTTGCACTCTGGTCATTTTTGGACAAATTTCGGTTTGTTAGAACGATACAGCCTCCGAAGCGTATACAAGTGACCAATTTTATGATAGGATATTGTTTAGGGCGTCTCACAGATGACCCCTATTGATTTTCAGCTCACTAGAGCCAGTACAAGTCCTTTAAATCCAGATATACCACATTTTTGGCCATTTTAGGAGACATTTCGGTTTGTTAACACGATACAGTCTCCGGAGAATATATATAAGTGTGGAAAACTATGTTTTAATCTTTAAAACCATTTATTATTATAGAAACTCGTTACTCGTGTTTTTCTCACTGAATAACGTGAAAATAACTGAAATAAAATCGAAAATTCCAACTTTTTTTGGGGTAAACCCAATACTTGTCTCGCATCGTAGATAGGGTTGGCGGAAAAGTAAAATGATAAAAAGAGAATTAATAAGATTCGACGAAATACAAAGTACTGAAGAGGCACCTGATCTCACGGTACGGTGTACCAGCTACAGTGTCACGCCAGTCAATGAGTTAGTTTACACCTTGTGGAGCAATTTGGTGCGTGGACCAAATCGTGGACTTATTTAGCGTAAGTGTTTATACTGACTGTTTAGCTGGATTAAAATAGTCCAGGTTAATGCCTGGGACCAAAATTGACATTTTTATATTAAAATGCCATAACCTTAAATCTTTAGAATATTTGATGGTAGACTTTGATTTTATTTAAAAATGGATACAAAAATAGTTGCAGTGGTAATAGAGTTCCTGAAAAAGAAAAAAAATATTCAAAGATTTAAATTAGAGTTATCGAAGTCTCCATATTTAAGAAGCAATTTAGCTTATTTGCTTTTAACTAGCCGTAATTTTGTGGGATTGTTAGACAATCAAAGAATATGGATGAAACCTAGAAGTAGTGAAAATTGGACAATAATATTAAATCAGTAAAGTACAAATCGACAGTTGACCTATTTTTACTCTGTGCTTTTAGCAAACCGTCACTTTTTGGTCAACGAATACTAATATGCCGTGTTTACACCGTTAAAAATTGAATTTGATCTACCCTAGATGAGATGGATCAAATTCGAGTACCAAATTTTACTCCTTGGTTGTTTACACCGAATGTAAAGTACACATGACGTCATTTAGACCTTGGACTAAAAATTTGGTACGTCCGGTGTAAACGTACCTAATGGGGTTTGTAGCCTATAATATGTGGGTTACTTGGTGTCTATAATTTCTCAGTAATCAGAAACTAAAAATAAAACTCTATATTCATGTCTGTAAGAGTAGATAACATTTTTATATTTATAATACTTCTTACTACAAGTATTAAAAATTTGATATATTTATTTTGAAAGAATTATACACATAACCCATAACGATGACGCATTTAGTAAATAATAGCGAAAAATTAAAAACTTAGCATATGATATAATTTAACACTGATTTAATTTATGTATGAATCATTTTAAACAATACAGCTTTAAAGATATTTTGGTTGTGCAAACATGTCATACTTTTGTTATCTATTTGAACAAATTAAAAGACAATCTTTAAATATTTAAAACTTAATTTGGTTATAGTCTTTATGAATAAATGACTAGCAGTGTGTTAGTAATTTTCTGAGATATCTAATACAGTCATTGTAAATTTATTAAAGCGTGATTAGTAATGAAATATACAATATCCGCGTTTAATATCTAGGTAAACGCCTTCCTTGATGACTCAGTATTGTTTTCTTTTTTATTCCTGCTGATCTGGCTTGACCGATTTGTCACTGACACAAATATTCGTATAAAGTGAGAACTAATTTCAAATTAACAATTGTAGCTTTTCACAATATTTATTAAACAATCTGTTATTTACTAATTTTTATTTTCCGAAATCGCATCAGTTTAGTGGGTTATTAGCGAAAATATGATATTTAATAATGTTTTTGAAATTAGAAGTTATTTTACACCTCATAGTACTTAGGAGAGTTAATCATAAATGTTTAACAGCTAATTTTGTATTACATAAATCGCACTTTGCTTCATCGTCATTGTTAAACAAATTGGAACGTGTTAATATCGAATGACTCAATTTTTCGGTAAATTCCCATGGTTGTACTAGAAGTATAACATTTTACTTTTCCGCCCAACCCTATCTCATATGCGAGAAAAGTATTGGTTTACCCCAAAAAAAGTTGGAATTTTGAAAAAAAAATTAAGTTATTTTTACGTTTTTCATCAAAAACAAAACGAAAAAACGGTTTTTAGAAAAAAATCCTGTGTGTATGTCGTCGTCGGCCACTTTTCGTTACATGCCTTGTTAGCACGATACAGCCTCCGGAGTGCAACAAGTCACTAATTTTATCATCGAATATTATTCGGGACTTCTCACTTTTGATTTTCAGCTCCCTAACGCCTATAAAACAGGTGCTATAGTGCTTTAAGTACGACATATTTGTCATTTTTGGAGAAATTTCAGTTTGTTAGCACGATACAGCCTCCGGAGTATATGCATGTGACCAATTTTATGATTGAAATTGCTCAGAGCATATTATAGATAAACATTATTGATTTTTAGCTCAACAGAGCTAGTACAGCGGGTGCTATGGTACCTGAAGTGCCACATTTTTGGTCCTTTTTCGAGAAATTTCGTGTTTTTAGCACGGTTCAGCCTCCGTAGTGTATAAAAGTGACCAATTTTATAATTGGATATTTTTCAAGGTGTCTCTATTGATTTTCGCTGACTAGAGCGAGTACAGCGGGTCCTATAGATCAATATATACTACATTTTTGGTTATTTTTGGAGATATTTCGTTTTGTTAGCACGATACATCCCCCGAAGTGTATACAAGTGACAATTTTATGATACAATATTGTTCAGGGCATCTCACAGATGCGGAAAAGTTAGTTTTAATCTTTGAAACCGTTTATTTTTAGTTATATTTTTGTTTTTCAATAAAAAAAACCACGAAAAAACGATTTTTACGAAAAATAAACAGTTTTAAATATCAAAACTAACTTTTCCGCATCTGTGAGACGTCCTGAACAATATGTTATAATAAAATTGTCACTTGTTCACACTTAGGAGGCTAAATCGTGGTAATAAACTAAAATTTCTCCAAAAATAACCAAAAATATAGTATATCTGGATTTATAGGACCCGCTGTTCTCGCTCTAGTGCGGTGAAAGTCAATAAGGTTCCCCTGTGATTCACACTGAAAAATATCCAATTATAATATTGATCACTTCTATACACTCCGGAGGCTGTAGCGTGCCAACAACCTGAAAATTATCCAAAAATGACAAAAATTTGGTACTTCAAGTACCATAGCACCCGTTGTACTGCCTCTAGTGACTTGAAAATCATTAGAATTCATCTTTGAGATGCCCTGAACAATATCCAATCTTAAAATAGGTCGCTTATATACACTGCTGTATCGTGCAAACAAACCAAAATTTCTCAAAAAATTACAAAATTGTTGTACTTCAAGTACCATAGCAACCGTTGTACGGGTTCTGAAAATCAGAAGGGTTCATCTATGAGATGTCCTGAACAATATGCAATCATAAAATTGGTGACTTGTTGCACTCCGGTGGCTGTATCGTGTTAACAAACTTAAATTTCTCCAAGAATGACAAAAATGTCGTACTTCAAGTACCATAGTACTCGTTTTTCTGGCTCTGGCGAGCTTAAAATAAATAGAGTTCATCTGTGAAATGTCCTGAACCATATTCAATCATAAAATTGGTGACTCGTTGCACTCCAGGGGCTGTATCGTGCTAACAAGACCATGTTACGAAAAGTGGCAGACGACGACGACATACACACAGGATTTTTTTTCTAAACACTTTTTTTGTGGTAAACCAATACTTTTCTCGCATATTATATAGATTGGGCGGAAAAGTGTGTATGTCGTTGTCGGCCACTTTTCGTAACATGTCTTGTTAGCACGATACAGCCTCTGGAGTGCAAGTATTCACCAATTTTATGGTTGAATATTGTTGAGGACATCTCACAGAAGAACCCTATTGATTTTCAGCTCACCAGAGCCGGTACAACTGATTCTATGGTACTTGAAGTAACACATTTTTGTCTTATTTGGAGAAATTTCAATTTGTTAACACGATACAGCTTCCTGAGTGTATACAAGTGACCAATTTGATGTTCAGGGCATCTCACAGATTAACTCTATTGATTTTCAGCTCACTAGAGGCTGTAGAACGGGTGCTATGGTAATTGAAGTACCACATTTGAGTATTTTTTGGAGAAATGTCAGTTTGTTAGCACGATACAGTCTCCGGAGTGCATAAAGGCACCATCTTTATAATTGGGTATTGTTCAGGGCACCTTGCGGATGAACCCTATTGACTTTTAGCTCACGAGAGCCAGTAAATTGGGTGATATGTTACTTCAAGTACCACATTTTTGTCTTTTTTGGAGAAATCTCGATTTGTTAGTACGATACAGTCTCCAGAGTGTATATACGAGACGGGGATATTATTCAGGGCGTCTCATAAACGAACCACATTGATTCTCCTATAAATCCAGAAATACATTTTTGGTCATTTTTGGAGACACTTTGCTTTGTTAGCACGATACAGTCTCCAAAGTGTATACAAGTGACCAATTTTATGATAGGATAGTGTTCACACAGATGCGGAAAAGTTAGTTTTAATCCTTGAAACTGTTTATTATAATTTGTTCTGAAATCGAGATTGCCGCGCATTATGTATTTTGGATCTTAAGAAGTCTGTAGCTTCATTTATAACTAAAACATTTGGTATAGTACGCGCAAAACATATAGTGCAAAAATTTAATGACATATCCTCTTTGTGAAGCTAGACTCTGAAAGGTATTAATATTTTGTTATTATTGACAATACCACTTACACACTACACTCTATATTGATGTTAGCGCACCAACTAAATACTGAGCGGTCCTTATCGCTTGTCAACAAGTGCGCCTTAGAAAAAACTCCTATGTCAAAATATGCGTATAGTCCAGTGAAATATGGTGAAAATAATATGTTATTTGAAAATTATTATACTAATTCTTGTTAATAAAACGACATATAAGGTAGTGTTAAATTTCTGGTGTTATGTTTAAGATGTATTAAAAAATTATTAAATACATTTTAACGATTGATAGTTGAAGATATCATATTAAATGAATATATCGTCTAATAAGCATTTTAAATTATAATATTGACTGAAATATGACAGTATTCAAATCAAAGGATAAGCCGAAACCATAAATTTCGCACTACTTCTCTTTCGTGAACTATACTTGAATTACATCTGTGAATTTCTCGCATGTTCATACGCATTTTTGATTCCTCGGATTTCTACAGGAGATAAATTTTGATTACCGGTGGACTGGGATTTATGTAGCTCCTGTTGAATTTCCATGTTTAGTGGAGTTGAATGACTGAACACACATAAATTAAATATGTGAAAGGGGAATCTTCCAGAGGTATACGCTGCAGAAAAAGAAACTTTAAACGCGCAGCAGAAACCATAATATTGATAAAACACTTATTGTGAAATAATTTTGTAGAAATTTATGTAAAATTCACTAGTTCTAGTTTTTCATCAAGCATAAAGTTGAATCTTGCCAAAAATTATAAAATTTTGGATAAGTATCTGATTCGTTGGAGCATTTCTGGGGTGATTTGGCGACATTTATTTGTAATTCGTTGCCGCAAATCTTGACGTATATTAAGTTTTGCAGCCTTCTCAAAGAACACGTTGCGGAGTAGACTCATAATTTGTTGCTTAATAATTGATTTTGTCGCTCTTGCCGTTCCCGTGAAAACGTGTTCCCCCTAACCTAATATTAAGCAAGTATTTTAAGCTTTTTCCAATTTATACGGTTTTTGACCTCAGATAGAGAAAAAACATCCTAAATGTTTTTGTAGCTCTATTCAACGGTATATATTATTTTAGATATTTGGTATACCCTTGTGGAGTTATAGCCAAAATAAGTGGTCCAGCCTATGATTTTTTTTTCGTTTTTTCAACTGTTTCGCAATTTATGCGGTGTTTGAAAAATTTTCCTTAAATACTGCATACCTCTAAAAAATTATTGAAAAAACCTATATTAATTTTCTTAACTATATGAGGATAGAATTTAAAAGTTATATAAAATGTACTGATATCAGTCCAACAACCCCTTGATGAGGTAAAAATAGGTGACGCAACTACACCGCTTACAAAATATGTGATATCAAATCATAGGATGTATAGGGTGACACAAGTACTATATCTACTTATAATCTTTTTAAAATAAAGGTGAGCTATGGCTACATATTCACACTTTATTCCTTATTAATTTGAAAATTTCAATAATTTGATGTTACTTGCATTCAGCCCTGTTTAAATATGGTTATCTGACTTTTCTCTTTCTTTAAATTTTACCACAAATCATTAAAATTTCTTTATATATTTTAGACGGACGAGCAAATTAGGATCCATTCCATTCATACCACCAAAAATATATATGATTACAATGTATAGAAAATGCTTCATTCAATCAATACCAAAAACAATACAAAGAAAAGCTCCATCCGATTTATAGGCCCTATCAAAACACATAACAAAGAAATTACCCCATCCGAATTAATAATAATAAGTTTTATTTGCCCAAATAGGTTTATATAAAATATTTATAAAGTATTTACGCAAATAAAAATGATTACCAAATAGGTTCAGAGTGGACCTGTCTATGGTTACATTTTTATTATTACATCCGTAAACAAGGTGAACAAACCTGTGCTCAGTGAGTTTTCGAGGACTTGCTGCGGCTTGTCCAAGATTTAGACTCTCCCAGTACTACCCTTCGATACCGGAGGGCAATGACTTCGATATCGGAGGGTAATGGGTTGAGCTACCTGTCAAGAGCGTCCCCAGATTGCGGATATGGGACGGCCAGAGACGTCCCGTACGTATGAACAGGAAAGAACTGGTCAATTTGGGATGAGGGCTATAAACACCCAACAGTGCCCATTTAGGAATACCCAATCGCTGACAAGCTCGCGACACAAACCGCAAACCGCATTGTAGAGCAACAACCCCCCTACTAGGGCAAGGCCTGTAAGGGGTATGCCGAGCTATGCGGATCGGGAGGCTTGGCTTAACCGCCCGGCCTCCGTGGATGAGGACCACTATAAAAAAAACCTCAACTCCTAAGGTCAAGTAGTCGCCGAAAGGATAGATGGCCGTGGAACAGTCGGTTCCTAGACCACTAACCTCGGGACACCTGGCGCACCCCGTTGTATATAGCCTTGTACCTGCATAAGGAGCTCTGCAGGTATCGACCTCTTTTCTCCTATACTCGTGGGACCATTTATGGACCAAGAGAAAAAACACTATCCAAAGAGCCTATAGAAACTCGTAGAAAGAGGGATTTGGAAAATACGGAGGCAATGGAGACTGCAGTCTCCAGCGCAGCCTGATACTTCCGAAATCCTAAAAACAACACCACAGGGAGATGCTACGGCGAACTCTGTGGATCAGAAAGCTCCACGTGGGACAATTTCAGGTGCCCAGAGAAGGAAGCTTAAAAAAATGAGGGAACAAGGCATTGATACCAAGACAGTAGCGTTGCTGATTCCCTCAACATCAAAACAGGGTGAAAACCAGCAAACAAAGGGCGTTAAGCGAACTGTGTCTGCCAGGAGCACCCCTGAGGAAAATAAAGAAAATAGGGGCAAATATACTGGTGGTACCAGTACTACTAGTGGTATGAAGTACAGTGTGGCCCTTAAAGGGATCAAGGCAGCTGTGGTCCCTAAAAACTTCCCAGAGGCAACTGTCTCGGAAGGTCAGGTAGGGACTATCAAAAAGAACCTTACCAAAATGGACAGCTACTACGGGCTGATATGTGCCAATGAGGAGTCCTTCAACATAACGAGGGACTATTTGGCAATTAAAACACACTGGAAGCTCATCAAGAGTGACGAACTTGCAAAACAGCAACGAGTCCTCACCCTGTTTCCAGAGACTAAAAAAGGGAATCTGAAAGTGGGGCTAAAGAAGCTCGAAAAACAAAACCCAGGGTTGAAGGTTGATCGGTGGATGATCCTCGGCTCCAAATCATCCTATCCGGGACTACATGTGAGTCTCCAGATGAGGAGTCAATGAAGGAACTAGTCCGGGCTCAATGGAGACCGTACTATTTATTCCAGCGAGCCAGCTTTAAGGCCCTGGAATAACGACCGAAGAGGAAACAGGGACTCATCAAGTACCTGAACCAACAGCCTCCTAGGATATTCAAGGTGCTACAAGCAAACTTGTAGCACAAAAAACAGCCACGACTGTCTTACATCAAAGGGTTGTGGCCGATAACGTAGACATTGTTCTAATCCAAGAACCTTGGATAAACAAAGGTAAGATACTAGGGCAATGGGACTGATAATGGGAACTAATTGTACTAAAGTAAGAATTGTATCTGTTACAGATCTAAATTTAGCTTGATGCCAATTATGGAACTTTGTACATGTGACACGGTAGCGGCAAATATTAAACTTGAAAAATATGGGGAGGTAATAGAGACAATAATAGTGTCTCTTTATCTTCCCATCGACTCAGAAGAGCCGTTACCAGGGGCTAACATGGAGAACCTGATGGATTACGCCAGAAGACACAAACTGGATGTTGTTGTAGGAGCTGATACCAATGCACACCACTTCAGCTGGGGCAGCAAGGACAACAGCACTAGAGGTAAAACACTATTTGACTATTTATGTACTACTGAACTTGATATTGCGAATGTGGGCAACACGCCAACGTTTAGAACATTGAGGGGGGAATCATCAATAGATGTAACTCTCTGCACTCTACGAGTCGGGGAGATGATAAGACATTGGCATGTATCGGATGAACTGTCTCTGGCTGATAATGCCCATATATACTTCGAAGTATATGTAGAAAAATCGGCTATTAGAACACACGGGGATCCTAAGAGTACCGATTGGGTATCTTACAAAGAGGACCTGCTTTCTAAAACTCGCACACACCTAGACAGACCTAAAACTGCCAAGGAGTTGGAAGGCACAGCTGCATGCTTGCAACAGACCACAGTGACTTCCTATCACAATAAATGCCCGATAAGGGAGCGTCGCTTTTCCAGACAAACCGTCTGGTGGAATAAAGAGCTGACAACACTGAGGAAGGAAACAAGACGCCTTTTTAACAAAGCGAAAAAAACGGACAACTGGGGAGCATATAAGGCTAAACTAGATACGTATAATGAAAAAATAAAATAATCAAAGAAAATATCCTAGAGGGAATTCTGTGAGGACATACAAGGTGTACCTGACATGGTCAGAATTAACAGGATTCTCAAAAGGGACACTTCTAATTAAGTAGGCTCTATCCAGTTGCCGAACGGAGAGTACACAAATATTGAGGAGGAAGCTTTAGCACTTTCCAGGCTCGGCGAAGATAGATTCAAATTACGATAACGGACCCGTAGCCAACACAAGGGCTACCAAAGAGGACTGGAAACTGACAAATGAGATTTTCAGACCCCATCTGACCAGATGGGCTGTAGATTCATTTGATCCTTACAAAACTTCAGAACCAGATGGTATATTTCCCAAGCTTTTGCAAGAGGGAATTGACATCATCATGGGCCCTTTAGTTCTGATATTACGCAGCAGCCATGCTCTAGGGTATATACCAACTGCATGGAGAGA
Source organism: Galeruca laticollis (assembly GCA_963921935.1). Classification (NCBI taxonomy): domain Eukaryota; kingdom Metazoa; phylum Arthropoda; class Insecta; order Coleoptera; family Chrysomelidae; genus Galeruca; species Galeruca laticollis. The sequence goes on along the minus strand of OY998180.1, from coordinate 102,248,331 downwards.
GTCAAGGGTGGTGTTTATTCCCAAACCAGGGCAAGAAACGTACACCCAGGCCAAATCCTACAGACTAATCAGTCTGACTTCATTCATGGTGAAAACTATGGAAAATGTGATACAGATGCATCTGCAAGAAGGAGTGCTTAAGAGCATCCCTCTACACAGACTACAATGGGCCTATGAGGCAGGGAAATCAGGAGAAGCTGCCCTGTATAATTTGGTCTCGGGCCTCGAAAGAAGCCTGAACCAAAAAGAAATAGCCCTTGCAGCATTTTTAGACATCGAAGGTGCTTTTGATAACATACCTATGTCATCAATAAACAAATCCTTCGAAAAAAGAGGGATAAACTATACCACATGCAGATAGATAAGATCTATGCTTGAGCATAGGAGAATATCGGCAAATATGCATGATACAACATACACCGTCAGGACAACTAAAGGGTGTCCTCAAGGTGGAGTACTTTCACCACTATTGTGGAATTTAATTGTGGATGACTTGATCTGCAGACTAAATAATCAAGGCTTATGAACGCAGGGCTTCGCGGACGACCTTGTGATTAGTGGAAATTTCCGGAGACATTCGCGAATGTCTTACAAGAAGCACTACGAATTGTGGAAGACTGGTGCCTTAAAGAGGACCTGACAGTCAACCCAAAGAAAACCAAACTAGTTGCGTTTATAAATAAAGGGCTCTTCCGCAAGGCAGAATACAACTGTTCGGATAAAAACTCGAAATATCCAAAGAGGTGAAATATCTGGGAGTAACATTTGATTCTAAATTGAATTGGAGGACACACCTGGAAAAAACTACTACCAGGGCAACCAGGCTGTTCTGGCAATGCAGAAGAGTTATGGGCAAAACCTGGGGAATACGACCTGAGGTGATACACTGGCTTTACACAATAGTGATTAGGCCAACGATCACCTATGGTACGATAGTCTGGCGGAGAAGGACAGAAGTGTCCTCAGTAGAGAATAAATTAACTACAATCCAAAGACAAGCTCTCCTCATCAATGGAAGCTCTTATAGACCTTCCTCCTCTGGAACTTTTTGTTAGGACAGAGGCAATGATGGCCATTCTCAGACTGAAATCGGGAGGCATGTAGAGCCCAAACAATGTTCGTCGGGGACATACCGATATAACTGGGACAATACTAGATGAACCGAACTTTCAAATGGGTCTGGATAGTATGATACCAGAGAATATATTCACTGAGCGATTGAATATCATTATTCCATATAGGCAATAGGTGATGCCCTCGGGAAATCTTGGAGACATCATCTGGTTCACTGATTGATCTAAAACGAACCACGGCACTGTCGCTGGTATAAATAGGAAGAAAATTTTCTTCCGCCTTGGCAGATATATATCTGTATTTCAGGCAGAAACAATTGCTGCTAAAGCCTGCATTGATAAAAGCATCAAAAGATGTTATACCGGACAAAAAATAAAAATATATACTGACAGCCAGGCACTGCTGAAAGCTATCAGTCATCCAACCACGAAATCTAAACTGGTTAAAAACTGCAAAGAGTCCCTTAACACGCTGGCAAGAGACAACACAGTGTCTCTAGTATGGGAGCCGGAACATGAAGGGATTGCAGGTTATGAACTGGCGGACCAGCTAGCTAAACAAGGCTCTAAAGGAGACTTCATAGGTCCGGAACCGTTCTGTGGAATCACAAAGGATTAAATAAGAGGGGAAATCCGGAAGTAGCTAGACAAGAAACACCAAATCAAATGGAGGTTGACAGAAGGTCACCTTCACACAAAAAGCTAGGTGGGAATGTAAACAAATACCTCTCAATCAGTTTACTGAAACTGAGCAAGAGACACCTGAAGACGGTTACAGATTTGGGTACTGCATACTGTACCGTAAGGAAACATTTATACAAAATGGGAAAAGTCAATGAACCATTCTGTAGAAAATGCGAACTTACAAGGACTCGGGCAGAAGCATTTTAGAAAGGATACAATACAACCATCAGAAGTACTTAAAATCATCCCAAATAAGCTAGGGGCCTATTGGAGTGGAAGTAGATAATATTGGGAACGGTACAATGACTTAGGTCAAGTGCCCGGGCTGTTAAGCACAACCCAAACGAATGAAATGAAAGGTGAACAAATAACATAATTTGGAGGCAAGTACAATTTTAATAACAAAAAATAATTATAAATATAACATAATTGGCACCTAACTTTAGCATATGACATGGAACACATATTTCAGGAACAAGATTGAATCACCAGATCAGGATCAATTATTTTATGAAAGAAGCATCTACCACATGCATCCATCTATTCATTTCTATTCTTAATCTAGTGCTATTTCTTATGCGTCGGTAAGGATGTAAAATGTTTGTTTCTAAACAAATAAATTGTAATTGTTTTTGCATACATCTATCTAATATCCATTATTTTAAGATCGCTGTATAAACATTCAGTAGAGTATGTTCTTTTTTTAAAGTACATAATTTTTAGAATTGTTTTTCCTAATACCTCCCTAACCGATTATACAATGAATTAATAGAGATTCAACCAATACGTAGTACACTGATTTAGTTTGTTCAGCGCTAGTAATTGACGACACAAGTAAAATTTATAGAATAAAGTTCAAATTTTATATTTTAAATTATCAATATGAACATCCCATTCCAAATGAGAATCTAAAAATATGCCCTACTACTTTACTGATGAATACCAGTACCAGTACACTCTTATTTTCAATTTTTATAGAACGGTTTGGTACTGCCAGCTAATAAGAGGTAAACGATATGACTTTGGTTTGAGTTACATTAACAGTAAGTAAATTTGTCCTAAACCAATTCGGTCCTTTTGTTTCTTTAACTTGACTCCGAGAATCGGCCGTATACAACAAGACAGTGTCATCTGCAAACGAAATGCATTCCCCCGTGGTAGTAATTTGTAGTAATGGGTTAATATAAATTAAAAACAAAATTGGATCAATTAACGTACCCTGTGGAACTCCACATGTGACCGTCTCTTCTGAGCATATGACACCTTTCAGCATAACACGCTGTTTTCTGTTATGTAGAAAATTTTTGAACAAACCCAAAACCACGCCTCTATTCCCAAATGTTCAAGTTTTTCTAGCAAAATATCATGACCCATTGTGTCAAAAGCCTTTGCTAGATCAATAAATACACCTAAAAAGCTTTTGTTAGTATCAACTGTGTTATAAATACGTGATACCAGCTTCGCCATGGCATCTTGGGTGCTCCTGTTTTCGCGAAATACAATTTGTGACTCAGATATTATATTAAATTTTCTAAATATGAAACCAAGCGTAATTTAATTAACTTCCCCAGAAGTTTTGCTAAAACTGAGTTTAGCAATATATGTCTATATTGTGCCATTTCAGTCCTTTTTCCACCTTTATATACTGGTTGAATTAACGCATTTTTGAAGTGTTGAGGTATTTTACGCGTCTGAAAACATATTAAATATTTTACATAAAGGTGCAAAGATGCAATTTGCTTTTAATTTAACATACTTGTTTTTATATTGCTATCCGAATTACTCCATCAAAACACATAACAAAAAAAGGGCCCCATCCGATGTATACTATTAAAACACATCATAAAGAAAAGGCCACACCTGTTTCGCTTGAGTTGTCAGAACTACAAAGCAAACAAAAAGCTTTTTATCTGTACTACGGTTGAAAACAAAATGCATTAAAATGAAACTGGGAGGAACACATACAAACACTAACATTATTCAAACAAGGCTGACGCAAGTACATCAATTATTTGAGACTTACAAATTAATAAGGAATAAAGTGTGAATATGTAGCCATAACTTACCTTTATTTTAAAAAGATTATAAGTAGATATAGTAATAATACAAGTTATTGAAAATTCTAAAAAATTGACAATTGTCAATTTTTTAGAATTTTCAATAACTTGTATTATATTGTGGAATTAACTAGAGACCTTGAGTTTCATTTAAAAACAGTAGATATAGTAATTGTGTCACCCTAAACATCGTTTGATTTGATATCACATCTTTTGTAGGGGGTGTACTTGCGTCACCTATTTTCACATTGTCAAGAGGTTTTTGGACTGATCAGTATAAACGAAAGAATGATATGGGCAAGAGTAGTGTCTAAATTTATGAACTAATTTTGAGGAAGTCACATTAAGTGGTAAAAGTCATAGAAATGCCGCATCCTCTTACAATCTCAACTATATGTCCTTGCAAAGAAATATTAATAGAAAAAGGCATATCAAGCTAATCTAACGAATGAGTCCACAACCGTTGTTTTTGCTTGTATTGGCTTGACACCTTTGCCAATAACAAATCAAAAAAGAAGTGGGTACAGTGCACGAAGCTTGCATTGGGGGCAATCTTCAATACACTTATTTATCAAATTGAATTTGTTATTTTAGTGTATACAGGCATACCAAATAATTAAAGTACTTCGTTCGAAACAAATATGTTTTTTATTTACCATTAATGGGTATAATGGTATTTTTTGTACACTAAATAGTCTCAATAAATAGGTGTCACAATTTACATTGGTATCTGTCACAAGTTACCTTGGTATTATCAGAGTTGTGATACGGGGAGTAGTTTCGGTTTTTGTAAATTTTATCAGAAATCCTAATATTTTCACTAATTTTGATGATTAATTCTAAAAGAGTATAGATTGAGCTAAGTTGACTGAGATATGTCAGTTTAAGTAAAAATTTCAATCGATGTTCCACTCGACCTCTATTCAAATTTTAGGGATGGTTCATCCCAGTTGAAGTGACGGTGCTGCAGGTAGGACAACAAAATGTCCGCCTCGAATCTAAAATCGACATGTCCGAGCGTTTTCCAACATCTACGATGGTATTACCCAAAACCCCATGTCAAGTTTTCTATATGAACTGTCCACATCAATACCATACCTATCTGAAAGAGATTACGTGACAAACTTAACGTGAACACGAGACTGTAATATTTAGAAACTGTTATTCTCAATACATTTTCTTCTTGAATTGTAATATTTTATTTTTAATTGAGAACCTTCTAGATATTACGTCATGCCCGATGAACTATTAAATCATCTGTATCAGGAATGGTGGTAATTAAATAATAATTTATGCTTTATTTTTATAGTATTTCTATGTCAACTAGTTTTTTGCTAACCTTTCGAAGAAATAAAATTAAATTAAATGAGATGTTTCTCGAGACGGTACAAAGGTTGATTCAAATAGTTTTAGTAATCGACTAAAGGAAATAGTATATGAATCCAGTACAGAAATGTTATTTTTTCAGGATTTCAGCAGTACCAGGGGCAGCAAATTAGTTAATAAAATGAGACACATTTTTGGACACTAAAATTTTTCTTTCTCAAAATCGAAAAGCCGCTATTTATTGAAACCAAATTGACGTTTATGAAAATACAAACACATTTCTTTTGCCGGGCGGCAAAATGTCTGGCGGTGGCCCTGAACAGTACCAGCTAACGAAGTGGGCTTGATTTACTGATAATGACATTGATATTTTGTATATTGTTTAATGTTATTATTGTTCCTCAGATTAACAAATAAAATAGATATGTTTGTTTTGATCTTTTCTTGCCCCAAACATTGAGTCACATTCTAAGATCACTTCCACTGCTTTGCCATATTTACAAAGTCTCTTTAGTTGCAGGAAAAATGAAATTAGAAGTTTAATTGAAAATGTGTTAAAAAGTTATGCAAATAAAAAAAGTCTTACTAATTTATGCATTTGAGTCGCTATTTTTAAAATTAATTAATAATACTTGAATTTTATTTAATAAATGCATATTCTTATATAAATTTTAAATAAGTATTTGTTGTATCCTTAGATACCTGTATGATTATAACTAAAAGTGGCAACATTGCTCAAAATTTCAGTACCTATTTAATGTGTCAATAGTAATCTATTTAGTAGTTTTGTCCTCGTTTAATTACCATATAAAGAGAGATGCAAATATCGTCAGATGTGATCGACGATCATTTCGAATCGTCGTAGTCTAATCTATGGTCGTAGTATTGTAGTAAATAATGTCAAACGTGGTTTGTTTATACGAGCGCTATTACGACTAGAGAGTTCTTTCGTTTTAATGTGTTTTTCAAAACTTTTAGTGACAAAATAAACTTTTAAGTTCATGTTTTTGGATTATCATGGATCGTCGGTGCCAAGTTTGTCAGAAAAACAGCCGAAATTACCTAGGCCATGTAGCTACAATACCATTCCTACTTTTTGTAATTCATTCATTATTTCACTACTGGCGTTTAGAATTGTTGGCCGCAAAAATAAACGTGTTTATGAATGAATAGCCCTCTCTATGTTTATTATTACTCTAAGCAAAGAATACACCAACAACAAGAAGCGAAACTTCGGCTTTTTGACAATTCATTTTCTGAATGCGCATGTGTGATAGACGCCATTTTTTTATATGTGTTTTACGTCAATGTCATTCTTTGTTAAACAAAAATATGCTTTTTATTTGTTTATTTACTTTGATTTTGAACAATACCGTTTAGTAAAAGTAACTAGTTGCACTCTTAGTGAGAAATTATTGTATTTATGATGGGAAGAATAAGCTGTGAAGTTCGTGGATGTCACTCAACAACAGGAGAAAAGTTAACTATGTTTGGTTTTCCCAAAGACCCTGTGAGGTAAGAGAAATTGTTTCTATATGTAATGTATTATAGGTACATATTCATTTTTAAATATTTTACATGTTCCTATGAAGTGTAAGTTGTGTAAATCTATATTTTTGTTTGTTAACGTTTATCTGTCCCTCTACCTTTAATAACATGTAAAGATAATATTATGTACTACAATAAGCTTTCTGCTGACGAGCCCTATTCTGCAAAAAACATGTTGAATGAAAATACATAATATTCAATATAAATCAATAGTTGATTTCTTTTATAGACATGTGAATATAAAAATATACCTACCTTTATTTACTTTTTAGGGTACAGTTATGGTTGGAAGCTTGTAACCGTAGATATTTGTTTGGAAAGACTACAGATGCTTAACAAAAGAATTTATAGGTTGTGTGAACTTCACTTTGAGAAAAAAATTGTTTCCAAAGGAGGATATTCCAAGCGTTTGTTTCAGCTAGCTGCTCCTGCCATATTTCCATGGTTAAAATGCAAGGGACATATTTTATTGAATCATCCACCAACAAAAATAGTTAATCAGTCTGGTAAATATTAAATTTAAGTAGACATTACAATCAACTGTTATTAATATTTATTTTTTGTCACCTGGCCGCAGGATTAATTGATACTTTACCACAGGATGAATTAATACCTTCATGGAATTTGTGTAAGGGAATGATTACTACAATTACTTTTATAATTGCAGCTACCACACCATTACAGCAATAGCGACATTCATCTCTTAGGCCTCTGCAATACATACGAGTTACCGTGATGCTTCTCCACTGCTTGGTAAATATAATTATTATTTAGATTCACCTCTGTAAGTCAATATACATCAAAATGGATGGCTTTCTCATACCTAGATAAGTTAGTAAAAAATTAAGTGTTTGCAACTGTGAATTTAACTAGACGAAAGTTTCACCTACAATGTTCATCCCACCTGTGTCTCACTTAAAAGAATCTTGGTTTTGTTATAAAAGAGTATTTTTTATGATTTTGTTATGATAGAGAAATGTTTTTTTTATTTATCCCATGCTCACTTTGTGGCAGTATTAACTATCAGTCTCTGATAAGCTATTAATGTGTAAGAGAATTCTTATGCTAAAATAGATACTAGAAAACTAAAGTGTCGAATGAATAAAACAACACATTGTCTATAAAAAAACCTACTCATACACTTCTGTGTCCATTAATATAGTCTTCCTGTATTTTTCTTTTCAGATCATCAACCTTTTAAAATGGACGTTAGGGGGAAGTACTGAGTTACGACCTGTACCTTTACAATCTCCTTCGACTTCAACACAAAGCATGACTTTTGGCACACTACGAAAGCAAACGTCTCTGAACAAAATCCTCTCTATTAGCTGTTTTTAACCACATTTTAGCTCCAAAAAGTAACAGTACATTGAATATGGGTTTGACCAGTATACAGTTTGGTTTGGTTTACCTATACATCATCCTTGTCCAGTTTTAGAGGGACATCTACAACCACAACATAAGCAAACAAGTCCTCCTTCAGAAGCCATCACAAAAAATTAATCTAGTGCCGCAAGAAATATTGTACAATTATAAATAAAGTAATATATGACTATTTTACTTATCTAACTGTCCTATACAATTGTAAATGTCCGGTATTATTATTATTATTTAATATATATTGATCATTTCTACACATTATGTTGCAGACATTAAAATATTTTCTCTATGTGTAAAATATTGAATTATGAATCTGGAAGAGTGTAACTGTTATATCATATCATGGAAATTATACAAATTGTACATTTAAGCACCAACATTATTGTAATTTTATACCATCATGTATATTAAACTTTTTCCTTCTGTAATCTGGTATTCTAAATATATAATCTATATTACTGTATTAGTTTTAATATCTACCCTATCCTACACATACTGCTACTTAAATACATATTTACACATAATGAATTCCAATATCGATATTAGAAAATAAAAATCATTTGATTAAACAATAGCGTGTTATTTTTAGTAATAAACTGTTCTTAAAAAACAGAAACTTAGAACTATGTATAAAGAAATGCTAAAGCATATTTTTCACAATATAAGCTGAACATTAATAGAGTTCATCTGTGAGACGCCCTGAGCAATATCCCATCATAAAATTGGTCACTTGTATACACTCCGGAGGCTGTATTATACTAACACACTGAAATTTCTCCAAAAATGTCGTACTTCAAGTATCATGTCACCCGTTGTACTGGCTCTGGTGAGCTGAAAATCAATAGGGTTCTTCTGTGAGATGTCCTGAACAATATTCAATTACAAAATTGGTAACTTGTGGCACTCCAAAGGCTGTATCGCGCTAACAAGACCATGTTACAGGTTTTTTATGCTTACATTTTTCATTGACAATTAATACTTTCTCGGAATAATGTTTTGACAATACATTAGTAAACCATTATTTTTTGGAATGTTTGTTTTACATTTTTTTCTGCCTGTAAAATATAAACCCTCACAATTTTGTAACCTTTTTGTCAGTGTTAATTATTAGCTTTCTGTCAACTTCAGTTTTACAAGGTCACGAAATTTTGCCCCCAGAACATCAAACGATTTATGCCGGCTTTCGCTTCTTGTTGTTGGTGTATTCTTTGCTCTAAGTATTGTTCACTTCTGGCACTTGTGACACGGGGGGTTTGAAAACATTGAAAAGAGATGCAAATAGAGATTGTTCGATCTGGGACCGAATTTTATTATAAGATATGCAAGGAAATTGACAAAGATGACGGAATATAGATAGATAGTTTATTTAGCAATCTTGCTATTACATTCAAAATATTTACAAAAAGAATACAAAATAATTATACTTTATGCGCTAATTACATGTCAAATAACTGGATAGAAATACTTACGAATAATTCATTTTTACATAAGTAAAAACTTCTTTCATGAAAGTATCAAGGGTGCAACACGATTTTATAGGAATTGACAGATTATTATATAACAATAAACCTTAGCAATATCATTAATATATAAAATAAGATGCCCCAATATTGTTCCTTAATTGGTTAGGTTAATTGTTCCATACTTCACAAGAAGTTTACTGGACTGACAGTTATTAACTTTTACTTGTTGGTAACGATTTTTCGGGTAACTGTGTCTTAACCACTCTTTTAAAATCCAGAAAAACAGTACATATAACTTTTTTTGAATCTATAGATTCCTTCCACTTTGAGACAACCAGTTGTAGTGCAGACTCACAACAATGTTTCCCTCTAAAACCAGACTGATTTTCAATTAAAATATTGTTATTGTTAATATGTTCTAGAGTCTAGAGAGTTCTTTATGTATAATTCTATTACTTTTTCACAAAGAGGCAACATGTTAACTGGTCTAAATTCATCACATTTTTTTGTATTTGTTACCTTTTGAATAGGTACAATAAGTGATGTTTCCATAAGTCAGGAAATTTACTTTGTTCTATACTTAAATTTATTATATCTGTCAATTAATATAAGAGGTGTAAGGAATATGGATATTTCCAACACTTATATACAGGTTGTCCCATTAGGAATGGGACATAAAGATCCTCAGAAACATTCTTGGAGAGAATCTTACTTGTTTCTGAAGTACAAGGTGTAGGAGTTTAAATTTACAAAAAATATTAATGGCATTTTTTATTATACTACATTACTAAAATCCACAAGCTTCTTATTGTCATTAAATATACTTAAAGGTAGAAAAATCAGAGTAAATAACAACTTTAACACTTGTAAATGTCGCGTCCGTCTCCCAATAGTCCAATACTAATTTTAATTATAATTTTTCAAGGTGTGGTACGATGGACTGATATATAAAATTAAACAATGCCTTCCTGTACCGTACTATGCACTAATAAAATCTTACTTGACAGATTAAAGTAAACTGAGAAGCCTCTGAGCTTCAACACATCAAATCTGGAGTCCCACAAGGTAGCGTTCTAGGATAAATCCTCTAGTCTATACATCTGATCATCCAAACTCTAAGTAAACTAGAGTAGGAGCATTCGCAGACGATACAGTTCTTATGGTTATCCATGTTTTTTTTACTAGATAGTTCCGTGCGTTTTCATTTCAGAATGTGTAAATTGATAACTTATTTGTATCTAGATTTACTTCGTTCTTTTCTATTTCATTGTATTTCAATTTCATTTTTTATTGATAACCTATTTATATCTAGATTTACTACGCACTTTCTGTATTTCATTGTGTTTTAATTTAATTTTTTATTTATAACCTATTTATTTATATATTTACTACGTTCGTTCTATTTCAATTTAATTTTTTATTTATCACCTACTTATATTTTATACATTTAATACATATTACAACAACGGTAAGTTATAGGCTTCAAAATATTAAAATAAATACAACTAAATCCTAACATATTACCTTTACCTTAAAAAAAGGACTGTGCCCACCAGTTTATATCAACAATATCGAAGTTCCTATATCTACAAGTTGCAAGTACTTAGGAATTCACCTAGATAGTAACTTAATTTGGAGGAACATATAATCAAAAAACGGAGCAGACTGATCCTTAAATGAGAGAACTATTTTGGTTACTGGGGCAAAAATCAAAAATGTCGTTAGAAAATGAAATCCTGGTATATATTGTGCCCATATCGACCTATGATATAGAACTGTGGGGATGTGTTAGTAAGGCCAGCACTGTCGCAGAGCATTAACTGGTATGTCACAAACCAGATTCTCCATCAAGATCTTCATGTATCAACCATTCACGAAACAATTCAAGAAACAAGTCATAAACATCATACCAAGTTAGAATATCATAACAACTCTCTTCTCCAACCACTTGTACAGAAAAACATCCCTAGAAGACTGAAGAGAAAATGGTCAATAAACCTCAAGTGAGGTGTGCGAGGTATTCTCAGTGGGGAAACCTCATCAGGACAGAAAAAGAACTATCAAATCAATCGTTTCTAAGCCAACACAATAGCTTATTAGATATAGTTTCTGGCAGCTTTTTTCAATAAATAAAAAAAACTATAAATTTCAAAGATTTGTTTTTTATTGTATAACTATAATGTCTACTTCTTAAGTTGATAAAGAAATATGAAATTTTTGGGGTTTAAACACTGATTCTTGGGCAATCGATAAGACTATGGGTTTTTTAATGATGCACCAGCTCTAATGTTTTTTTATTTTAGAACTTTAAAAAGGTCACACCAATTAACTCAATTTTACTTCTACAATACTCTAATATCTGTTTCATATTCATGGAACTGTGCTTTTGCGTACCTACATAATTTTATGCTAGAACGAATAAGTAATTATTTTAAAGAACTTTATTGAATTCTTTTCACAATGTGTATTTATGAAAGGCCATTTTTATGTCATCTACTAACTGGGCTATATTTTTATAAGATCGTCTAGACCATAGCCCAACTGATTTGTGACTCTATTTGTTGTTGACGCCAATCGATCATTCCACTCAATATTTTTATAACTTCTGTTAACAAACATTGTGATAGAGATCATAAAACTGAATAAAGGATAATAAATTTAAATAACTTCCCAAGTAGTATTATGTATTTAAATCTCGTCGGCCGATCCGTCAACACGATAACTTATGATACGGCCACAGTGGACGATTTTTTTTTCGGGCGTTATCGGCCGACACGTCCGAACGTTTTAATCTCTTGACATTCTATCTATTTGGTCACAGTATTATCGATTCGGATCGACCAGTTCCGCAGAATTCTTCGGACATCGGACGAATACAAAATTATTTGTTTTTTTCGGGCGTATAGAGTTAATTTTAATGCAAATTCGTGTATTTACATTTCATCAAAATTCTCATATACTCAAAAAACTTTATTGGTTGTTTCAATAATTGAGCACATGTTCTTGGGTACCGAAAAATATGGTTTGTGTAATGTTTTCTCCTCTTTCTCAAGTGAAACTTTCAAATTGTGACAAAAGGCTTAGACGAAAACGGTACCACTGTGACCACCACTTATTATTTTCTTCGGGAGAACTATTCGGCCATCACCGCCCGAAAAAAAATTCGGCCGAAAACGGAGCAACTGTGACCTTAGCCTTAAAAACGCCACCGAATGCTTAAATGATGTCATATATAGGTTTAGAACGTAAAAACTGATGCTAAGTTTGTAAATGAGCAAATTCGGCCAAATAGAAACGCTGTAGATACATTAATTTCTGATTATGTTAAATATAGAATGCCTTTGAATATTTTAATGCAACTTCGTATTTAAGTTACCTAGATAAATTGTGTGTAAACTGTTTCAAATTTAATCAAAATCAGCCCATTAGAACAGCTGTAGCCACCTCTTGACTATTTTCAGTATTTTTGAAATATGCGTGAATGTCTTGCATTATTTACATAGAATTTTTTCCGTTTACAATATAAATGCAATATTATTTTTTTAAGTGAAATTATTCCAAAATATAATGAAACAATTATAAAAATTCAAAAAAATTGACAATTGTTTCGATATTATTAAATATCATCGTTCTGATGATGGCAACGTGGCAACCAGTTGATGAGAACGTATTTTAATGTTCGTCTATAAAAATCTCAAAAACTGGGACTTACAGCGATATAGTTATCGCTGTAAGTAAAAAAAATACAAGTGTTATTTAACTGTTTTTTTGTTATATAGTAAAATATTGAAAAAAAATTTCTTTCATATAAATATATATATATATATATATATATATATATATATATATATATATGTATATATATATATATATATATATATATATATATATATAGTTTCATTTAAAAAAGTAATATTAGTAGATTCCACACAATTAGGGTCGAATCAGTAAATTTCATAAACACAATACTTTTTGTGGAAGGTGAGCAAAATTGAAAAGCCATATGTGCTGTTTTTATTTATTTTTTAAATTTGTTTTTTTCAATATCTTTATGATTTCTTCTTGTAGAACGTAAGAAATTATTGAATATAATAATATTGGTGATTTTATGTATAATAGGGATCTTTCTTAAATACTCCCACATGATTTTTTACATAATAATTAATATTTGTATATGAGATGCACTAATGGTTGTCTTGTGTTTTTAATAATTTAATCTACTGGATACTATTTTATTACATAAGGTGAAGTCATGTGCTGAGTACTTCAACTGGTTTCTATTTCAGTGCTCACAAAAGAAGTGAATAAAATTATAAAACGTTTCCATAAACTACATGCAGATTTTCAACATTTGTCGGTACTACTTTGAAAGTCTGTGTTGTATGGACCTACCATAAGGTACCATAAAAACAGAACTCTTATAAGGTAACCTGCTGGTAATGTGTTAATTTCTGAAAGGTTACTAATACTTTAAAGTGATTAAATCGCATTATTAAAAAGTAGCCTTTGACAGACAATGAAATAAAATTAAGGTTGGGTTATTCAGAAGCAGGTAAATTACTTTCCTTTCTTACTAAATGTTTTCACAGAAAAAGTGAAAAAGTTCTATGGATATCGCAAATAACATAGAAAAACTAATAAACTAAATAGGTAAAAACGTAACAATCACTTCAAGATAAATGAACTGGTAAAAGTTTTTGAATATAAAAATAAAGGAAATGTGAACTTCGTGGGATAGTATTTTTCTAGTTGGTATGCACATTCGTTTTTGCTGTATTCATTGTTAAATGCCGAAGAAGAAGTGCGTCATTGCGGTAGGATCATTTTGTTTTTAAGGTTTTCGACTGGCATTACTTTAATTGGTTGACTGATTATTATTGTCAGTTATTTAAATATAACCAAATATTATGCGTCGATTTTGAAGTAACAACAAACCGACAGTGATAAGGTGCAGATTATATAAAGGAAAAGGAAAGGTTACCAGCAGGTATCCGGAAAATTTCAATCACAATCAACAACAGGATGATGGATTATTATATTTTAAAGGTTACTTTCAAGATAATGGCCGAGAAAGAGAAATGTCTAAAGCAAATTTGAAAAGTAAATTAGATAACTCTTGTTTTGATATTTTTTTTAACCTCAGCAATCAATACATTGCTGGGTCAGGAAATTCCGTGTATACCTACTACCCCAAATTCAAGTACTAGATCAGCAAAATGACTAGAGCCTCTACTTACAGTATTTTTAGACTAGTAGTCACTCAGTTTTTAAAAATTGCACTTGACTGAAAATTACTTTGAATTACTGATTTGGATCGAAAATCGTTATGAAAATAGTAATTGTTAGCAGAAACAACTGTTATCTTACGACGAAAACAGCAAATTTCCAGTAATAATAATTTAACAAAATACCATAACGAAAATCAAATAATGCAAAAATTCAGTACAACAAACATTCTAATCTGTACACAAAGCAGTAAAAATATCCTTTTTTTTAAATCGACAAGTACCAAAAAGATACACAGTATGTTTATGTTATATATGTCTAATTTTATATTGTTATAGTAGATAGTGTAGTAGAAAAACTCACCTCTAGTTTTCCACTGCTGGAATTTATGGTAAATCAAACACGAACACATAAAACAAACACAGCTTAGCACCATGAGAGTCAATACAATTCCAACCCAAACATCGGCTAAAAATTGTTCGTATTCTGGATCAGAAACCGCCAATTTACTACCATCCGTTTCGGTAGGTTCTATGAGAATCTTTGTCAGATTATAGTCTGCACTATTAAATTCATTACTATATTTAGAAGGCAGTTTTATTTCAAAATCTTCGTCTAGCGTTAACATTTTGAAGTTAAAACACCGGTAGATGTTTTCCGTTGTTTTAAACGTTACAGTAAGTTTAACACTGTTCAACTGGTAATAACAAAGTTCTGCGTTGAATACCTACTACTTGTAATAGTGCGTCCCCCACTTTACTGGTACCAACGGTTCAATGTAGCCGGTCAGTTGAATATTCATTAACATTCTATTGAAGATAAAATGAATTATTATTGTGAAAAGCCAAATACTTTAATTAGCGATAATCACTTAGGATTTCACTCTTTTATCAATACATGTTGACTAGCTTCAAAAACATTTTTCCATCAAATTATCTACAATCAAAACTGTTTATATTCAATATTTTTTTATTATTTGGCATCTGTAATTAAGATAGGATTACAAAAATATGAAGCCGTATTTATAAAAAGAAGCCTTATCTTTTGTATTCAAAAAAATAAAACAATTCCTTCAAGGTGTATGCCTAAAACAAGGGAGGGAAAAGGTAAGACTTCGATGGTTTTGCTTTAAAGTAAAAGGTCTTACGTTATTCGTATTCATAAAAAGAAGCATTTCCTCAAAAACTATAGGATTTGCTAATCTCTGTATCTTTTATTTTATTCGTCCGAAGCATTTCCTTATAAGGAAAAGGTAGAGATTATGAATACGAATTTTACGAAAACCTTTTACTTCTACTTTTTGCTTACTTCAAAGTAAAAACTTGTACTTCATTTTTAGAAATACGGCCAATGTTTAGTAGGTACCTAATATTTTTTAATTTTACAATAAATTATTTACTCTAGTTTCTTCCTCCGCCAGAAATTATACTAGATATTTGGTTAGAAACAATATGTGGAAGCAGGAAGGTTGTTTAACTGTGAGTACCTATTCCTTGTAGCCATAAACGATATTATGATTACTATGAAAAACTGTCAGAACCTATTATTATTCACTCAATAAAACTCGTATTGTATATTATTCACCACATCGTTATTGTCAATCATCGAAAAGTTTTATACAAATGTTCTGTGGTGCGGTTAGGGTTAATATCTATAAATAAAAATATAGAAATAATACTTATGGATTTGTGGAAAACAGCTGATATTCTAGTACCATCCAGTCAACAAATACATAAATGATAATCAATCGAGTAAATATTCATAGCAACTGAAAATAAGAACTTGATGATAACTATCATTTTTTCCAAAATGAAAATATTTTTCGATTCTGAAAAATATTGACACAAAGATAAAAAATGTGATACCGATGATAAATAACTCTTCCCAGAAATGTAATTAAATTGGAAAAATAAAAATTATACACGTAAAGTACACAGAGAGAGGAAATTCCATTCATTTTAGCGTATTCAATTCAAGCTCGGTTCGGAACCGTTCAAGTACAAGAATAACGATTATTTTTGACTAATTTAGGGTTTTGAAGAATAATTGTGTGTTAAAATTTATACTCATTGACATATATACCCGAACACCCAGTAAATATGATTTTATTTCAAAAATATTTAACGTACATGTTTACGAAAAAGTCTTAATACAGATTAGAATTTGAGCGCTATCAGTTGAACATATCCGTTTTAATTCAATTATTTTTTTACTGTAAATACTGGATGATCCTGCCCATTCCCATATCAGAATACATAATTTATTCGAGTACAGTTGTTTTACGCGTTGCCTTACAATAATTCAGTGTTTATCATGCCTAGAGGGCGAAGAAATTCAAATTATCGGCAGCTAACTGAGTTCGAGAGGGGTCGAATTGTTGGTCTTCGGGAAGCTAGGCTGTCGTTCAGAGAAATTACTGGTAGTATAAACAGGAGTGTGGATACTGTTGTCAGATGTTATCAGGCATGGTATCAAGAAGGCTGAACACGAAGAGTCATAGACATAGGACGAGTGAGCAGGACTACCGAAGGGCAAGATCGTTGCATAAGGTTATTAGCTCTAAGAGATGATTTCTCATCGACAAAGGTAATAGCAACTCAGTGGTTTGCAGAACATGGAAAGGTCCTTGGAATCCGAAGTGTTTATAGAAGGATAAGAAGGTTTGGACTTTTTTCATAGAGATTTCGGTTGGTGTTACCTTTAACTCTGGAACGTCGAAGAAATCGACTTCAGTAGTGCCAAGAACGACTAGTGTGGAATCAAGAAGGGAACACTATCGTCTTCAATGATGGTCGAGCTAGGGTGAAAAGGAGATAAGGCGAACGTGGAATAGGCCACAGGCCACCTCAGTGAAATCTATCCATCTATCTAATCCTCAATTTTTTGTAGAGCGGCATGTACATCGCACTGTTAGTTATGATATGGGGTGCCATTGCTTAAGGCTCAAAGTTACTTTTTGTCTTCATCAGGGGCAATTTGAATGCACATCGATATACATCGATACATTCAAGAGATATTGGAAGTCCATATTTAACCTTTCAAAAGGATGAGTCGCTTTGATAAGATGGGCCCTAGTTTTGTGAAAACGTGGTTTTACTTGAGTATATATATATTACAAGAAGATACTATTTTTTGACACAGAACCTCGTGTAGGGAAAGTAACTGGGATAAATGTCCTCCAGTTGATCTAGTTGATGAGCATATCCTTATTAAAGTATCAGCTGTCAAATTCTGATTTCGAGGCCTATAAATAATTTCATAGTTGTAATTTGAAAGTTCTAGTCTCCAACGCATAATTTTCTCATTCTTGCTTTTTCTTGCATCAAACATAAAGGAAATAGACCGTTGATCTGTTATGAGTCTAAAATGTCTCCCTTTCTGTAAAGCTTCAACAATTGCATACGCTTCCTTTTCTATTGAAGATTGTTTTTTTCTGATTTAGAAAGAGATCTTGTAATGAAAGCAACTGGCCGATTGTTGAGTAAACGTAGCTTCATTATCGATGGACGCAACAACAGCACTCTGAATTTCTGACTTCAACTCTTTTCCAGATTAACAGCAACAACATATTTTAAGAGGGTCATCTTTACCACCGAAATCTATATGAATACAAGAATGTCATTTTAGGATATCATGACCAATAATGATATCATAACAGAGGTTGGGAAGAATACTAACTGACAGGTTTTTGTAATCATGTCCTTAGAGATGAAGATTTATTTGACATTGGCCTATTATTGAAGACTGAAGCGAAGTAGAAGCCATAGATACTTTCTCATCTCCACATGAATTAATTGGAATTTTAAGTTTTTCAACTGTATTTTCGTTAATGTAAGTAGCAGAACTGACTGTATCTACCAAACCATAAGTTGTAGAACCGTTTATAGTAAAGTAGACAATTTGGAAAAGAAGCTATACAATTAGAGACATGGATTGATGATTTTGAAGTTCTAGACTCTGTTATATTTCTTACACACTTTTTGATAGTGACCTGTAATGCCACACTCTCTGCAGAATGCATCTCTAGCTGCACATACTGTTTTCTGATGCTTTTGTAGACCACTGAAGTAACACCTCGTGATAATAGCTGCAATTGTGGTCTCATTAACAAGCGAGTTTCCGATTTGTTGTTGCTTTTCTTTTTGTGTTGAAGCGTTAGAAGTTTGTGGATCCTTTACCAACAATTGACTGAAGACGATGAATATTCCTGAGATTGTATTTGAGAAATTTCAAGGGATCTTGCTGGGCCATAAGCTTCATCTAAAGACAATGTATTATCTTCAAGTAACCTTTCTCGATTGTATGATGATTGAAAACCATCGATGAACGCATCTCGAACATTTTCATCTCTATTAATTTCAGCAGTAACTGCGTTGAAGTTGCAATATTTTGCTAAGCGTTTAAGTGATTAAAGGTACCTGTCTATTGTTTCACCAGGTTCTTAATGGCGAGTCTGTACCATTAACTTCATTCACGGGTTTTAAGTAAATCTGTTTCAAAACATTTACGGCGGCATTGTAAGTACCACACTGACTTACATAATCGTAAACACATGGAGAAACAAACTTAATCAGAACATTGAGTTTCTGCGTTTCTTCTATATCCAGTGAATTGATAAAATTCTGGATTTTTTTATAACAGTGGCTCCAATCTTGAGCTGCATTTACATCTTCTGGGTTCAGATTAAGTCGCTTTGGTCGTAAAATGCGATCCATATTTTTGTCTAATAAATTGTTATATAATTTATAACGTGTAACCCGAACTAGGCTTTATTATACAAAAATTAACATGAATGAAAATGATAGTTTTAAAAATAGTGACAACTAACTGACAAAACTAAATATGATACATTCATTAGGGAAGTAACATTACAAAATACACTCTATGGCAGATCACCCGATTATTAGTATGCCTAGACGCATTAGGGTATGTGTAAGAAATCGTTGAGCTTCAACACATTATTAAAGATGGTGAGCAGAAACTTACATTATCCTCACCCGATTGGAGTGAAATTTTAATAATTTACATATTACGAACTCCTGGATATGTATGCCAACTATTACAACAGAATTAATATTATTGTTTATATGTATACATCTATAGTGTAATGGTGGTTTTATACATGCTATGATTTGCTAGCGTCAGTGACTCCTGGCACGCCAGTAACTTTAAAATGCATGCGTAAATCCTTACTGGGGTGCAAGCGTTATTCATGTATGCATGTATTAAAATTTTTGACGTATTCCAAATTTTTATACGCCAGTAACTTTTCTGGCGCAAGTAAAATTATAACTTGCAAGTGTAAACACTTTCCGTGCACGCTGATAAATATTATTTATCGCGGGAAATCATATTTGAGGTTATAGTGTCACAGTTTAATTTGTTGTTTTGTGAGTTTTGTGTTTTCAGGATGAGCAAGAAAGGGGAGAACTGGAAATCAGAATCCATTATACAGTTTTTAGAATTGTATGAACAATTTCATTTACAATTAGCAAGATTATTGATGGAGTTGAGGGAACAGCTGATAGAATTTTGCATCATGGGGTACAAATTAGAGACACCGTCAACAGAAATTGAAACAGTCGACAGTAATTGTAAGTATATCTGTTATACATATTTATTTACATTAATTCTACAATATCATTCAAATATCAAGTTCATTTGCCATGGTACACTACGTTTATTCATAAACCTAACGGTAAGTTTGTTTTTCACTTCTGCTGCTTTCTTGGAGTAATTGGTACCATTGGTGTTTGTATTAAGATCTGATAAGCCGGCAGTTGTCAGTTCTTGTCTCCACGAACCAGAAATTATGTTTCCCAATTAAAAATCCTCTTTAGCTACGCTTCCTCGTAAAACATAGGTAGAAGATATTTTGCGCAACCAGTTGTGCAATGAGCAAGCCGCATTAACTACAGAATCTGACTTTTCTGGGGACAATGCGATGGGTTTTCAAACACACGAAATCTTGAAAAGAGTATTCCAAATGCATTTTCCACTATGCACCTAGCTTGCAATAATCGATAATTGAATATTACTATTCCGCTCAACCTATCTAATATGCGAGAAAAGTATTGGTTTACCCCCAAAAAAGGTGGAATTTGGAACACATTTTTTTAATTATTTTTACGTTTTTCATCAAGAACAACACGAAAAAATGGTTTTTAGAAAAAAAAACCTGTGTGTGTGTCGTCGTTGCCGTCGGCCACTTTTCGTTACATGTTACAAATCACCAATTTTATGATGAATATTATTCAGTAGATCAATGACCGAAGAAGAAGAGGATATTGATAAAGAAAGAACTACAAAAATGTTAAAAAATCTTACGGATATAAAAAAAGGAAAAACTAGCAGCAAAAGTAGCTCAAGAGGATCGAAACATTGTAAAAATGACCACGGCAAATAACAAGGAAAAAAAAGTAACTAAAACTATAACAAAAACCAAAGACAACGTTAGGAAAATATCAAAGAGGGTGAAGCGGGTGAAACAAAAAGTAAACTCATTGAAAATTGGAACTTGGAATATCAAAACAATGCTAAAAGTTGGGAAAATGCACAGCATAGCGCAAGAAATGATGAATAATGATTTAGACATTCTGGAGTTACAAGAAATCAGATGGAAAAAACAAGGGAAAATAGAAAAAAAAAACTTTACGATGTATTACTCAGGGGAGGAAAAACAAGGAAGGAATGGAACAGCAATAATGGTCAGTAAAAAAATACGAAACAAAGTAATTGAGTTTAAGCCAATCGACGGTAGGATTTCATATTTAAAACTTGAGAATAAACAAGCAAATATAAGTATAATTAATGCCTACGCCCCAACGGAAGAAGCAAGCGAAGAAGAGAAAATAAAGTTTCATGAGAAGATAAGTGACGCCTGTGAAGATATCTCTAGAAATGACATTTTGATAAAAATAGGAGATTTTAATGCCCAGATAGGAAAAGAAGAAAATAATCGAGAAATAGCTGGAAAAGAAACAATACACGAGATCACAAACGATAACGACAAAAGACTGTGCAACCTAGCTGCGGAGACAAATACTTTTATAATTAGTACAAAATTCAAGCATAAAAAGGAGCACAAGACAACTTGGTTATTCCCAGGAAAAAGAAGCGGCAACCACATCGATCATGTTTTGACAATGGTTAAAGACACAAGGTTATACCGAGGAGCAAATGCAGATACAGACCACATTTTACTAATAGCGAAGATGAACATGAAAATATCAAGATATAAACCTTCCAAGCACAACAAAAGAAAGTGGGACATTAAAAATAGCATTATAGACTCTGCAGTGAAAGAAATTGGATTACAACAAAACAAAGCATCCAAAGAATGGTTCGACGAAGAATGTAAGCTGGTAAGCGTAGAGAAAAAACAAGCAAGAAATAAATGGTTGGAAACAGGAAAATATGAAGAGATGGACAAATACAGAAAGATAAGGCAAAAAGCGGAAAAAACCTACAGAAGAAAAAAATCAAATTGGGTTGCAGAACAAATGCAAAAAATAGAAGAGAACAATAGGGATAATAGAAAACTCTTCGAATATGTGAGAAAGCAATACAGTAGCAGAAACGCAATTGGGACAGTAAAAATAAATAAAAAAGAATGGGAAACATACTTTCAAAATCTATACCAAAACAATCATATTATGGACGAAAATTATAAGGAAGCAGTAACGGAGGGAGAAATCGGTGAACAGCAGTACAGACCCTCTTTCGAGGAATTTATAGATGTTGTGAAACAACTCAAACCAAACAAGGCGGCAGGTCCAGATGATATAAATAACGAACTAATCCAACATGGAGGAGAAGCCTTACTTCAACAAATATATGACCTGATAATGAATATATGGGCAGAAGAACGTATGCCAAACGAGTGGAGTATTGGACATATAGTTCCAATCTTCAAAAAAGGAGACCCAACTAAATGCAAGAATTACAGGAGTATAATGCTGCTTAACACTACATACAAGATATTAACCAATCTAATAAAAATAGAACTAAACAAACAGGCTGAACCCATATTAGGTCAATATCAACAGGGATTTAGAAAAGGAAGATGTACGGTAGACGCCATACACCTACTAACACAGACTATCGAAAAGTGTTATGAACATGACATTGATGTACATGTATTATTCATCGACTTTCAGCAAGCGTTTGACTCTGTCAACAGAGAATGGCTAATATCTGATATGAGGAACATAGGAATTTCTGAAAAACTTATAAGACTAGTGAAAATGACAATGAAGGATTCCACTGCAAAGGTGATAACCAGAGACGGGAATACAGGAGATATAAACATTGATGTATGTGTAAGGCAAGGAGATAGTTTGTCTACAACTACAACATAACCCTAGATGGAGTGATTAAAGCAATAGACATAAGAGGAATGATTAGTAACAGCTCCACACAAATAATAGGATATGTCGATGACTTAGCTTTAATTACTAAAGACAAAGAAACCCTAGAAAATATATTCAAGAACTTAATAAAAGAGGCAGCAAAGAGAGGGCTGGTAGTTAACCAAGAGAATACAAAATATATGCAAATTTCGAGGAAGACAGACAACACAGCCACTATAAATATGGGAGGTTACACTTTTCAAAGAGCAATTCAATTCAGATACCTGGGAATAGTAATTGATGAGAAGAACAACAGAAGTGCGGAGACAAACGGAAGAATAATAGCAGGGAACAAAGTGTATTGGAAGTATCAGAAACAGCTAAGGGACAAAAGCATCAGTAAAAAAACCAAAATTATAATTTATAAAGCTGCAATACGACCAGTAGTAACGTATGCCGGTGAAAATATGAGCTTAACTGATAAAGATGAAGAAAATGGGAGTCAGTGACTGGGGAAGAAAAATAGAGGACAGAAAGGAGTGGAAAAAAATTACAAAGATGGCGAACTCACACCGCATGCTGTAGCAAGCAGTAGATATCACACGGATTGATCCACCGTACAAAAGGGATCAAAAGAGCTCAAAAAGAGCGGCCTATACTCAGACACAGGAGTGCTGGCCTATATATATATATATATATATATATATATATATATATATATATATATTATTCAGGACCTCTCACAGATGAACCTTATTGATTTTCAGCTCACCAAAGCCTGTAAAACAAGTGCCATAGTACTTTAAGTACGACATTTTTGTCATTTTTGGAGAAATTTCAGTTTGTTAGCATGATACAGCCTCCGGAGTACATACAAGTGACCAATTTTATGATTGGATATTATTCAGAGCGTCTCAAAGATAAACTCCATTTATATTCAGCTCACTAAAGCCAGTACAACTAGTGCTATGGTACTTAAAGTAGATTATTATTTACGACATATCACGGATAAACCCTATTGATTTTCAGCTTACCAGAACCAGTACAACGGGTGCTATGGTACTTTAAGTACGACATTTTTGTCATTTTTTGAGAAATTTCAATTTATTAGCACGATATAGCCTCCGGAGTATATACAAGTGACCAATTTAATGATTGGATATTATTCAGGGCGTCTCAAAGAAGAACTCTATTGATATTCAGCACACTAAAGCCAGTACAACGGGTGCCATGGTACTTGAAGTACCAAATTTTTGTCATTTTTGGAGAAATTTCAGTTTGTTAGCACGATACAGCCTCCGGAGTATATACAAGTCACCAATTTTATGATTGATTATTATTTACGACATCTCACGGATCAACCCTATTGATTTTCAGCTTACCAGAACCAGTACAACGGGTGCTATGGTACTTTAAGTACGACATTTTTGTCATTTTTTGAGAAATTTCAGTTTATTAGCACGATATAGCTTCCGGAGTATATACAAGTGACCAATTTAATGATTGGATATTATTCAGGGCGTCTCAAAGAAGAACTCTATTGATATTCAGCACACTAAAGCCAGTACAACGGGTGCCATGGTACTTGAAGTACCAAATTTTTGTCATTTTTGGAGAAATTTCAGTTTGTTAGCACGATACAGCCTCCGGAGTATATACAAGTCACCAATTTTATGATTGATTATTATTTACGACATCTCACGGATCAACCCTATTGATTTTCAGCTTACCAGAACCAGTACAACGGGTGCTATGGTACTTTAAGTACGACATTTTTGTCATTTTTTGAGAAATTTCAGTTTATTAGCACGATATAGCCTCCGGAGTATATACAAGTGACCAATTTAATGATTGGATATTATTCAGGGCGTCTCAAAGAAGAACTCTATTGATATTTAGCACACTAAAGCCAGTACAACGGGTGCCATGGTACTTGAAGTAACAAATTTATGTAATTTTTGGAGAATTTTCAGTTTCTTAGCACGATACAGCCTCCAGAGTGTATACAAGTGACCAATTTTATGATTGAATATTGTCCAGGGCGTCTAACACATGAACCTTATTGATTTTTATCTCAGAAGAGCTAGTACAACGGGTGCTAATGTACATATCACATTTTTGGATCTTTTTGAAGAAATTTCAGGTTGTTAGCACGATACAGCCTCCGGAGTGTATACATGTGACCAATTTTATAATTGGATATTTTTCAAGGTGAAAATTGTCAAGCAGTGTGCACGTTTCAATGTAATTGGATGAAGAAAAAGTTTGTATTTCGTGCAGAATTTTAATTTATAAAATCATAGCAAAGCGCTTTCAACTATAAAGTCATCATCAGTGCGTACCTGTAAGTAAGTAACATTGAATTGAATTTAAGAAATTTTGATA
Source organism: Galeruca laticollis (assembly GCA_963921935.1). NCBI lineage: Eukaryota > Metazoa > Arthropoda > Insecta > Coleoptera > Chrysomelidae > Galeruca > Galeruca laticollis. The sequence goes on along the minus strand of OY998180.1, from coordinate 102,222,838 downwards.
ATGAGAACTTTGGAAATTGAAAAAATTACTTACTCGTCAGGTGTACAAGAGCCAGACCATAAAAATACCATGTGTCCAGAGGACCATGTAAATATTTAAAAAAGGGACATCATATGAACAACATTTTAAAAATATCCTTATTCCAGGATTAACCAGGATAAAAGTTTCAAAAGGCGCAACACATGTCTGCTGAAACTATATGAGCAAATAAATAAAAATTGACATTGTGTCAAAAGCTGACAATGAAGTTTGGCATAGAACATGACATATAAAAATAATGATCTGTGTTTTGAAAATTGATAATAGACAAATTAGTCAAATTGATCTTTCTATTTTAAACGTCTATGAAGGGGAATGTACGCACTGTTTAAATTAACTTGAGTGTTGAGACAAAGGTCATTATTCAGCAATCCAGTAAATCCCAACAAATTTTCAGCTTTTGGTCAACATTTAAGGTTTATCAACCACAACTTTAGTCCAAATAGGAATTCAAAAATTTTACAGGAGGTGAGTTCCAAAAATTATAATAGATTAGATTTTCTTGAAGAATTACATATTAACAGGGAATTACTGAGTAATGACCTTTGTCATCCAATTTTTCAAGTTGTCTCACAGATGTACCCTATTGATTTTCAGCTGACTATAATGAGTACAGCGGGTCCTATAAATGCAGATATACTACATTTTTGGTTATTTTTGGAGAAATTTCGGTTTGTTAGCACGATTCATCCCCCGAAGTGTATACAAGTGACAATTTCATGATAGAATATTGTTCAGGGCATCTCACAGATGCGAAAAAGCTAGTTTTAGTCCTTAAAACCATTTATTTTTTCTCTTGTTGTCAGGGAGCCATGATGAGAGTAAGGTTATAGCATATTATATTCTTTTAGCGGAAAGGCATCATCGGCTAGAATTACAGTACTTGACGGTATATTCAGTGTAGTATTTTCCAACGCACATTTTAATTTCGATTTTGAAAATACACCTCCATCAGAAACTCGTCCATTGGCACCAACATCTATATATTCGAAACAGTATTGATCATCTACCAGTGCTAGGAGAATTGTTCTGAAGGACTCCTTATAATTATAAAATTCAGGCCCTGAATGGTATGGGCAATTTAGAATTACATGTTTGCTATCTAAGGCTCCTATACACCCTGGAAAATTCCAACTTGTTGAATAACCTTGTATAATTCCATTCCATTTTACTTCAGTGTTTGGCACTTAAAAAACAAATATTTTAATTGCAGATGTGTGATGCCCCCTCCCCCTAACAATGAACTACGCACTCCCACAATAAAGCTTGCAAATGCACCAAAAAGGTATAAAAGAACTAGAGTAAATGCTACTGATAAAACAATAGAAGACTTGAAAGTAATTTCTGAAACTTTAAACCAAGCTCTCCCCGAAAATAATGAATTCGATTGTTTTGGACAACTATAGCATCTCAGTTAAAAAAATCGTCTGAAAATTAACCTTTACAATCCATGGCTTTCATGCAATCTTATTTAGTTCAGAAAAGACTGAAGGGCTGTCAGCCGCAATATAAATACCGAACGAAGGCAGTTTGAAGATTCAACATTTCAATGTGAAGACAATCACAATATACCAACTTCTATAATTGTGTAAATTTAATATCTCACTTCAGCTAAACAGTATTCATAAATACCTATTTTGTAAAATTAATGTAGTAACCAAGGAACGGTCCTTGGACTACTATTTAATTTACCTTAATAATCTCTTCTTATTGAATACCTACTCAAAAATTATCAGTTTTGCGGATGACACGGTCGTGATCTGCGAGGACGATGACTGGTTCAATTTGAAACTTAAGCTAGAATACGACCTGAGTAAAATAAAGGAATGGTTCGACTATAGATTACTATCAATCAATTTCGAAAAAACGCACTACTTACCTTTCAGTAGCTATGATGTTTCCCTTCCAGAATATGGCATAGCGGTATCCGACATAACTATCATCAGACCTGTCAAAAAGATAAAATACCTCGGCATAATTCTGGATAAGCATCTAAGATGGGACCAACATGTACTACATCTCGTGAAAAAACTACGATGCATTCTGTACAAATTCAAAAAGATAATAAGCATACTCAACCATAAACAGAAAATAATTTTGTACAAAAGTTTGGTAGAACCACACTTGAACTACGGCATAATTGGTTGGGGAGGAATCTCTAAAACACATCTGCATTCCCTTGAAGTCATCCAAAGACGCTTTTTAAGATGTATTATGCAAAAATCATACGACTATCCCAGCAACCTCCTCTACTCTGAAACTGCAATATTCGACCCAAGGCAACTATTTTTCATAAATATAACTGCAGTTCAATATAAACACAAAAATGAATTAATCACCAACAGCCATAACTACAAGACCCGCCACAGAAGAAGTATTGAAATACCAGTCATGAACAAGTCAGTCGGTCAAAGGAGCTACCATTTTCTAGGCCCAAAACTCTTCAGCGATCTGCCAGAAGCACTAAAATGTGAGCCAAACCCTAGAAAATTTAAAAATAAACTGAAACTTTATGTTCAGCATACTTCCCGTGCAGAAATACACGATAAAATTAGAAATTAAATAGAACAACTATACTTGCGATTATCATATAGCTAACGTCCAGTCATAAGCATTTCAAACTACATAACATTTCCGCTTTTCCCGATTCTCTTGAATCTTTTGTATTGTCCTGTGACAGTTATATACTCTGATGTAATTGTCTATATCTTGTAATGTTCTATATCATATAATTTAAACTATTCAATATTTTTCATACTTACATATTTTATTGTATACCTTGGTTAATCCTATACATTATATTACTCATCTCTCATACTTATACACACTTTACTTATATATTATATGTCTTATTTTGTGGTGTTTGTTATACTACTGTAGATCTCTGTATCTCATGTTATATAGCATGGACCTCATATAGAATTAATTTGCTTATCACGCACAAGCTGTACCTAAATCAGCTTCTGTGATTGTCTCTGTTTATTAATAAATTATTGTACACATTGTAAATTGTAAATTTTCCATTATTACTGAATAAACATTATTATAGTTATACAGTTATGTACTCTGATGTAATTCTCTTTATTTTGTAATGTATATTTTTTTAATTACATATTTTATTGTATATGCCTTGGTTAATCCTATAACTATAGATATTATATTATTCCTACTCATTACATTATATTACTCATCTATCATACTCATACACATTTTACTTTTACACTATATGTCTTATTTTGTAGTGTTTGTTATATTTCTGTAGATGTCGATGTCTGTATCTTATATTATATGGCATGGACCTTATATATAATTAATTTGGTTATCACGCACAAGCTGTACCTACATCAGCTTCTGTGATTGTCTCTGTTTATTCATAAAATATTGTACACATTGTAAATTGTAAATTTTACATTATTACTGAATAAACATTATTATTATTATTAATAAAACTCGGACTAAAACAAGTTTATAATAATCACTTTTTGCAACTTCCCCTTAATTTTTTTACAGGAAATTATCTCCAAATGCTTACAACTAAAATATATATTGCAATTTTTTTGTGAATCAATACGGAAAAAATTCACTTTTAAAAATTCTGTTTTTAGGGGAAGTTGCAAAAACTATCTAATGCTACGAAATCGCAGACTGGTGTAGTCCCTGAATCCGACTCTGCCTAAGCATACCCCCATAAATTAAGGAAAAAGCTTTTTATCACGATTCAACAGCTATCTCACCCCTATAAATCAAGGAAAAAGCTTTTTATCACGATTCAACAGCTATCTCACCCCTATAAATCAAAGAAAAAGCTTTTTCTCACGGTTCAACAGCTATCTCACCCCTATAAATCAAGGGAAAAAGCTTTATCTCACAATTTAGTCCCTAATTTACCCCCATAAATTAAGGAAAAAGCTTTTTATCACGATTCAACAGCTATCTCACCCCTATAAATCAAGGAAAAAGCTTTTTATCACGATTCAACAGCTATCTCACCCCTATAAATTTTTTTATGGGAAGGAAGGGGTTTCAAGAATGAAAAAAATCACAACTTTGTAGTTCTTTCAAAAATATTTATTTTAAAAACTACTTATAGTAACGTAACAGGACGCTCGTCACACAAGTATATATCTTAGACATAAATGTATTTACAAAAAAGTTACTTTTCGAGCTTTTGCATTAGCGAAATCTTTAATAATGTCACTAACTTCAATTTTGATTTCGTGTTCAATACTTATTAACGATAAATTTGTCAATCTACTTTGCGACAATGTTGATCTAAGGTAGTTTTTAATTATTTTCACTTTAGAAAATGACCTTTCGCTATGTGCGACCGTGACTGGAAGTGTCGGGTATATCCTCAGCGCAGTGGACAGATTTGGGAACACTGAAATTAATTTATTCGTAAACAAGTAATTTAAAATGTCCAACGGCGTAGTGGAATCATCAATAAACATCGGTAATAATTCGATTTCATTATAGAGATCGAACTGTTCCGCATCTGAGGAGCCAGCATGGCTAAGTTTATTTTCTAAATTAGAGCAATGTGTTTTTTTTTTGTATTAGAGTCCAAATCTTTCCAGTTTTTCAATTTTTGAAGAAATGAAAAAATTACATTATTTTAATTCAAAAGTTCGAACCGTTCGTCGAACTTAGTTATTGCGGTGTCTAACAAATAGTAGTAAAAATTTACTTTAAAATCTATGTTTTAAATGAAACTCACGGTTTCTAGTTAATTCCACAATATAATAAAAGTTATTTAAAATTCTGAAAAATTGACAATTGTTTCGATAAATCAATATCATCGTCAGAATGGCAGAAGTTACATTTTATTTGATGCCTACCTGATGTTTAGTAGTTATTTGTGGCTAGACCAAGAAGTGACCTAACTTGTGATTGACTTAATATATGTTAATAGAAAAAAGAAGAAGATGTGATATTACAAATACTGAAGCTTAGATATTATTAGCCCTATGGTGATATCCTGGATATCATTTTTCCAATTAAGATCAGTATAACTGTGCAATTATATAGAAAACCAGGAAAACTATATCTGCTGATCTTTACAATTATCACTTAAGAAGACAGTTTATTAGTGGAGAACTACCTAGATTTAACTGTTCATTGACAACTTCATATTGTGGGTTTCTTAAATGTCTTCTAATTTCCAATTCTTCAAGGAAATCCAGTTATTGTTTCTTTTCACAAATATGCAGCACTTCTAGTTTTGTGTTAGGTGTCAATGAATGATTGGTGTCAAGTAGATGTTTTGCGTAGTGGGATTTATCTGGTTGTTTTAATCTGTATGCTCGTAAGTGTTCACTGTATCGGATTTCAAAATTCCTAAGGGTCTTACCCAAATAGACAGCATTACATTCTGGACATTTGAGTTTATATATACCTGACTTCTTTAATAGTGTTATTTTTGTTTTTACATTTAACAATTTTGTACTAACGTTACTTTCTGTTTTAAAAGAAATTGTTGTATTCGTTGCTGAAGATATTATCTTTGAAATATTATTAGAAATATTTCCTGCATATGTGATTGTTTTATAAGTTTTTATTTCATCAGCTTGTTTAGGAAATATTAGTTGTAATGCCACTTTTTCCTCTTTTTTATTTTTCTTTTTTACTAATTAGCTTATTAATCATATCTAATAGATAACCGTTGGATGTTGCTATTTGTCTAATTGTATTAATCTCTCTATCAAAATTACAATTGTTCATAGGAACCGAAAAAGCTCTATGTATCATTGAATTATATGCCGCTAGTCTGTGTGACATAGGGTGATTGGAATTGAATGGAATTGTCACATCAGTCTGTTTTGGTTTTCGGTAAATTGAATAATCAAGTACATTATTAACTCTTTGAATTTTCAAATCAAGAAAATTGATTGAGCTATTTTCTTCAATTTCTAATGTAAATTTAATTTTTGGGTGTAAATTATTGATGTGGTTGAAAAATACATCTAATTGTCGTTCACTGCCCATAAAACAAGCTAATATGTCATCTACATATCTATACCAAAATAAAATATTTTTCGAAATATTACTTTCAAAGATCTTTCTTTCTAAATTGTCCATAAAAATGTTTGCTAAAATAGGTGATATAGAGCTTCCCATTGGTAAACCTTCATTTTGAATATATATCTTATTGTCAAAAGTGAAATAATTCTCATTAATGCATACATCAAATATTTTTTTTTCTATATCATTGCACAGTTATACTGATCTTAATTGGAAAAATGATATCCAGGATATCACCATAGAGCTAATAATATCTAAGCTTCAATATTTTTAATATCACATCTTCTTCTTTTTTCTATAAACATATATTAAGTCAATCACAAGTTAGGTCACTTCTTGGTCTAGCCAAAAATAACTACTAAACATCAGGTAGGCATCAAATAAAATGTAACTTCTGTCATTCTGACGATGATATTGATTTATCGAAACAATTGTCAATTTTTTAGAATTTTAAATAACTTTTATTATATTGTGGAATTAACTAGAAATCGTGAATTTCATTTAAAACACTAATAGGAGCAGATTCCACGAAGTAAGGGTCGAGACAGTTAATTTCATTTAAAATCTGTTTACGCGTCTGTTATCGGTTCATCCTCCGCCTCATAATTGGAAAACCTTTTACGAGCGCGAGGGCGTGCAGGTGTGGGAAACTCTACTATTGCCTCGACTTCTTCCGCTACAGTTTTCGCCCTGTTAAGGAGCTCCTCAAAAGCGGACTCATTACGGAATTCAGACAAACTTATTTTTGCATTCTCAATCATTTTCACCGCTTCTGACACTACAACGTCTGACTTTTGAAGAGCCTTGCTAACTATATTTATCTTGCTTAAAATTTCAAACCAAATAAGCAGAGAGCAGATGAATTTAAACGACTTAATTTTTGTCATTAATGAATTTGCCATATTTCTTGACTCTGCATCTTTGCTCCTATTGGAATATATAGTAAACAAGGCATCAAATACTTTTTCCAGTTCAAAACGTAGAGCTTTGACTGCTTCGACCCTGCTCTCCCATCGAGTATTTGAGAGTGGTTTTAGAATTAAAGTTGGCACTTCTTTAGCAAGTATTTGCCAACGTACTGTTGACGCAGAAAAAAACATAAATTTCCTGTACAATTGAAAAGAAATTGACAATTTGTAATGAACTTTTAGTAGCGTCATTCACTACCAAATTAAGCCTGTGTGCAGCACAAGGTACATAGAATGCGCGCAGGTTTAAATCTAGAATTCGTTTTTGTAGACCTATATTTTTCCCTTTCATGTTTGCACCATTATCATAACCTTGACCACGCATATCTTGTATGTCAATTTCGTTTGAGATTAAAAAATCTAACAAAAATTGAGTTAAGCCCAGGCCAGTTGTGTCTGTAATAGGAAAAAACCCCAGAAAGTATTCTTTTACTTCAGCCTTGTTGTTACTTGCATTTAAAAGAACGTAACGTACGACAACCGATACTTGTTCTTCGTGTGCTATATCTGGAGTGCAATCTAGAATAATGGAAAAATATTTAGATTGTTTCAATTCCAAAACAATAGTTTTTTTTATTCTTTCTCCCAATAATTGTATTATTTCATTCTGAATATTATGGCCAAGATAATGAGTTACGCGTGACTCAGATTTTTTAATAGGGGCAACGTGTTCCGCAAGCACATTATCAAAGTTAGAGGTATATTCAACCAGCTTTAAAAAATTACCATTATCAGAATCGTAAATTTTTTGAGATCTTCCGCGAAAAGCCAGACATTGCCTCGCTAAAAAATAAATTATGTTGATTATTCGTTCGAGTATGCAACCCTACGTTTTTTTCCCGATCAATTTCATTTTGGTGCAAGAAATCTACCGACTTTTCTTTTAAAATAACAGTCTCAATGTAATTTGTTTCTTAAGACATGATAGGTGTCCTAAGCTCTTTTCATGACGTTCTAAAGCAGTAGACAAATGCTGCCAATTTTTGAAACCTATTTCACCATTAAACGGAGTCGGACTCGCATCAGCATGAAAAAGTTTACAATAAAAACAATAAACAGAATCAGTTGACTTAGAGTAAACCAGCCAGTTTCGTAAAACGGTTTCATTATTTAACATCTTTTTAGTATAATAAGCATCTGAAAAAGATCTTTTCGAACTAATCGAAGGATATGAACCCATTTTTACCTGCACTGGCCCACGCTACATCAAAAATATTCTCTGTTTATCGGATAACACCTGTGGCCATAACGCGAGATCATTCATTATATCTTCTCGAAGAATATTCTCCGGGGACGATTCGGCACTAGGAGGTTCTTCGACTACCGACGACAAAGACATCTTAGACATCAGCGGCGGCGGCGGCGGTGACGTAGAAGTGACGAGTTCTGCTGTAGAATTATCTTGGTTTTCATAGGTCTCAGTCTCCAGGTGTTCGTCCGAGGATGGACCGGGTCGAACAAAAAATTTTTTAATAGAACTTGTATAATAATAAACTAAGTATAATTAGGCACCTAATACCTAAAAGAACTAAGTAGTATCTATGGACATATTATAGGCCCAGAGAAATAGTTGCAATTTGGACTAATTATACCCAAATACCTAAGTATACTAGTAGGTCATATTAAAGCACTTTAACTTACCGTTGTTTGTTCTGCACTGCAGTAGGATAAACAAATGAAAAATCCTAGGTCGTACCTATAGGTACGAGTAAACTTCGATATTACTATCTATCACTCGATGTTTTGTTTTTATATTTCACTAGCTATTTTTGATGACCTCCGACCTCGAGGAATGTCGCAATACTTGTGGAAGCAAAAAACCTAATCTTCCCTTTTATATATTTTCTATCAAAAGGAAAGCCGATTTACTTCATATTTACATGTTTACTCAAAAAATGATACTTAATCCAATAGCATCAAGGCTTATTTCGCAAAACTACGGTATAGCGGTAAAACAAAAATGCGGCACGCGCACACAAGCCTTTGAAAATGACCGCCGCACGTCCCCGGAAATTTCAATTTGAACTTTATAGATAGCATTCTAATACAGTCGAGTTAGAAATGATTGTCGGCGTGGTGTGAGACGAATCAAAACAAACAGGTGCCGATGCCGGCTCGCGCCTTTGGTAGCGATGCGACATTACGCCAATTTAATCTTTAATAATCTGTTTTAAGACTGATTTCACGTTGAAACAAAAGTTATTGTGTATATTAAAATAGAGAAGGTAGGAAAAGGAGTAAGTAGCCTTGCTTTGCTACAGTGCGCCCGACGTCGGCAAGGGCGCAGTGGTGTCAGGGCGCTCGACGCTCGGCGCCCCCTTAGACCCGGCGCCCGGGTGCGCCGCACACACTGCACTATAGGTAAAGACGCCTCTGGTCATCTAAAAATAACGTATTCTGTTTAACAGTCACAGATCAATTATAATGACAGTTGACGAATTGGAAATATAACCCCATGTTATTTAAATAGTAAATGGATCAATATTTTATAAATTTAACATTGGAAGAAGCTTTAGAAAATGTTATTGTTAGAAGGATCCTTACAGATTGAATAATAATTAATAATTGATAATAATAATGAAGGTTAGGTTTTATGTTTGGCAAAATAAATTCTTGACGTTGTCAGATTTTCTCAGAGAAAATATGTAACAGCTTTGTTGACAAAAAAAATATTGTTTTATAAACTATTATTTTCTAAAACATAAAGAAATATTGTAGTTTCTTTTATTTTGAAGAAATTAAGTAGGTTTTAACAATTGCGTGTACCAAAATATATCAATGTTGACAACGTTGTAATTGGAAAAATTACCATAAGCATAAAACCCTACTTACGATATTTTTCCGTAATTAACGAAGTCCGTTATCGTTATTAAAGTTAATAACTCCAAGTTTTCATTCTGCACATTCTCAGAATAACGATAACCATACCTACGTGACAAAATAAATGGCTTATAAACTCTCTAATCTCCAAAAGAATCTCTATTGAAATACGTAATTCACAATCATCTTCGTTTGGAAAAAACATATTTTATACAATTGGCTCAAAAAGTTTGATAATATATTTCACAATTCTTATATTTATCAATATTTCTTTTATTCAAATGTCTTTAGAAATACTATAAGTACAGTCGGAGTAACCCAAATGTAGACTATATTTGTATATCTGAGAGGGGAGACGGTAAAAGTACCTTTCACTG